>CM026193.1:12078030-12135950 GCA_014825925.1 Bombus breviceps | reverse complement strand
AACTTCCCCAATAAAAACCTTAACCATATTTTTGTACCTATTTCGACACTCACATTAACCAAATCCGATATTAATATCTAACTTGTGCTCCCGCGCGAGAGTTCGCAATCAACACATCCACACGCTACGACTTTATTTTATAACTTTCAATGCGCAGAATAAAAGATGCAAGTCTTAGGCAGTCGCCTAACTTAGACTTAAACGGTTTCATTTTTTTTGGGGAGGGGGTACGTACACCTGCCAAGATATCCACCATTTCACATTCTGTCAACTCGGAAAGGTGCCGATTTTCGGAAAGGGAGGACAGAATTGGTAGGAGAGTGATGCAACTTTTCCTTATCAGCTATATTAATTTACCCGTATAAGCGGATCTCTAATGAAATTATACTTTGCGCCACGTTGTCAAGATTGCACTCGTAATCTCCTACTTGTCCGCTATATATGGCGACGTTTTGTGTGATGGTTGCGACGCCGCACACTCTCGCAAAAGCATACGAATCATCTTCGTTAAACTTAGATCTAGGGATACATATTCAACATTATTTCAGTAAAACTTGAAATATGAAAATACTAAGATCTAAACCTATCCATTCGCTATGATGTATCACATTTCATGCGCAGGAACATTTTGCGATAGAAAGATTCTAAGATGAAAACAAGCTTTGAAAAGTTCCTTATGTTTCAAAAACCTGTTTTGATCAGAGAATCGACTGAGGACATACCTGCTAATATTCCAGTCACAGTCATTGATATAAAACATTATTTGGGAATTAACAAGGTAAAGTATACAGTGGAGTCATTAAAGTTCAAATAACATGGAACCATTATTCCATTAGATGTAAAATGTAATACAATTAAATATAATTGGTATAATAATATTTAGACTAAGATGTTCAGGTTTAACCCTGTGACGGATTGGTAACAACAGGATGCCGACAGGTAGAAGGCATCAATATGGTCGTAACACCTCCCGAGCGATCCGGGTACCAACCGCCAGCACCAGAGGGCCACTACGACGACAACGAGTCTCGCTAGCGGTCGAATTTACGGGGTCACACAATACACATACCATATCTAGCGAGACTCCCTGTTACGCCACAAGGCTTACCATAGAGCGTATTCCTAACCGTCGCTAGTGGCACTACAGTGTCGCTGACGGACCGTCTCAATCGGCCCGACAAATATGCAATGTATCGGCTAACAAGAATCAGAGCGAGTTCCAGAACCTTCGAGTTGGTCCGTTATTTTAATTACATACAGAGCATGGTGGAGGTCGCCTCCCAGAGATCACAAAGGGACCACCGAAGGGCAATCAGTATCGATCGAGAATCCGAACGGAATGAGTTAAGAGTGTCAAACGGACAAAATCCAAGTCGCTTAGTCTACCAATTATATCAATAAATATTGTAATGTCGAGTCAAATTACTACATCAAATTAATTGTATAATCGTTCAATAATTTGTCACGTGCTCATTGCATTATATTTTATATTGTAAAATATAGCATTTTTTGTTAACCTTGTTAATTCAGTGTTAACCTCATTTAACCACCTCTGTTATGTTAACCGAAATAGGGGATCGACTAATTCGCAACGTCGATTATCTGAATCGTAGCGATAATTTACACTTCTCGCTGACGCGCTTTCCTCGCGAACGGTCGTAACATTCCCTCTGCGTCTAAGACAGGGACTACCGGATATAGCCTTAATGACGAGTCCACCGGTAATTCCGGGACGAAACGCGAATTCTTTTCAACTGGTGGCGGCGACGACTGGCTACGACGAAGGAGGAGCGTGGAGTGAAAAATAAATTATAGCGGTTTCGCCATCCGCTATAACCCCTTTGAATAAATATAATGACTAGTTTATAACTTTAACAATTTTTCATGGTCTGACGTTACGTTAATATATTGTGCACTACGTATTTTCGATTGTGCGTGATTATGCTGGTTAGGAAGTTTTACATATTACATATTACGATGATATTGGTATTTTTTTTGTATTTAATTAACTTCTAACGAATGTTACGTAACGTCAAAATTGTTTTCATTTTCAAAAACCCTCGTAAACCTGGAAATTGTACTGTGATTTCTTCTTCTTCAATAAGGAATAGTTAGTAACTGCTCCGTCCAGTGACTTTTCACATCCATCAGAATCATCCCTTGGTCAAGGCGGCCACTCGCTACGTCAATATAATTAGTTGGACCGTAATAATCATAAGGAACTGCCGTAAAGATAGGCATGTCGATTTATCATCAAGGCTGTTAAGGCCGTTGAGCGGTCTAAAACCTTCGAATTAAGAGCTTATATTATATTCCTATTCCTTATATTCCTATCCTTATATTATATTTCTTATGGTTATTGCTCCATCAGGTAAAAAGTAGGGAAACGTGGGTTTTCCCATTTTTTCCCGGTATTTACACCTGCGAACGACCAGTGCTGGGGCGATCAACAGACAGCAAGAGCTTTCCTCCGCGGCATCGTCGTGAGGAAGAGTGACTGGCTCTACGACTACAGATCAGACATTTCTGCACTGGATTCACTATTTTAACTCAGTCAACATATATTCATTAAATACATCTAGTCTTGGTAACTCATCTAATTAACATATATATGTCGGAGATGAAAGGAAATGTCTTTCCTTTGAGATTTTGGGAAAAGTCCTCTACTACTTTAGCCTGGATTGTATCATAGCCGTAATTAAGCAATTGCCATTCTGTCTGATTGTAATTGTTCGAGATTCGTGATAGCGAGATTGTGCTCGAGGCGACAACTGGTCGCCGATCGTAGCCACGGTCACGGGATGGACGTTTTGCCTGACGGAGGTATGGAATGGTTGTATGGTTTTCCCTAAAAGTGTGGTTGTGACGGCATACGGCCTCAAGAACGGGCCTAACACGTATGATTTTGCCTCGGAGGTGTCAATATAATGGGACAGACGTTGTGTTAATAACCAAACTCCAGGCAGAGGTTATCTAGCACCGGCGCTTGGAACTTTCTCGACGCTTCTATCGAGCATAAAAAACAAAATGCAATCGTACAGCGAGAAAGATTTCCATCGATCTGGCATTCGTGTGATCGCCTTGGAAAGTGATACATCGAGCAGTTATATCGAGCGTCTAAAAGACGTATTTTGTGCCGAGAAGCATTTTTACTTAGTAAAAAGTTATCCCGTTGACCGTGAATTCGTTTGAACCCAGTAAGCATTGTTAATAGCGTTCAATAAATTTATTGTTCGTAATCTTATTATTCGTTAATTTTAATATTCGTAGACTTAATATTAATTAAACTTAGTATTTGTTAAATTTAATATTCGTTGGACCCATTGTTCGATAAACTTAGTATAAGTCCTGTATATACGTTAAATCTAATTTCTGCTTGCAAATGATGGATAAGTCAAACGAAGAAACATTACGCGCCACAAATTCCAATGTTCACCCGACATATATATATGTCGGAGATGAAAGGACACCGTGGCCTTCCCTTTGGAATTTTTCGGAAAACCCGCAATATTTTAGTCTCTATAACTTTACTCGATTATATTTGTCGGAGATTTGATGACGTCAAGGCTAAATGAGTAAAGGAGTGGGAGAAGGATGCGAGGGTTGAGGGTCAGCATTTTTGATCTGGGAAGACGGAAGTTGGGAGTCGAGTGTTGGAATAAAACGTACGAAGATATTGTAATCAGTTTTTGTATTGGGTATTGCTTGTTAAAATAAAACTAAACTTAACTTCAAATAAAACATCCTTTCTTATCCTTGCTCTAGACTATTTAGATACTACATTTTGGGCCCCTCCAGGATCTAGAGCGCTAAGTGACAAATGAAGAGTTTATGTGATAGTTTATTCGCAAAGTAATATCTCATAAGAATGGTTGACAACAATGGAGGAAAAGCAGGTTTGGCTGACGAGCAGGTGGCTCAGATGCAAATACCTGAGCTAAAAGACGAGCTGAGAAGACGACAGCTGAGATTAGCGGGCAGAAAGCGCAAGCTGATACCGCGATTGCTTGCTGCGTTACGCTTAGGGAAGACGATCCAGATGGTAGCAACAACGACAATATAGAAGACGACAACGACGATAAAATTGGCGTGATTAGGGACCGTTTAGACGTCAACGTTCCGGGAAATCGCGATCTCAATAATCAAGACGGCCGAGCTCGGGTAACTCCAGTGATAAGACGACCAAGGCAAGATGAGCCTTCGTTACAGTATGAACGCTCAAAGAAGTTCAGCGGGGATGATCTGCTGAGTATAAATCGGTGGATAGAAGATTTGGAAGAAGTGACAGAAGTGTGCGGTTGGTCAGACATCCACATAGTAGCTTTCGCTAAGAAGCTGCTCACAGGCTCCGCTCAAGCTTTTGTATGACAAGAACGAATCACGAAGTCCTAGGTGAGGCTAAAAAAAGGCGCTGAAAGACGAATTTGAGAACGTAGTGAGTGACCAGTGGATACATCGAGAGTTAGCACATAGATAGAAAAAAGCAGATGAGAGTCTACAGCAATACATGTATAATATGCGCGAGATTGCGGGACAAGGAAGAGTTGATATACAGTCGTCAATCGATTATACTATTCAGCGTATTCCTGATGAGGTCACGAATAACGCTACGTTATATGGAGTAAGGAACATGCAACAGCTGAAAGAACGTTTTAAGCAGTACGAAGCGATGAAAAGGGATATGAAAGTGAAAACAAAATTTGGGGAACGCAAGGACGACAAGGGGAAACGATCAGAAGTGCGAAATCAGTCGAGGCAAATAAGTAGTGGCAAAAAAAGATGTTTTAATTGTGGTAGTGAGGATCATTTAACTGCTAAGTGTTCGGAGAAAGAAAAAGGTGTTAAGTGCTTTAAGTGCAGCGAATTTGGACATATTGCGGCGAAGTGTACAGCATGACCAAAAGAGACTTACGTCATTTCAAGACCCGAGAAGAAGAAATACATGAAAGAAGTGTCGATAGATGACTGTAAGTTTATATCGTTAGTGGATACGGGTAATGATTTCACATTTATACGATCAGACAAGTATGCGAGGTTAGGATCACCACCTCTAGGTAATTGTAAGCTTAAGTTTGAAGGTTTTGATTCCACTGGCAATGCGACCTGGGGCGAATTTACAAAGGTAACGACGATCGATGGGTATGAATTTCCAGTCACTTTGCATGTTGCTTCAAATAAAATGTTGTCAAAACACAACCTGTTGTTAAGTACTGATTTCTTGGATCAGATAGAGTTGCGGATCAAACGAGGCGAGGTGACTTTTTTCCGACTTGACGAACAGACTAACGGTTACAAAGACGCGCTGGATATATTTAGAATCAATATAGTAGAATATACTGGCGAAATAGATTTATCACACGTACAGGAACCACATTATCGTGAAGCGATTCGCGATATCATTAGGGGGGTATAAGCCGGAGAAGAAGCGGGACGTCGGGATAACTGCAAAAATCGTTTTGATAAGTGACAAACCCGTACGAAGACCGTGCAGACTGGTACCGTCTGAGAAAAAGAAGTGGACGATTTGATGAAGTTATGGACAAACGAAGGCATTATAAAACCATCAAACTCGGAATATGCAAATCCTATAGTTGTAGTCAGAAAGAAAGATGGTTCCATCAGAGTCTGCGTTGATTTTCGCGAGCTTAATGAACTTATTGTCCATATTTCCCATTGCCTTTAATTGAAGATATTTTAGATGCATCGCAGGGTGCCCAGTTTTTCACGACCGTAGATTTAAAGAATGGGTTTTTCCACGCGCGTTTAGACAAAGACAGCCAAAAGTATACATCTTTTATTACGCAAACGGGGCAATACGAATTTTTGAAGTTGCCATTAGGTTTAATTATTTCTCCTATTGTTTTTCAAAAGTATATTTCGATGATCTTCAAGGAACTGATGGATAAAGGTATTGTCATCGTGTACATGGACGATATTATTATTCTTGCGAAGAATTTAGAGGAGGCGTAGGTACGCTTGCAAATGGTCATAGAGTTAGCTAAACAGTATGGGTTAATCATAAACTGGAAAAAATTTCGCTTTGTGCAGAATGAAATTAAGTACTTGGAGCGCATAGTCTCAAAAAATATCAGAAATTCGTCCACTCATAAAACTAAGGCCGTTGCAAACTTTCTCAAGCCAACATGTGTTAAAAAGGTTCAGAGTTTCTTGGGACTTACGGGATATTTTCGAAAATTTATTAAGGGCTACGCGAAGATTGCTAAGCCTTTAACGGATTTGTTGAAAAAAGAGATAAAGTTCCAGTTCGGGGATCGACAAGCAGAAGCTTTTGAACCCTTGAAAGTAGCGCTTACCAGCGGGCCTATGTTAAAATTATATAGAATAGACGCAGAGACTGAGTTGTATACAAACGCGCCCGCAGAGGGTTACGGAGCAATTTTAATACAACTGGATCTAAACGATGGAAAATTCCATCCGGTCTACTTTTTGCTCCCGCCGAAGCAAAGTACACCAGTTACGAACTGGAGGTACTAGCGATAGTGAAAGCATTAAATAAGTTTGGAGTATATCTGTTAGGTATGCTGCATATTATTGTCACGGATTGTCAAACATTGGCTATGACAATGAAAGAAAAAAGGTTTGTGTTTGTGTAGCCAGATGGGCTTTATTGTTAGGTGATTTTAAGTGTCAGGTATGTCATCGGCCGAGTAAAAATATGCAGCATGTGGATGCCCTGAGTAGAAATCCATTGCCGAGTACTGTGTATGTAACTCAGAGTGAGAACGGGCTGATTGCACGGTTGAGAACTGCACAGAACAAGGACATTGAAGTCTGTAAGATTTTAGATGCCGCAACGTGCAGTCAGGTCGATGGGTATGCAATTAGAAATAATATTTTGTACAAAGATCGTAAAGACGATTTGTTAATAGTAGAACCGAAGACTAGGCAGAGACAGGTAGTCAGGCAGGCGCACGAGCGTGGGCATTTTGGGATCACCAAAACAGAGGCTATCCAACTGTCTTGACTGCATCCTAGCTGAACGAAAGTTGGGCAAGCAAGAAAGATATTTAAATCCTTTAGACAAAGGTGACACGCCGCTAGACACCTACCATGTTGACCATGTGGGCCCTATGACAGCTACAAAGAAAAGATATATACACATCTTTGTAGTAGTGGATGCGTTCACAAAGTTTACGTGGCTTTATCCCACCAGGTCTACCGATACTGCGGATGGGAATTCAATCTTAACGCAAAAAATTACAAAGTGTGGTGTGAAATGTCGACTGCGTTGCGTGTACGAATCTAAGGGATATAAGAGTTATCCAAAATCTTATTAGATTATTTTTTTGTAGAAAGTTTTTGTTACAAGTAATTATATGATGTGAACAATATATGTTTCTTACCTTTTGTCGCAAAATTTCCCGATTCAGTATTAATCTTACAGGAATCTAACCGAAAAAACGTATATGATTGCGATTTCATATGTACATTGTTATCTCCTTACATTATTTTTAACTTCGTCCAATGTATCTCAGAAAATAAAAAATACACAGTAATCTGCAAGCGATCACAATGTTGCTCAACTTCTGACAATAAGTGTATTTCAAATTTATTTTTATTTCTCAATTCTGACCCAACATCAGTGTCTCAAGAGCTTGAATTATCAAACAGATTTCGGATACGGGAAAAAATAATATATTTATGTTCCCCAGACACCAAACAGGGGAGACAAAGTAGCAGATTCCGCCGTTGCTATACCGACGAACAAGAGAAATAATGGAAGCCCGGGCCCATTAATTAAATGAAAAGCATGTACAACACGTTGAGAACCGAAAGAGTGCAGTTCTTTACATTCATACCACAAGAGAACCATATAAATGGGATTGTAAAAAATATCTGTGAGGACCACTTCCCGCAAAACGTCTTCGAAGAATTAGTTTTAACTTCATTCAGGTCAAAGCTGTTAAAGAGGATAGATTCGAAACTGTTAGAATTTAATCTTAAAGATAAGATAAATAATCTGTGGAAGACGCAATGTTTATGTTGAAATAATATTAGGTGATATTTATTAAACAGAATTACGGTACTAAGTGTATTTGAAATATAAGTGAGTGATATGGTATAATTAAAAACGTGTGCAGGTAAAGAATTTATGGATTGTTGACAGTTGGCCAGTTACTCTCAGACTTTATTGAAAATTCTCAATGCGAGAATTGATTGTAATTTACAAACAAATAAAAAATAAAAAAAACAACTCTCAGACTGACTGTAGGTAATGTCCCATGGTCCCTTCAAGATTTTGAACTCTACTCTCTATACAGTAGAGAGTATGACCTGTGTAAGTGTCCTGTTCAAATGCCTGTGTAGGTGTCTGTATAAGATTATTTGTTTCTATGTGTGAAATATCGTTATATTCCAACACCCTTCCTCAACGATATTAGTCGCTAATCATTAATTCTGTAAATTGCACTTCTGTAACAGAAAGTTCAATTTAATCGCACTTAAAGGTTTAGTTAGTAAATCAGCTATCATTTGATCAGTAGGACAATATTTTAAATCAATAATTTTCTTTTGTCGTAATTGTCTTACAAAATGATATTTAGTTCTTATATGTTTTGTTCTGTTGCTAAACTTATTATTTGTGGCTATTTGGATACAGCTTTAATTATCTTCGTAGAGAATTAATTTTAATAAATCTTTATTCAGAAGGTCGCTTAAGATATAACTTATCCACATTCCTTCTTGGCAGGCTTCACTCAGTGCGACATATTCTGCCTCAGTTGATGATAACGCAACACACGATTGTTTGCGGCACGCCCAGCTTATGCATCCTCCAAATAGTAAGTAAATGTAAGTAAGTAATAGTAATTTTCTCTCAACGCTGTATCCAGCCCAATCAGCATCAGCGTATCCTTCGATTAATTCGTTCTTGAAGTTTCCACCGAGCTTTAATTTGAGATCCTTAGTACCCATCAAGTATCGCACGATCCTCTTAGCTTCTGTCCAGTCGGATTGTGTCGGATTCTTATTGAATTAAGTATCGTGACACTAGCCGATATATCGGGTCGCGTGATAGCTGCTATGTACAGCAAAGCTCCGATAAGTTGTTGATACTGTTCCAATTTTTCCATTGGTTTCACATCTAACACGGATCCAGTGGTATTTTAGAAAAACGTATGTCATGAAGTCCTACACTAAATGCAACCTTTTCTATGTAGCTTGACTGATGAATATGGTAAATACCTTCATTTCTATCCACTTGGAACCCTAAGTAATGGTGTAAAGCTCCTAGATCTATTATGGGGAAACGATTCTTGAGACTCTTGTCTATTTCTCCTATTTTTTAATTCGATTTCGCCGTAATAAGGATGTCGTCGATGTACACCGTGAGGTAAATTGAATCTTCGCCTATAACTAAAATGTAAAGATACGGATCCACCAAGCTCGACTAATGTCTCGTGTAACGTCTCGTAGCTGCTCATTCCATACGAGTAGCTTGTTTGAGGCCGTATCCTTCAGGTTGACCCATGTACACTGTTTTCTTTAAATGAACGTTTAAAAATGATGTCTTTGCATCGTAGTGTTTAACTATGAGGTGTTTCTTACCTGCTATTGTCAGCAGGATTCTGAATGTAGTATGCCTTACTACTGACGCAAACACTTCGTCGTAATCCAAATTTTTGTTAAAAACCTTTTACGACGAGTCTTACCTTATATTTTACAATTCGTCTTCGGTGTTTCTTTTTATCTTGTAGACCCATTTACATCCAATAACCTTTCGTTCTTTGGGTGGAATCACAAGGTCCCAAGTCTTGTTATTTTTTAGTGAATTCATTTCCTCGTCCATCGCCTTTATCCACAGTTCTGCATCTGGCCTTGATAATGCATTCTTTCGATCTTTTGGCTTTCCTAAGCTAACTCTCATGTTTAGTACTCCCATGTACCTATCGGGCTGAGCTCTTTTATTTAATCTTTTTGATCACCTTGGCTCTGAATCTTGAATATCTTTACTTGTTGCATTATTTTCCTTGTCTTTGTCTTCGGACTCAACTTCGGGTCCTTTTTCTTCAACAATTTTCGTATTGTTATTTCCTCTGTTTTCTTCAATTTTATTTACTGTGTCTTCAGGAAGAGTCTGTTCTTCAAGAATAATTTCTTCAATCCCGGGTTCCTCGTGAGTTTCAAGAAAAATCACATTACGGCGTATCTTTACTTTATCTGTAGCTGTGTTAAGTAATTTGTAGGCTTTTGATTCTTCCGAATATTCGACAAACCTTAATTTTTCTGCTTTCTCGTTTAATTTTATTCGACACTTTTGAGGTATATGTACATATGCCATAGTACCAAAAGAACAAAGATTTTTGACGTCAGGCAGAATAGAGTACCATGATTCATACGACGTCTTACCTGTGTGTTTTGTAAGTAAGATATTTGCAGGTGGTTGGCTGTATATATTGCTTCACCCCAATATTTTTTGTCCCTGTCGGCGTCAATATGCATACATTTAGCCATTTCTATTAATAAACGATTCCTGCTTTCAGCGATTCCACTTTGCTCCGGTGAGTATTCTGCTGTATATTGAATCTTGGACTTCGAATTTGTGCGGGTATAGCAATACGCCGCCGGACTTGGAGTTTGTGGGCGTAAAGCAATACGCTGCCGATCTCAGTGAGCGAGAGTGAACAAGGAACTAACAACTTAAACTTTACAGACTTAAGCACCGGATCGACACGACTGAGCGCTATTAGCCGAAACAGTCAGTAATAGGTCGAAAAACAACAGTGCGGGCAAAACAAAACGCCGCCGGCAGCGTCGCGAGCGAAAAGTGTTACACCGTGAAAAAGTATACTTGTGCGTGCGCCAAGAAATTTAAGATGTTGTCACAGGGTCAGAGGCCACTCGCCACGAAAGCAGGGGTGGTCCTGCAACCTCTGAACACACAAAAATTAGAGGGCTCCATGCCGGAAAAGCAAGGCCCAGAATTAAACAAGACAAGGTGGACTGAGGAAGAAGAAAAGGAAGCGAAACAGCAGGAATCCCGGCCAACGTCCGACACAACCCGGCCGCTACCTGATATAAGAGTAAAGACAGGGGATATAGAGAAAGGTCCTAGCCTTTTGCCTCAATAACAGCAAGAAGATGAACAAGGAGCAGACCGCAACAATAATGCGGTATTTGAAAGACATGCGAGGAATTGTGGGGGGACTCCTGCTCCACAAGTTACCTGACTGGAAAGCTGGAACACAGCACGGGATCAGGCAGAAAAGAAACTAAGCGCTGTAAATAAGTCGCTGTAAGTCAGCAAGCGACTTGAAACAGCGGATAAGAAAACCGCGAGGACTGAACCAAAGTGGCCCTCATACGCGAAGAAGGTGAAGATGTCGAGTAACAAGGTTGGGCAAATAGCGGTAAAACCACCGAAGACCATGGTAGTAATCCGTTCAGACATAACGGGCTGCGAGATCAAGTCGAGCGAGAAAGCACGGGAAGCGGTATTCACCCAAGTAAACCCCCGTAAAAAGGGAATACAGGTTACCGCAATAAACAAATTAGCGGTAATGACCTAGTCGTGGAAACGACGAAGCCGCAAGGCCAGAAAGCGTTCACCGAGAAAGCGGAACTAAAGGAGACCAGCACATCGCAAAGAAGGCTATCCCGGGTGATTCTGTACGACGTACCAAGGGAAATCCCAGAAATGGAGATACTGGCCTGCATGAAGAAGCAGAATCAAGATAGGTTCAAAGAAAAGGATGTGGCAGACATCAAATTCTGCTTCAGGACATGCCGCAAGGACTCCGAGGAGACCAACTTGGTAATGGTAGTACCCCCCCCCCCCGCCCCAGATAAGAGAAAAACTTTTAATAGGAAAGATGTATATTTCTTGGAACGCACGCAAGGTACGTGACTATATCGCTGTTAGCTGTTGATACAAATGCCAAGGATACGGGCACGTGACAAAATACTGCCGCGTAAGGTACGAAATTTGCGCACACTGCGCAGAAAGTGGACATAGCACAAGAGAGTGCACAAGTAAGAAAAAGAACGCCAGCTGCGTAAACGGCAGGAAGGCAGGAAAGAAGGGCGGTCATGCGGCCTCCAACGTAAACTGCCGCATGTACAAAAAGGCGTTGGAAGTAGCAGTAGCCAGAACTCGCTACGAATAAAAGAACAGACAAAAACGGAAAGAAGACAAAAACGGGAGAAAAGGGGGAATAAGGATCCTGCAGCATAACATGCAGCGATCCAAAACCGTTCCCCGCGAGTTCAGGACGCAGATGGAAGCTGATGGCGATGAGATCTTGCTGATGCAAAAGCCATACAGCATCGACGGAATGATACCTGGACTCGGAGCAAGAGTCGTAATCGTCTGTCGAGGATCGAATTACAATCCGCCAATAGCGGCAGTAGTAGTCAGGTCCATATATTTAAAGCCACTCGAAGTCGCCGGACTCTGCACAACGCATTGAGTATGTGTACAGATAACCGATGGAGTAACGGAGATATATGCAATAAGTCAGTACCTCCCGCCGACCGAGAACATTCAGGTCGGTATCGAACAGCTAGACAAGGTACTGAGGAGTCCTAGAGGAAAGAGAATCATTATTGGCATAGATTCCAATGCAAAATAACCGCTGTGGTGCAGCAGGACCATTGACGACAGAGTTGAGGCTCTAGAGGCTATTGTTGCACAATATGGTCTCCACATCCTCAACCAGCTGGGGCAACCTCACACATTCGAAACGACACGAGGGCGGTCAAATATAGATATAACTATGGTGAGTCCGGAAGTAATACCGCTCGTAAAAGATTGGAAACTTCACAAGGACGGAACCTCCGGTGACCACAGAATCCTGGAGACACGCCTGAATCTCGAAGAAGGAAGTACTCCGCCGCAGCTTCAAGATAGAAGATACAGCACACGGATTGCCTACTGGGAAGTGTTCCAAAGAGTTGTCATAGGGGAGAAGGAGGCACTCCGAGAGACAACCTTACGGTAAGCGGAGGACGTCGAACGAATGGCGGAGCAAATCCAGGAAGTCCTGATAAGAGCCTGCGACGAGGCCATTCCAAGGAAGAGATGGCACTATAGGCCAGTGCCATGGTGGACGCCCGAGCTCACACGAACTACGAGAAACGCCTACCGGGCAAGAAGGAGATATCAAGGGGCTAGGGACCCACAACGAGGGAACAAGAGAAGCTGCGGTATAGAGAAATCAGGAAGGAGTACGTAAAAGCAATTAAGAAAGCCAAGATACAGAGCTGGTAAGAATTTGTATCGAAGGAGGGTAATAAGAAACCCTGGGGCATTGCCTACCGAACGGTCACGGGTAAGGTAAGAAAGGAGGAAACAGTGTCGATTCTGCGGACGCCACAAGGGGATACCTCCAACTGGCGAACGACTGCGGCGGCGATGTTGTCTGCCCTGTTACCCGACGACCAGGAAGAAACGGACACGCCGGAGCAGACTGTGGTTAGGCGATAAATGTCGAAGATACTCCAGAGTTTCGCTTCGAAGAACTCAGCGGCGCTGTGAAACGAATNAACGAAGGGGAAATGTCCTGGACCCGACTTGGTCGAAGCAGAAGTAATACAACGTGCCTGGGGAGGAATTCATCAAGTGCTCCTTAGGCTCATGAACGGCTGCCTTAACTGGGGGGCCTTCCCAAGATGATGGAATGTAGGAAACGTCATCACCATCCCGAAAGGACCAGAACGGGACAGAAGTAGCCCGAAGTCCTACGGACCAATCTGCCTGCTGTCAATGGTGGGCACGTTGTTGGAAAGACTGATGGCTACTAGGATGGCGACCATCTTTCACGAACACGAGCTATCCTCGGACCGACAATACGGCTTTCGTCCTGAAAGATCGACGATGGACGCGATCATAAAATTCCGAGCAAAAGAAAGTCGAGCAAATGAGCGAGAAAAAGTACGTCCTCGCAATTGCACTTGACGTAACCGGAGCCTTCGACAACGTATGTTGGCCAAACGTACTGCACGCACTGAAGAGAAGAAGCTGCCCCGACAACCTGTATCGGTTGACGAGAAGCTACTTTTCGGACAGAACCGTTTCTTTGTCGCCTGCATAGTCGGCATCGCTAAGGGTTTCGAGACTGTCTGCTTTCTGTGAACACCCTTTTATAACAAGTCGCGCTTTGTACCGTTCCGAATTGTCTGGATTTACCTTTACCGTTAAAACTTACCTATTACTAAGTAACTTCTGATCTTTTGGTTTTTCTACGAGAATCCACGTCTTATTTTCATGGTGCGATTTCATTTCATCATTCACAGCCGTTTCCCATAATTCTTTCTTTTCGGATCTCCTCGCTTCGTTAAAATCTACCGGTAATTTTTCCGCTACGTATGTTACTGGATTACCATAAAAATCGGTTCGTTTAATCTTACCTCTATCTCTCAATTGTTTCACATTCTCGCTAGTTACAGGAGGTTGTATTTCACGTTTACTCTCTGAACTTTAATACGTACATGCTCTATCGCTCTGCGCACACACATCATCGCGCTCGACACTTTTCGGTAAACTTAAATTAACAAATTTGGCAGTTTCTTGTTCGGGCTTAAATATTACATCACGACTCGGTATTATATTTTTTACAGCCTTTTCTTCCTTTAGCTGCCTGCAAAGGGGCCTCCACTTCTTCGATGATTTCCGTTATCACCACATCGAATTCTAGGAATCTCCTAGTGGGAGTTCCCTTACCCTCTCCTTCCCTGATGAGGTGTATTGCTCCTGGATCCCTGGTCGTGGTAACCGATCGAGAGGGGGCCCTGGGATCGACCCTCCCCTAGTCGTTCGTCCAGTCTCTAGATGACCGTCGGATCGGGCCTGGGACGCTACTCGAATCACCGACGGGGGTCTGGGGGCTCCGAAATCCCCTGAGCCGTAGGTTTTTTACTTTTAACGACTTTATCCATATTTATTATCTAAACACAGTCCATAATCGTAGCCAATCGTCGTAATATCTTTCGAAGTCCCTCCAAATATTCCCACTCGTGTCCAGAAACTTGCCAGTGTCGTCTTATATGTTCCGATCGAATTTTATATACTTTTTACCGCGGCCGAGAAACACGGCAGTAATTTATGATTGCACCTACAGCCGGTATGCGCTAACGCGGACGGTAACTTTATCGACAGTCGGTAGTCGTCGCGATGGACAACCGACCCGATGGTCAGTAATTACGGTCGCAGTCAGTAACCGTACCCGTAGTCGGTAAGAAACGGATGCGGCCGGTTGCTTTCCTATCGTATGCACGGTCGCGGTCGGTAACCTAACTGAAGGTCGGTAATCTCGGTCGCGGTCGGTAACCTTACCTTCTGTCAGTTAGAACGGTTTCCGCCGATAACTGTGTACAGGCGGTCTTCTGACAGTCTGTGCAATCTCCCCACTCAATATAGTGCCCCTTGTACGCTTAATAAACTCAGGTTCAGTTATTTCGAGTACTTCACAGGCGCACTCACTCTGCGCATGCGTACTAGCTCGCACCAAGTTTGCACGCGCAATTACCTGCGCGCGCACCCCGCGCACGTGCACTAACGCACACCACTTTTTTTTTACGCGAGGAAGGGAAAATGCTGTTACGCATACCCGGTGACCCGTGTCACCGGGTTATGTGGGACTCGGACACATGTCGTCGCCATACCCACTAAAAACCCCTCCTCCTTCTTCTTCTTCCTTTCCGTCGGTCAACCCCGGCAAGACCTTTCAGCATTCATCAGGGTTGTCCTTGTCATTTCCCAGTTATGTCGTCTTCTTCGATCAGTTAGTGCTCCCGTCCTTTCCTTAGCCACTCCAAAATGGTTCGTTGTCCTCCTTCTGTCGCCTGCCCGGCCGCGTTTCCTGTGCTTCGCGTGGTAGTTGCGCGCGTCCTCTTCTTGGCCGCTTCCATTGCCATCTCCATCTCCCTCCTGTGGGACATGACGATCTTGCAGAATCGTCTGAATGTATCCCAGCTCTCATCCTTGGCGGTCACCGTGGCCATGAGGTTGCCCACGTCTATCTTCTCGCCAAAGGTGTTCTCCAATTCGATCCTGCCGTCAGTCCACTTCGGGCACGCGAAGAGGACATGCTCCGCGTCGTCATTGGTATCTCCGCAATCGAGACATAGACCTTCGGTATCCTTCCCGATTCTCTTCTTATATGTACCGAAAATACTATGCCCGGTTAGAAGTTGCATAGTATAATGGTCTATGTCTCTCTTTTTCCTAGCAAAAAGGAGCGCTCTAGGTATTAACTTCCTAGTGAAGTTGTCCTTCTTATACTCTTCTTGCCATTCGTCGTATGCTTCATTCAGGATAGTCTTCCGCTCGCCTTCTCTTGTAACCGTGTCTTCGTCGCCGATCCTCGTCTTCTGGATCCTGGTCCTGACGTAGAGTTCTCGCAGCAGCTTCACCTTTATGTGGGGCGGTAGGTTGCCGGACAGCACACAAAGCGCTGCGTGAGATATGGTGCGGTACGCCGTCGTTGTTATGCATAGGGCGGTTCTTTGTGCACTTTTTAGCATCTTCGTCCGTTGCGCCCGCCCACACCGCTGCACCGTAGGTCACGTTCGACTCCCATACATTGTAGTAAAGCCGACGAGCCAAGCTGGGTGGCCCGTTGATGTTCGGTAGGATGCCTCTGAGGGCTCCGGTAACTTTTCAGCCTTACTGCAAACCGTCTGTATGTGGCTGTCAAATCTCCTACGCGTGTCGATCGTGACACCAAGATTTTTGATACGCTCCACCGTTTCGATGTCCGAGGAACCGAAGTCGAGTCGGACGACTCTCGGTACTCTCATCCCGGTGGTGAACATCACTTCAGTTTTATCGGTCGCCAACGTGAGATCGACACTCCTACACCACTCGTTGACAGTCTTCACCAAGGTGTCGTCTCTCCCAGAAGCTCCTTCAATTTTCCATATGGCACACGTAATGGTCATGTCGTCCGCAAAGGCTGTTGCCCTGACCATTACCATGTTGTCGAGCCTCCCGAGTAGGCGGTCGCATACCAAATTCCACAGAAGTGGTCCAAGAACTGATCCCTGTGGAACCCCGCCGCTACCTCGTATTCTTCCGTGCCGTGTTGATTCTGCACGATGATCCTTCTTCCTGAGAGGTAGCTGCCGATCAGGCTTCTGACCTTCCATGGCACCTTCCTCCTGTCGAATTCCTTGGTGATGCTCTCCCAACTGAGCGAGTTGAAGGCGTTGCTGATGTCCAATGTGAACATCACGCAGATTACCCTTCTCTGTTTGCAGGTGTCGGCAAACTTCATCGCCTTCTTCGTGCTGATTCTTCGGGCGATGTCTTCAACATCGCCTACGTCGATGGTGATGTTGTCGTTGTCATCCTTGTCCGGTTCTGCTCCTTCGTTGTCTTCGTAGAACGATGGTCCGGGTCCTATGGTAAACAGTCTTTTCGTGACCGTTTCCCCCATGACCATTGGTATGTCGTTGGCTGGCCCTTTGCTCTTGCATCTCTTCATGACCGTGCGATAGGATTTACCCCAGGGGTCACTCTCGAGAATCTTGCAAAAGTCAGCTCATGCTTTGGTCTTGCTGCGGGCAATCTCCGTTTTTAATTCTTTCCTGATTCTCTTGTACGTGGCGATGAGAAGATCGGTTTTACCGAGATCTTCTTTCTCTCTCTCGTCGCCTTCCTTGATGTCTTGTGCATCTGCCGTCTGAGCTCTGCGATTTTGTCGTTCCACCAATAGTTCGCGTACTTACTATTCGTCGATCCGCTCGCCTTCCTTAGCATCCCACCGCACGTTGTCTCGATGCACTTCTGCAAGAGCTCGGCCCTGTCCATTCCGTTGCCCTCGTTTCATTCCAACTCCTTCTTGTTATCGTCAAACCCGTTTAAAAACTCCTTTGGCGCTAGGTCCTTCGTTAGATATCTGGGGAACTTTGGCGCCCTTCTTGTTGTCCTCGTAGTAAATTATGTAGAGGTGGCCGGATGCCGAATACTTGTCTGATACCACACTTTCCACATGCATCTCGTTGATCTTGTTCGAAACGCTAATTATATCGGGACAACTCGTCCTCCCGTTCTTTTAAAAGTATATTTTCCGTTTAGTCTCAGTGGAAACACTCCGTATCCGCAGAGTGTCTCCATCAGTATCCTCCCCCTTTTGTCTGTGGGCGTACCTCCCCAGTTTGTCGACTTTGCATTGAAGTCACCGGCTCTTATAATTTTATCGTATCTCCTGACACCATCCTTCGTTATAGATGATAATGTGTCTATATACGACACATATTTCTGTTTGCTCAAGTTGGGCGAGCAATATCTGCTGAGGCAGAAGACATCTCCGACACATATGTCTACGATTCCATCGTTCTTGACTATCGTAGCCTCGTCCAACGGCTTGCCGTTAAATAGGGTGACCCACATAGAAGCGTCTCTCTAGGTATCATTGATCCATACCGGGAGCTGTCTATTAGGCTCGGATATTACCACGATATCCGGCCTATATTCGATCGCGCATTGGTACATCAGGACCTGCGCCAGCTTGCATCTATTTAGATTTATCTGCAGAATCTTCGTTATTTACTCGACAGCCTCCTGTATTCTGGACAAGCCAGCGACCCGGTCACGTGGTCGAATCTATTCCCTTCGACCTTGTTGCATAATGCACAGCACGGCTCATTAGTGCAGGTAGCTATTGTATGCTCTTTGCTCCCGCATCTCCTACATAATTCCTTACCGGGGCTTATCGCCGTACATTTATTCGCTATGTGCCCTTACCTTCTGTCGGCTAGGAAGGTTTCCGTCAATAATTGTGTACAGGCGGTCTTCTGACAGTCTCTGCAGTCTCTACACTCAATATAGTGTCCCTCGTACGCTTAATAATCTCAGGATCAGTTATTTAGAGTACTTCACAGGCGCACTCACTCTGTGCATGTGTATGAACTCGCACCAAGACTGCGCGCGCATCCCGCGCACGCGCACTAACGCGAACTGTCTACGCTCGTATTTTCCTGCGCGCGCACCCTGCGCACGCTCTCTAACCTCACTAGTTTACGTGCGCACCTCGCTCACGCGCTCTGTTGATCAGTTACCCTGCGCGCGCACCCACGCACGCGCACTAATTTGCGCGCATCCAAACTTTAACGGTTTTAGTCACTGTTTTCAGTACAAGTTTATTACACTTTCCACTGTCCCTCCAATGATATTTATATGTCCAGTACGTCCGTAGCACTAGCACTATACTCTTAGACACTCTCCGCGTTTTAAGACTCGCTTTTTCCGCAGAATTGCGGTCTATTCGTACCGAGCGCACTGCCGATGTCCTGTCTACTTGCCGGCATAACCTGACTCCGCTCTATTACTAAAATTGCATATCGATGGTATAATAACTCGCATATCGACCTTATATAAATTTCCTTATATAAATTTCTGGTTTTGTAAAAACATACATTTTTCCCCTCTTCTAGAATACAAAGATCTATGCCCCTTCTTGCGACAGATCTAATGGAAAATAGATTTCTTTTCATACCTGGTACATACAAGACATCGTTCATTGTACATGCTACCCATTTTCCGTCTACAAATGTCTCTACTTTGATTTTTCCTTTTCCGCACGCATCCATGAACGTACTATCGCCGATCTCTATTTTCGCCGTATTCTCGAATTTTTCGAAGACGCTAAACCATTCTTGTCGTCCTGTCATGTGATCCGTAGCTCCTGAGTCGATTATCCAAACATCATCGTTTGCCGCTTGTATCGCTGAGGTGCTTCCTAATAGGCCAATTCCGCTGTGATCTCGATTTTGATTTCTAGTTTCCTTTATTGTTTTTAAAACAATTTTTGCTGGTGTGGCCTTTCCTTTTCATATAAAGCATCTAAAGCAATCCTTCTTTAGATGGCCAACTTTTCCACAGTTGAAACAACTTGGTCCTTGTTTCTCGTATTCACGTTTGCCTGGCTGCTTCTGCTGTTCCCTTTTATAATTGTTACTTTTTACCAGCGCCACCGATGATTCCTGGTCGTCTTTCTTACATCTGATTTCTTCCGTCATCAGCCTGGTACTAATCCGGTCTAAGGTCTTCTTTTCTTCTTCCACCGAATCCCACGCACTTTGAAAATGATTCAATTTCTTTGGTAACACCGATAAAATGCGCGTTATCAGCATTTTCTCGCCAATTTCACTCCCAAGGGCTCCCATCTTCGCCGCTATCAGTTCTAGCTTTGATAAGTTGTGAGACACATTTTCAGATTCTTCCCATTTAAAATCGAAGAACTGCTTCTGGCCCATATTTAGATTCTCATCCGACTTCATGTCATATACTGTATTTAACTTTTTCCACATTTCATGTGCTAGAAGAAGTGTGTGGAAGAAGATCCAACGATTTCCTTCCTACTGAGGTCACAATTAATTTTCTTGCTATCCGATCTGCCTTCAAAAATCTTTCACGGGCGCTTTCTTTCTCCGCACTGTTACCTGGATGACACAGATTCCCTTCACACGCGTTGATCAGGTCGTCATCTTCCTCCAAAAGTGTACGCATGATAAAACGCCACTGGAGCCAGTTTTCTTCGCCACGTAACATCTCGATCTTCGCACTTGCTGATTCCATTTTAGCACTATCGCTTACTTTACTAAGCACAATACTTTAACAATTTATTCACTCTGCGTTGCTACTTTATAATTTATAGCTCTGGGCCCATAACCTGTTGCGGTTATTCGATGTATAAAGAAGAGAGACGCGTGGATAAATTATAGGGTAGAAATATATTTAATAAACGGAAATGAAAAGTACAAGTATGTAATAACAATGTCAGTTGATCGAGATCCGCACGCTAGCAGTGTTACCCTATGACTGAAAAGAACCCTTGAAGCCAACGTTGCCTGTCGACTGTTTTATGGTCTGCTCCGTCGCAGTCTTTTGTCTATTTGCTGTCGATGGCGTCAAGGCTGGAGAAAGCTAAAAAGACCAGATGTAGAGTTTTCTTAAAAGTGGTGACCTTCAACATGTGGTTTGTCGATGTTTGAGATGGCGACATTGTATTTTGCTTCCTCGCTCGTAATCCGGACATGTTTGAACTGTGCCTCCATCATATTGAACCATAACTCTACATCGTCCGCCCAGGACGGTGATATGCTAGCTGAGCGTTTACCGAGTCTACGATACCGAGCTCGTTTTAGTCAGTACTCGTCATCTTGAACGCTCTAATATTCGCGGTGTTTGAGGTCTCACTAGCACTTGCACGGTTACCTCTACTGCTTCGATCACATCGGGGTCACCATTTTATAGGAGATTAAATGACGAGATTGCTTGTAAGTGAAACCGTCGAATACATTTAAAGTAACAAGTCCTCGTTCAGACTGAAAGTTAGAGTAGATAATACAAAGTATTAATGGTTAGATAGGATAGCGGATAAAAACTCGTGAAGGCTTGTCGCGAAACGATATGCGTGAAGTCACTTGAAACAGTCTATAATAACCGTTTGCAATCGCGTCCGTTTATTTATATTAGTCGGGGGGAAGTCGGCGAATTCGAATTTGTCTTCGCTTGACGGTTACATTTAGCGGCGATCTTGTTTTGCTCGAAGTTTGTTTATTCTTACTTTATGTGTATCCTAACGATCATCGTATTCCGAAGTAAACAACGTGACTCATGTGCCGCTACACTCCTACGCACGTTGCCAGAGGTTATTTCACGAATGTCCGAAGAAGTTGGCGGACGTTGCTGTTAATGTGACATCAGTCCACATTAGAGGCCCGATGTGTGCAGGGTCTTACCGCGTACCCTCAGTTACCCCAAGGACCCACCATAAACTTAAACTTTAAACTTTTGTTTTTGTAAGCCTTATCTGTTTATGGATGGTCCATGAAACAATCCTTAGGTTATTATACGTCCCTGCTAATTACGCGGAAAGCAGGTAATTACCTAACGGGAAAAGCTCAATACGTGACTAACGAAAAAGTTGGTTTTTCCCATAAACAATATCACCTACTAGCCACGTTGGTTGGAGGCTTCCTCCTCCTATCTTCATTTATTAACGTGGCCCATAACCAATTGGCATCGTGGATCGTTACCCTCACTTTTCCTAACGAAAGGTGCGAACACCGAATCCGCGTTGTTAATTAAAAAGGGCACAACCACGCCGAACTTTTCTCCGTAATGAGACGAGAACACCTAATGTAATTTCGCACGTTCACGGGGAAACGCGATCACTAAGAAGCGTGCCAACGGAAGTCGTAAATTCCCGTTACGATTGACTAATCGACGCCACGAATCGTTCGATCCCTTATTTCTTGTGGGATAATAAGAGTAGTTGATTAAATATTATTCAGCTATTAACAGGTTATTATATATTTGTACGATCCAACAACTTAGCTATAATACAATAACGAATGTTTAATAATACGACGTACGAGCACGATTTAAAACTTAGTTCGCGTGTTGCGTATGACGAGATATTAGTCGACTGACTGATGTACAAGAAGACGTCATTGTTGACTCTACGAATGTTACATTGGAAGTGAGATGTCGACTCCTCGAATGTTACCGAAGAAGTGGGATGTTGACTCCTCGAATGTTACCGAAGAAGTGAGTGTTTTGTTCTTATGTGATCACGGAGGAATGCTCGGTAAGGGTGTGCCCTTTGAACGAAGATCGCGGATTCGTTACTCACACTTTTCGTCAAGAAAGTGGGGTTAACTATCCGCGATGCTGATTGGTTATGTCTAACGTTAGAAAAGAAGATAGGAGGCAGAAGCCTCCTACCCACGCGGCTCATGGGCGACATTGTTTATGAGAAAATCCAACTTTCCCTTTGGACAGATGTGCGTTTTACTTACTCGGCGATTACTCGCTTTCTCCGTGATTTTTAAGAGCGTCTAACAAACTCAAGGACTGTTCCAAAACCCAGACGTAAACCGAAACTCTTCTAGAATTGGGAATTCTTTCTGGATAAGCAGACTGGCAAACATGTGTATAGACAATGAAGCTAAAGTTAAGATTTCTGGTGGGTCCTTGAGTTTCTTGAGGGTCAGGAATACTGTCGGCGGACCGCTGGCTGCCAGGCAGCGAGGGATGGTGCGCAGATGTCTTACGCGACGTAACACCTAGGCATAGAAAACTAAGCCTATGAATAGTGAACATCTCTCAGATCAGTCACGGTTACTGTAAACCTGTACTGTGTTAGTAAATAAAGTTCGTTAGAAAAATGAAGATAGTAGTTGTGTTACGATTCAACCTTCTTGTTTTATCATCCAACCATCAAGTTTACGTGACATTAACAACGACCGCGCATACCTGGAACCAACCACGAAGTCGCCGGATGCTGTTGAAGTGAAGAGGCTTTATGAGGACTTATGGGTTCAGGCAGGTCCGTTTAATGGCCCAATCCCAGGAAATAGAGCCTTTTAGCTGTCATTAGTAGATCACTTTAGGCCTATAACCGCCAAGAATGTGGGCGAGAAAATAAGTAAAATGAAGAATAAGGTTGCGGCAGGACCTGATCGATTACAAAAAGACCATCTATTAATACCTGGCTTGCTCGCAATTTTAGCCAAAATTTACAATATCTGTTGATATAGTTCCTATTTTCCAACCATCTGGAAGAAAAACAGGGCAATTTTAATAACAAAGCTAAATAAACCAAGCAGGCTGGTCGAGAATTGGAGGCCTATAACAATAAGTCCTATTCTCGGCCGAATATTCTCCTCCATCCTCGATGGAAAGATCACAAAGGGTGTTGTGTTGAGTCTAAGGCAGAAGGGTTTTACATCCGAAAGTGGATGTAAAATCAACATCGACCTTCTGAACGCTGCCTTAAGTAAGAAAAATAAAGGGGGATATTCACAATTGTGGATATCTCCAAAGCTTTCGACTCAATACCCCACTCGGCGTTAAAACCTTGCCTGGCGAGGAAGGGTGTGCCGACCCCTATAATCGATTTAATCGATAATATGTATTATAAAGGTAACCATACGCAAATAAAGTCTAAGGGAAACATAGGGGTCGAGATAAAGATCCTTAGAGGAGTTAAGCGGGGCGACCCTCTGTCGCTGCTGCTACTTAATTTGTGTTTGGAGCCATTGCTGGAAACTATTGAGGAGCATACCAGTGGCATTAATGTTAATGAATTAAGGAGAGTATGACGTTATCCTTCTCGGTGCGGACAAGGAGGAAGCACGACGCTAAGTGGACGTGCTCCAAGAATATCTGAATGGCTTGGCTATGACCATCCCCAGGGATAAAAGCCAAACTAAAGTTGCTGCATAGCGAAGTCAGGCAGGAAATTAAGGCTATTTTACATCTTGTGCCTTCAGCTGCCACTGGCTGTTTTTATTCCCCTAAGGTCTGTGGGGGGCTAGGGTTGCCGAGATTTGAGCATCTCGTGAAACTCGGTACCCTGAAAAGTGCCATTAAAATCAAAAATTGATCCGGCAATCTCCAGCCTTATTGATGAAGAATGCGACCAGAAACTTAAAAGAATGGCTAACTCCCTAAGGATCAATTGGCCGGCCTCTTTAGAGGACATTGAAAAAGCAAAAAGGAGGCTCAAAGTCTTTCATATTAGACATTGAGCAGATCTGAGGAGCCAGGAACAAGGTGTTCATGACTTCTCAAGAAATAGAACTGGCAAGATATGGCTTGAGGAATATAATCTGCTCAAGCCATCGTGATTCATTGATGTCCTTAGACTCAGGACCAACACCTTTGGAACTAGAACTGCGTTGGCACGGGCCGACAAGAAGGTAGACGATGCTTGCAGAAAATGTCGAGCCCAGCCCGAGACTCTTGGACACATATTAGGGCTGTGTCAATACACCAAAGGCCTGAGAATAAAGAGGCGCGATGACGTGAAATCGATCCTCGCCGACAAGTTAAGAAAAAGTAATGAGGTCGAGCCTACTTTGAGAGTAAGAGGTAATCTGGTAAAATCCGGCCTCGTAGTTAAAAATGGGGGAAGGGTTCCCGTGGTTGACGTAACTGTCCGTTACGAGAATAAGGATTGCCTCTCGAAAGCAGAAAAGGAGAAGGTCGACAAATACCTACCTTGCCTCAATCATCTGAAAGAAGAGTTCAACGTTAGCGGGGGTGAGGTTTTACCCGTGGTCTTGGGCAGCATGACATCAAAACGATAGTCATGAATGTTTTGCGCAGCTCCATCGAGATGTGCAATATATCTTTAGATGGATAACGAAACGACCCAGGCTTGTTATATATTATTTATTATTTTTTATATATATTATTTATTTATAAATTGTAAATATGAAATTAATTTATTTCTTTTTTGTTATTTATTAATTGTTGATTATTGTTTGTTTATTATAAACTGTTTGCCATAAATTGAATATTAAGTTTGAGGGAAATATTAGTTTTTTAAATCTCTATGAGGGGGTCCCTCGGAAGTATGGGCCTCCATACTTCCATAAGTATTCGAGGTTCCACAGATCGGTTGCCAAATATCTCGTCATTTTAGTGATGTGCTTGACTTTCTTAAAGGGGGAGCAATACGCTGCTGGACTTAGCCGCGTGTTGCCATCCCTGAAGGCCTTTAGCAGCATGCCGCTATTAAACGGTTCTGTTATGGAGCCTTTGGGGGGTCATAGGTACTCGGGAGGCAGGGAAGACTTCGGTCTTGCCTGCTCAAGTCGCACTCCTACCTCCTAGTGGTATCGCCGGAAACATGCGCGCCGTGTCGGCGTGGGGAATGGTCCCCCGGACGCAGAGTTCATGGCTAAACGGCGAGTGTGGCGACGAGAGAGCGGAAGACGAAAGGAGATAAATAGACGGCTTGCCGACCCAACGGTTTCATCGTGAAAATTGTAACATCTACGTAAGCATACCTCGAACACGAGTTGTTTTAAGATATTAGTCCCATTGATGGGACATAAGGTTTCTTGGCCGTTCTGTGAAAAGAGGGAACGGATCCCCCAATAGGTAAAACAAGTGGCAGAGCTTGATGCCATGATGAGATGTTCATGGATGAAGGTGCCCACAAGAAACTATACTCAGAACGTTTAACAATAACGGTTTATTAACGTTTAACAAAATAACATCCAACGTAATAACAATTAACAATTAACAGCAAATGTCGATTAACGAGTAACAAGTAACTGGTAACAGGTAACAACCAACTGTTTGTATTGCACTGACACGGGAGACGTTACGTACTTCGCTGCCCCGAACGGAATGAATCTTTTGTTCCAGAACAAACTGATTCTTCCCTTAGTTGGCCATCGATATCCCCACTAGCACGCGTTTATTAGATGTACTGCGGCGGTTGCCGCATATGTGTTCTTTCGAGAATTCGGCGGAAGAAGAATAGAGATATCGATGGTACATTGGGCATGTCGATGTTGCGCTTTGACGGCATAGCGCTTTGTATCGTGAAGCCGACGGAAAGTTCCGTGGCGGTTGCCGCCACACATATATAAAGATCTTAATTCCCCCAATATTGAGATCAGCAAAATTCTAACGACTAAAGCAGCTGATCAAATTAGAAATAAAAAAAAAACATTGAGAGTTGCTAATGTGGAAAGGGGCCTTCAGAAGGGAGCCCTAGCGACAGAGGGAGGGTGCGATCTCGTTGAACCATCTATGGTGTTTGCGGGCCAAGAGATAAGTGATTCTAATGAAGATATGGTTCACGAGTGGAAACTGGGTATAGTTAATGAGATAGAAAAGCAAACAGAGGTGCCCCCTGTGTTAAGGAAGATTTATATCCGGTTGAACGAAATTTGGGCCGAAGGGAAAACGGACTTAGAAATATTAACCAATAGTATAGACAACTTTATTAAAACATCTTTGTATGGAGCTCTTAAGAATAAAAATGAAAAAGTGAAGCCCCAACACAATAAAAAAGCAAATGACGATAAGAGGAATGGAGGAAAGAGGAGAACAAGCAGGAATAAGAGAAAACGATACTCCTGCGCACGTTGCCCGGAGTTATACAAAGAATGTCCTAAAAAGTTGGCCGACGCAATAGTCAACAACGATTTAGCCTACTTAGAACCAATCAGGCAACCGCCAGAGGCAAGAGAAATGAAGAGGCTCTATGAAGCTCTGTGGGGGAGACGTGGACCCATAAATCCTATAATTCCAAGAAGCAGAGCTTCAGAGTTGCCCTTACGTGAGTATTTTATGCCAATGACCGTTGAGGAAATACAGGAAAAGATATGGAAAATAAGAAATAAAACAGCAGCAGTGCCAGATGGGCTTTTGAAAGAAAATTTTCGAATACCTGGTCTGCCCATTATAATAGCAAAATTATTTATCGTATTATGGTATAGCTCCTATTTTCCGACCGTATGGAAGGCCAATTACAATTGGTCCAATTCTCGGCCGCATGTTTTCATTTATCCTCGACGGAAGACTAAGACGGGGTATAGTTCAAGACATCGGGCAAAAAGGAGTCACATCCGAAAATGGATGTAAAATAAATATTGAACTGATGAGTGCAGCCTTAAACTACAGTAAGAGAAATCGGGGGGGGGGGGGGGTGTTCATAATTGTGGACATCGCAAAGGCTTTCGATACAATACCCCACTCTTAAACGCGATAAAATCTTGCCTGGCAAGAAAAGGCGTTCCGACCTCTATAATTAAAATCATTGAAGAAATGTGCAATGGAAGAGGAACCACAATAAAACCAAAAGACAATATATGTGTCGAGATTGAAATCCTCAGCGGAGTTAAGCAGGGTGATCCTTTGTCACCGTTACTGTTCAATTTATGTCTCGAGCGGCTGCTAGAAGAAATGGGAAAGAATACCGGTGGTATCAATGTTAACGAAGGAAACAGGATTCCTGTGCCGGCCTTCGCAGATGATATCACCTTGCTTGGTGAAGACGAGAGGGAGGCACAAAGCCAGATGGATGAGTTTCACAAATACCTGGAGAGCCTGGGCATGAACATATCTGTTGAGAAAAGTCAAGCGTTCCAGGTGGTAGCAGAGGAAGACACCTGGTTTATTAAAGACCCGGAAATAAAGATCAAAAACGTAAGAATACCGGGAATAGATCCATGAATGAAGTCTTCAAGTATTTGGACGTCAAGATTGGGCCTTGGAACGGCGTCCATTGTGACATAGTAGTGCTCGAGATTCTGAGCATGGTGAGAAGAGTGAGGAAGCTCTCCTTAAAACCATGCTAGAATATCGAATTACTGACAAAATACATATTCCCTCGATTCATATGCAACCTATTGATCAATCCACCTGGCGACGATGTCTTAAAGCTTATGGATAGCGAGGTCAGGCAGGAAATTAAAGCAATTTTTAGTACCATCTATAGCCATCGGGTTCTTTTACACTCCAAAAAGTTATGGAGGGTTAGGGCTACCGAGGTTTGAACACATAATGAATCTCGGTACTCTGAGGAGCGCTTTAAAAATTAAAACATCTACAGACCCAGCGGCGGCTAGCTTAATCGGAGACGATATCGACAAGAAGCTTAAAAAGATCGCAAACTCCCTGAGGATTAATTGGCCGGCCACTTCAGAGGACATTGAGAGGGCCAGTAAAAGATTGAAAAGGGAACATATAAAACAATGGGCCGCATTACGAAATCAGTGCCAAGGGGTCGCTGACTTCGCTAAGGAGAAAATAAGCAACGTGTAGCTGAAGGAGTACTACCTTTTAAAGCCATCCCGTTTCATCGATGCTTTATGAATGAGAACAAACACCCTTGGCACCAGAACCATATTAGCACGTACAAACAAGAACATAGACATGACGTGCAAAAGGTGTTATGCCCAACCGGAAACCCTAGGACACGTTCTAGGGTTATGTCAATTCACTAAGGGCCTCCGGATAAAAAGGCACGATGAAATTAAAACCCTCCTACCCAACGAACTAAGAGAACGAAACGAGGTGTCTGTCGAGCCTACAATAAAGGTAAGGGCTAATCTGTATAAATCGGACATCGTAGTAAAAAACGAGGAACGGATTCTCATAATCGACGTTATAGTCCGCTATGAGAATAGAGACTACCTCCTTAAAGCTAACAACGAAAAGATCAACAAATACCGCCCATGTCTGAAGCAGCTAAAATCCATGTATAGCTTGAAGGAGGGAGCAATACTATCAGTGGTACTTGGTAGCAGAAGGGCGCTTACAACAAAAACCAAAGAAATCTTATACGAACTGTGTGTAAATAATAATAAGATAAAGACAATAACAATGAACGTACTTAGGAGCTCCATCGAGATGGGCGATATATTTTTAGACGGATGACACGTTATTTATTCACAATGTTTTTATTTATTTATTATTTATTTATTTTACTGTTAAATTATTGGAACTATTTATTTATTTATTATTTATATATTAATTTATAATGCTATTAATAATGCTAATTTATAATAATTAATTTATAAATTATTATATAATAATTTATAATTATAATTTATAATGAACTAGGTTAAATGCGTAGTAGAGATACTTGTATGTGAGTATCAGTGTATGGAAGTATGTGTGTGCGTGGCGTCTTGAAAACAGATGAATTTAAACAATTCAGTCGGTTAACAGTCGAGTATAGAAGAAAGTGCTGAGAAGTGTATATCGATGAATATATTAGAAATCATCCATAAAATAAATATATAACTATTCCAATACTAAATCCAAGTGTAAATTTAGTGTTCTCGTAACATTATTTCGGCTTCAAAGATCCACAATTCTCAACAACCATTGTCATGACTTCAGCAGAGAAAAGATATGTTATTCTCCAAAACGCAGTCTAGGAGGAAGTTCTGTCATGCGCATGCATTTCTCGGCGAAAGCTCTGTCGCTTTTACATCAAGTAGAACGAATAATATTGACTATTTTCAATTATGGTCAAAATTAGTAGAATATAAATGATGATTTTATTATACTTTGTCTTCTATTCTACGATGGGATGAAACGACTTTATTATTTGAGATACATATTCAGCATAATTTCAGTAAAATTTGAAATATGAAGGTATTAAGATCTAAACCTATCTATTTCACGGGAAGATTTAATACCGTAATTACTGTAAGTAGTAATTAAGTGATCTATAAGTAATTGAATTCAATCGTACACTTCTATGATTAACGTTAGATGTCAATTGGGAATTCAATCGTAAGGCAAAAAATTACAAAGTGTGGTGTGAAATATCGACTGCGTTGCGTGTACGATTAATTGACTCAGTGTCTTGTAGATGACATGCAGTTTTCAAATCAGTTGATGTAAGAGTTATCCAATATCTTATTAGATCATTTTTTTCTTTTGTTGAAAGTCTGTGTTGAAAGTAATTATATAATGCGAAAAATATATGTTTCTTAACTTTCGTCGAAAAATATCCCGATTCAGTATTAATCTTACACGAGTCTAACCGAAAAAAATGTTTCGTGACCACATTAACTCGAAGTTCGGGAGCGGAACGGCTTTATCATTGAATTCATTTCGATTAGTATGGCATTTAACTTTGAAGCGATATTCACTAAATACGTACAGACAAGGAGAAATGGGAAACTTTCAGTTGTCACGCTAAACCTAGCAAACCATGCGGCTTTTCATATATTCTGTTATCTTTGCAGGCTCTTAAGCTTGTGTCTTGTCATAACATCTTTGCCGAAGAATGTGACGCGCTTTTCAAAAAACTCTACCTGTACGATACAATTTTTTAATCCCTGCTGGTAATTATAACGCGAGACACGTTCCCTGGTGCAGCACGTTAAATAAAAACAGAGACGAGAACCTGTGACACTGAATTAACGAGTGACAGGTGAATATGGTCCTCCAGTTCAGTGACACTGAATTTGATGGCATTTGATTTGTCAAGGCGCAGTCGTTCTTGGATTTGGTACTCGCGGAACAGCTGGATATCTTTCTGCACCGAACTGTCAGAAATTGTTATCTCTGTCCACAAGGATAAGAACACTGAGATAACAGTCAGTGGTATACAATCAGCGGAAGTAGAGATCGTCTTCCAGGCCATAAATAATAATATTCTTTCGGTCCTAGAGGCCTCCATTCCAGTTCTCACGTGGGATTTCAAATGCATTGAGGGATATCTGGATTACCGCTTCAGAGGTTTGCTCAAGACAAACACAGAATCCCCACACCTTAAATCGGCTGAAGAAGCGCATCGGTACACTATGTTACTCTATCCCATCGTTCATGGAACACGGCAAGTGCTATAGAACCATAAAACGGCGTATGAGGAGGGCCTCTGATAGACTCACAAGTTCTCTGGATCCAAAGAATTAAAGATTCTAAAAGCATGTTTCCGCAAGTTAGATGAGTGCTGGGCAACAGGGCTAACCTCGTGATCTTCGCCCTCAAATGTTCTTCACACGATTCTCACCATCTTCCACAGTTGAACATCCTCCTCGCCCAGTGTTACATAGCAGAAGATGCACCGTTACTGGTACTAAGCCGACAAAGAAGTCGAGATCATGACGTCTCCGCTGCCGCTGGCTCCTCAGAACTTACTAGTAACGCGATGAGACGCCAATAATAAACGTGTACGCAACACGTACTTCTGTTATTCACGATTGTGTGCCGTGATTTCCTTTCAAATTATGAACTGTTCTTTGTACACGTCCTTAATTACTATTGTGCTCGCGTGCTACACTCGTTACAATAGCACTTGTTATTTGTATGTAGCGAAGTATTCTTTGTCCGGTCTCCCTTCTACCTCGCGGTAAGCTTCGTGAATCCCGCAAGACTACTAAGCATAAATTTTGAATGTGTGCGCCGAAATGTGTGTGGTGATCTTCGCAGATTCCCAAATTTCATAACCTTGTAAATTCATATCTTCGTTGAGTCGGGGCTACTGGAACAAGGTCTGTACCTGCACCCGAGGAAACAGGGCTAGTAACCGCTCCGGCTCCGATGTCTCAGAGAATTATGTCACATCGGTAGATTCATTAACGATTCAATATAAGTTTCTGAATGGGAAAAGGTTATCTGGCATCGATATCTTCAACGCAGAATCAATGTAGCTCCCGCAAAGATACACATTCTTCTTCTCCTTGATCTTCAATGATCTCTTGAACCTGCGTATTTTCCTAAGATATGGAAGATGTGGAAAGTGGTTACCTTGCTAGGAAAGGATAAGAACAAACCAAATCCAGCCAGGTACAAATCAATGAGTTTGGTGTTTGCAGAGTGTCCATTAGTAAGGTGTTTGAGAGGGCGATACAGAGACTCATACTGTTTCACTGTAAAGAGGCTTCCATCCTTCCCGATCAGGGATTTGGATTCTGGGTCAAATACAGTAAGGTCCACGCAACAATAAAATTTGAGTCAGACGTCTGCTGGTGACAAAACTCTACTCATAGACCTGTAAAGGGCTTTTGACATGTTTCGATGGAGCAGTTTGGTGCAAAAGCTGATACGATACGGTTTCCTTAAACATCTAGTTCAGGTTATTTGGTCCATAATCTCCGCAAGGTGTATCATTGGATGGCCCAAGCTATAATGTCGTCTTCGGGGTGGATGACAGATTGCAACTGGGAACGTTCAACACCTCCATTCTGTTTAATTTGTATTCTTCACATGCTTTGAGCCTTTTTCATCTCAATAGCGACCTTAACCTATGCCCGTTGTTATTTTTTGCTGACTTCCCGATTTACGCGGCGGCAACGTGTTTGTCAAAAATTAATTCCAAGCCGCAGAAAGTTTTCGATCGAATTATGGTTCACTGTGGTAACTGAAAGTTCCGTATGAATACTAGAAAGAGCGAGTCTATTCCTTTCGAGCTGTACATGTCTAGACATTTTAAGTTCAATCGTGATATGACTCGGCATTCTCGCTGATTTCTTATTATCGGCAATAACCCCTATCCGTTCCGCATAAGAAAATGGTCAAATATCTCGATATATATTTGTATTGCAAATTACAATTTACACAACATATTAAAACGCAAATATAAAATAAATTAGAAAATACTTTTATAGAAAATAATGCTTCGTTTCGTTTTTCTCAATGCGAAGTGTAGTCTTCTGTTGCACAAATTGCTGGCAATTATCCTATCCCGACTTTTGCCTGTCCGATTTGGTTCAGTGTCACGACGTGCCAGATGGACCAGCTCAGGAGTTTCAAACGGAAACGCCCGAGGCATTGCATGGGACTGTATCTGGCGAGCTATTTTACATATCAATACAAATATTTTACATAATTTTATATACTATATACAAATTGCAGATAGCTTTTAAATTCTTTGTATCTGTAGGACGCAGTGAGAGTGCCATGGACTCTTAGTTGACCTGTTCATGTTAGAATTAGCGAAGAATCATAGATCCAAAGTACGGCTAATCATCGATCAACGTTGGTGGAGATTTATCTGATCCAAATCATTACTTATATCATTTCTTAAAATGAATTCAAAGTAGTGTATGCACCATCTATTTTCCTCTTCAGGATTAATATTTCAATAAAACTGCGAATATGTATAAACTACGATAAATAGTTTACGACTGCAACTATAATGCATTTTTATATGTTACTAAGAATACCTACACTTCCTTATATGCAGTGTGATGGATCCTCGCGAAAGGGATGACATTTGTCAGTTATTTGTTATTTGTATCAATATAGAAGTGTAACGACACTAGTGGTTTAGTACGGAAATTGCTGTAAATTTTAAGAATAATTACCATTTTGGGCAACTTGTCTGAAAGCTAATTTCTCTACGATTTGGATGATATTGAAACATGTTGCAAGCCTCAACGTTGTGGACAATTTTTCCCATACATATAACTGGCGATTACTAGTTTACAAATTATGTACAAAAAATGTACAAACGAAACTTTAGGTCAGCTTTGCTAATAGGTTACATTAACCCTTTTGCTCCTAACGCCGGATCTATCCGGCATGTATGACGTGACGCGATAAAATCACTTGCACTTTGAGACTGCAGGAGGGATTACATTCAAGACCTTGTTATTTATATGGAGGCTAGTACTAATACAGTGCCCGAATACAAAAACTGCGGTAAATCAGGACGTATTGTAATGTCTCTCCTAGAACCATATTTAGGTAAAGGCCACACCCTTTACGTCGACAATTGTTACACAAGTCCTGCATTATTTGATATATTATACAATAATTTTACGAATGTGCATGGCAACGTAAAAGGGAGGAAAGAAGGAATACCAGAAGTGAACGAAAAATTACAAAAAGGAGGAGCGTGCTTTCGCTCGTCTGTAAATATATTAGACATAAAATGGCACATTGAAAAAAGAGATTTTCATAATTTCAACAATACATGCAGAAGAATTTGTGGATGTACCAAAACACTACAGTGCACAAAAAATTTTACAGAAACCATCTCGTGTACACGACTATAATAAATTGATGAGTGCTCTAGGCAGGACTGACATGTTCATCAGCATTATAAATTTTACTCGCAAAAGAACGAAATGGTACAAAAAAATATTTCTTCCATTAGATTGATATGTGTTTGTGGAATTCATATTGTCTGTACAAATTGGAAACCAACAAATCAATATCAATTGCAAAATTTCAACTGAAATTAATACATCAAATTTTAATGAAATAGCAGAAAAACGACCCGACGTCCTATTACATCCGGAAATAATCACTCATCAAGACTCAACGGAAGACATTTTCCTTCACTTTATGAAGCTACAGAAACAAATAGATCACGAAGATGTGTTGGGTGTGCGAGAAACGATAAAAGACGAGAATCTCGTTATCAATACCAAGAATCTGACGTTGGCTTGTATGTGTTTACATGTTTCCAAATATATCACACTGAATTAAATTATTAATCACTGTATATTACTCTTTCACTATTTTCAATTGTTAATCAGACTCTTTATACCTGTTACGTCGCGTGAAACAGTCCGCGCGACGTCTCTAGTTGCCTAGCCGCCAAGGGTCTGCACCGCTATTCAGACTCCCAATATACCTAAGGACCCATCATAAACTTAGGCTTTTAGTTTACCTTTTGTCTTGTTATTCATATCTAATTCCTATGAACTTTGAAGGAATCGTTGTTCCTGTAAGTGTTATTGATTTATGGATGGTCCCTGGAACAGTCCTTAGGCTTATTATGCGTACGTACTAATTACGGAGAAAGCGAATATTTCCCTAATAGGGAAGCTGGTTTTTCCCATGAACAAGGTCAACCACGAGCCACGTTGGTCGGAGGCTTCTTCCTCTTATCTTCAGTTATTAACTTTGGCTATAACCAATAGGCATCGCGGATCGTTACCCTCGCTTTCCTAATGAAAAGTGTGAACAACGAATCCGCGTTCTTAGTTCAAAAGGAACACCCACACCGAGCTTTCTTCCGTAATGCTACGAGTACGCACTTCACTGTTTTTACGATACTCGTACAGTCAATACCAGACTTGTTCTCAACACGAGAGATCAGTAACTATAGTTCAAACTCTGTCTCAAGTTCTGTAACAGTCAAATTCTCGTCCTTAGTTCACATCCGTCAAGCACTCTGTCAGCTACATAACGTTTTATCCATAATGTATACAAAGTTGGTGGAAATACATATATTTTATATCCTGTTAACGCGGTGTTATATAAAAACAATCGCTCCTATTATCTTAACGGAAATCAGGGGATCGACTAACTCGTGGTGTCGATTATTATAATCGTAGCACGTGTGTGCAGAATGTCCAAATAGGTCGAGGGGATCTAAGTGCTTTAAGTGTGGAGGGTACGGGCACTTCGCATCGAAGTGCGACAGTCTGGGTGAGTCCACTAAAGTAGTCTGTAACGCGTGGAGTTTGTTGCAGGCGAGTTGCAAAAACGTTAAGATCGGAAATTTCGAACTGAGCGCGCTGACAGACACCGGTAGCGAACTAATCTTAATACGGGCGGACCAGTATTTAAACATTGGAGTGCCTAGATTAACTCGGGAAATCGTTGGATTTCGCGGTGTCGGATCCGGAAGAAATTTCACGCTCGGGAAATTTTCAACAGACATTGTAGTAGACAATGACTCGTATTACGTAACTATGCATGTAGTTCCGAATATGATGATGCAACATTCTTTAATAATTGGCGCAGAATTCTTGAGTACCGTCGAAGTAGTCATAAGGAAAGGAAACATCTCTATTCGTAGAATAAAAGATGAAAATTCCGATGAGTTTCCAGAGGTCTTTAAAATAGACGTAGATACGGAGGCGCGTGACGTAGATCTGTCCCATATTGAGAGCATGCAACACAGGCAGACAGTAGAAAGTTTGATCTGGAATTATAGGTCACAGAAAACGCGCGAAGTAGGAGTCGAAATGAATATAATACTGCAGGACGATCTTCCAGTTTACGAAAGGCCGCGAAGATTATCTCCACAAGACAAGGTCGAGATCGATAGACAAATCAAAATGTGGCTGGAAGACAGAATAATACGCCAGTCACATTCCCATTATGCCAGGCCGATCGTGTTAGGCCCGCTCGACTAGAATTTGCGTCGATTATAGGCAACTGAATTGAAAGATCGTAAGAGATAGGTACCCACTGCCCTTGATCGAAGACCAGCTGAATTTATTGCAGGGCTCGAGAGTATTTAGTATGTTGGACCTTAAGAACGGATTCTTCCATGTTCCCGTTGGGGAAAGTAGCAGAAAATACACGGCATTCGTAGTCCCCACGGGCCAGTACGAATTCCTTAAGATGCCGTTCGGATTATGCAACTCACCGGCCGTTTTTTCAGAAGTTTATCAATGCGGATCTTAAAGAGCTGAAAGCGACGGGAGTTGTGCTGACGTATATGGACCACCTGACTGTGCCGTCGACTGACCTCTCGAGTGAAATAGAAAAACTAAGATCGATGCTGCATGTCGCTAGCGAGCACGGGCTATTCGTGAACTGGAATAAGTGCCGATTCCTACAAACGAGCACAGAATATTTGGATCACATTGTCGAAGGCGGTAACATTCGACCGTCGGAATGCAAGACCGTCGCTAATTTTCCTGAGCCTAGGTCCGCTAGAGATGTTCAGAGTTTCCTCGGTTTAACAGGATATTTCAGGAAGTTCGTGCCTCGATATTCGGTTATTGCAAGACCACTATCGGATTTACTAAGAAAAGATGTCCCATTCAGATTCGAGTCGCGCGAGCAAGAAGCGTTTGGACGATTAAAAGCGGCGTTAAGTGAGAAGCCAGTGCTGAAGTTGTATCACGCCGGAGCAAAGACTCAGTTTCATACGGATGCATGCAGCGTGGGGTATAGCGCGATTTTGCGACAGCCAGGACGACGCGTTTCACCCCGTATATTATTCGAGCGGAAAGACATCATCGGCCGAAGAAAAATACGCTAGTTACGAGCTTGAAGTTCTGGCCATCGTGAAAGCACTGAAGAAATTCCGTGTCTACCTGCTCGGTATTCCGTTCAAGATCGTTACAGATTGTCAAGCATTCGCATTAACAATGCGGAAAAAGTACTTGTGCGTACGTGTTGCGAGGTGGACGATCCTTTTAGAGGAATTCGATTACAAGGTGGAGCATAGACCCGGGAACAGTATGGTGCACGTTTATGCGTTGAGTCGAAATCCGCTACCCGAGGACGATCTGTGATAAATTCGAGACAACATCGAGCAGCATGAGGCCGACGGGTACGCCCTAAAGAACGGTATTTTATACCGAGAAATAAAGGATACACCGTTATTGGTCGTGCCAAAGTTGATGCAAACTCAAGTGGTTCGACGAGCTCACGAACGTGGCCACTTTGGCACCACCAAAACCGAAGCGTTGTTAAGGAGAGACTACTGATTCAAGGGAATGCGCGGAAAAGTGGAAAAGGTAGTGAAAAGTTTTATCGACTGTATTCTTGAGGAGAGGAATACCTATCACGTCGACCACCTTGGACCGCTACCCTCTACGAGGAAGAGTTATCGGTATATCTTTGTAGTGGTTGATGCCTTCACAAAGTTTGTCTGGTTATACCCCACCAAATTGACAGGTTCTGCCAAGGTTATTAGTCGGTTGAAGAAGCAGTCCGTAAGTTTTGGGAATCCGAAGAGAATCATCCCTGATCGCGGGACGGCATTCACGGCCGGCGCCTTTGAAAAGGCGGCGGCTTTGATTGTAAAGAGGAAGGTGTGCAACACGTTCGGAGCACTACCGGAATTCCGCGGCCAAACGGTCAAGTGGAATGAGTGAACTGGACGCTCATTCCGCTGCAACGTCGGGCGAATGGATCAAACACATAGAGACAGTGCAGAGGTACTTGAACACAAGTAGGAGTCCCCTAGTAGGAGCACGAGCGCTACCCCGTTCCAGTTGTTGTTCGGAACACAGATGAAAATGCGAGACGACCCGTAGATCCGGCAGATGATCGAGGACGAGCGGGCTGCGATGTTTCAGGAGGGGCGAGATCGGTTACGCACGGCAGCAAGGAGACGAATGGAGGAGATCCAAGCCCAAAACAGACAGGTGCATAACAGAAGACGTAAAAAGGCGGCAACGTACAAGACAGGGGATCTGGTAGCGATCGAGAGGACACAGGGCGGTCCTGGGTTAAAGCTACATTCGAAGTTCCTTGGGCCCTACCGCGTGGTAAAGGTCTCGCGGAATGATCGCTACGTGGTGCAGCGAGAAGGCGAACACGAGGGACCGCGTACAACTTCCACGGCAGCTGACCACATGAAATGGTGGGACGTTTGTGTTAGTGATGTAAGTGTGAGCAGTGATGATGAGAACATCTGAGTGCAGATTTGATTGTCAGAAATGGCCGAGGGTAGTATCGTGAGAAAACAGTGTTGTCTGCCCTTCAGCTGTTAGTTTACACCGAAGAAAAAACCTATGTGACTAAAGTCACCTAGTTCTTGCGTAGCACAAGCGTAATAGAAAACAAAAGAATCGAATGTTCGAGAAGAAAGCGTACGTGACAAAAAGATAAAGAACCGAATCCGATCGGAAGTCGTGTGGTCAGAGTTAGTCGAGAAGTCGAGCAGTAGAGTTGTTAGAGTTGCAGAGTTAATCGAGAAACCGAGCAGTAGAGTTGTTAGAGTGTGACTTTTGTAGTTAGTTCCAGTTAAACTACCATCGTTTTCTATCTAATTATTATCTATTGTAAATAAATTATAAATAATCGGGAAAAAATTTATATCAAAATTCCCCGATACTACAAAGTGGGAATTTACGACTCCCGTTGACGTGATATCTCGCAAACGCGTCTCCCCGCGATTGGTCGAAAATACAATACCCATTAAGTAAGTTTATATCCTTTATGTAGAAATTATGGGTATATTTTTTAAAGAAAAGTCCCTTTTTTCCGAGGTAAACTGTCCACCTAGCATGCCGCTACTAAACGGTTGTGCTGTGGATACCTGGGATTTTCATAGTTGCTCAGTGGCAGGGAGACTTGGGTCTCGTCTGCTCAAGTCACACTCCTACCTTCCCGTGGTACCGCCGGTAACATGTGCGCCGCGTCGGCGTGGGGAATTGTCCCCCGGACGCGGCGTCCATGGCTAAACGGAGTGTGACGCAGACGCACCAACGCACAACAATCGGCTTGCCGATACAACGGTATTCCACCGTGAATAAAGGGATAAAACTCTTGAAAGGAACTCGTTTCTTGATGGTAAACAATGGTAACGACTCGGCGACGAGAAGGTTCATGAGTTGGATATATTTGGATTTGATGCAAAGGATCATAATTAAGATGTAAATTCGATGACAACGCTGAAGCCTCGGACGCAGTGCTTCTCGGTTCAGGAGGCATTGTGGCGGATTCATCCGCTTCGGAGGGGACCACGATTACGTATGTGGGGATAACGTATGCGCGACCACGGACCCCGAATCAGTATTCAAAATTATGGTCCCATTGGTGCGGGACGAAATAGCTTGCCCAGTCTGCGAGAAAAAGCAAGCCCACTTTTTCTTCATGAACCTAACAGACCTGGACAAACACCTCAAAGAACATCATATAGTACCCCCATCCAATGGGAATGTGTTACGGGAAGAAGTTCCCTAAGCTCCATGATGCAAGGTGTCACATACCATGGTGTAAAGGCCGAACGCAAACTAGTGAAGGTTTATTTAAATGTGATGCTTGTCCCATGAGCTTCGAGACTCAGAGAGGGCTATCGACACACGAACGGCATGCGCACCCTGCCGTACGCAATAGAAAAAGAAGGGAAATGACAGACACCCTGAGTCGAGACCATAGCAGCAGGCTATGGTCAGAAGAAGAGGCTACCATCTTGAGGTAGTTCGAGCAAAAATATAAAGATTATAGACACTCTAACCTAAAAATCTGCAAAATATTAACGAGCAAAACGGCTCAGCGGATTACAAACAAAAGAAAAGGGCTAAGAATGATCAAGGAAGGAACGAGCCATCAGGAGAGCACCCAAGGGACAGAGGGCGGGTGCGATCTCGCTAACCAGGCAGCGCGCCACTTGAATCGGACAAACAATCGGATAACAAGTGAAGAATCAGTTCGCGAGTGGCGACGCGGTTTGAAGAATGAAAAGTCTACCGTGGTTCCTCCCCCGTTGAGAGATATTTACGTCTTATTAAGTAATATTTGGATGGAATCAAAAAATGATCGAAATCTATTAATTGATAAAATAGAGAAATCTATCTGCACATCTCTATACGAAGCCTTTGTTACGCCACGAGGCTTACCATAGACCGTATTTCTAACCGTTGCTAGTGGCACTACAGTGTCGCTGACGGACCGTCTCAATCGGCCTGACAAATATACAACGTATCGGCCGATGTCAACAAAGCGAGTTCCAGAACCATCGGGTTGGTCTGTTATTTTAAGTACAGACAAAGGTGACACGCGTGATCACGGCGTGATCGGTGGCGTGATCGGTGGCGTGACCCGAGCTGGGGGTGGGGTCGCCACCCAGAGATCACAAAGGGACCATCGAAGGGCAATCAGTATCGATCGAGGATCAAAACGGAATTCATTAAGAGTGTCAAACGAACAAAACCCAAGTCGCTTAGTCTACCAATTACACAAAGAAATATTGTAAAGTCGAGTCGAATTGCTGCATCAGTTTAATAGTATAATCGTTAAATAATCAGTGCCTTTATATTTCGATTTATATATTGTAAAGTATACCATTTTTGTTAACCCTGTTAATTCAGTGTTAACTTCATTTAACCACCTCTGTTATTTTAAGCGAAACAGGGGAACGACTAATTCGCGGCGTCGATTATCGAAATCGTAGCGAGAATTTACGCCTCTCGCTGTCGCGCTTTCCTCACGATCGCGTCTCTCCGTGAACGGTCGTAACATTTTGGTCCTTCGAGCCGGATCAGTGGCAAGTGACAAGTGCACACCAGTGACACCCACTATCATACAGTGCTACGTGAATCCAAGATAAACAGCAGCAGAAGCGTTACCACTCCAGCGAAGTAAGTAACGCCAAGGACCGTCAGTTTTGCAAAGGCATAACCCGGTGGTCGAAGAACGGAACCACGCAGCCTCACGTCAACAACCAAGTCAACTTCCGCAAGGAAACGTCTCACGTCAAACGAGACGCACACAGAACGAGCAGCATCCGATAACCGGACCAACGTCCATTCCACAACAACAAGGTAAGCTCGTTCTTTAGATCGACAATTTACGTGCCGTCGTAATAATGGCAAACTCGGACAGACTCACCACCTTGCGCCGAAGCCGCACCCATTATCGCGGTCGCATCACACTCTTAACGAAACAAATAGACGAGTACGAAGAATCCGAATTTCCGGAAAACGTTGATTTAACACATTATGAGATCCGGCTCAACGACATTTGGACGAAATTCGAAACCACCCAACTCCAACTTGACCAGTTAGACGAAGAGGAACACACGCTCGGCATCGAGATAACTGAACAGTGTGACAAGTTAGCTATGCGAATAAGCCGTCATCTAAAGCGTTTACGACAAGAATCGACTTCGAAACCGACAAATCGCGAGTATGTACAAATTGCCTAGGTAAAGGACACACTGTTGCTCAATGCTCTGCCGGTTCATGTCGCATATGCAGACGCCGACATCACACATCTTTGCATCAGCACCAAGGTCACAGCAAATCACGATCATCTAGTTGCCGATCGTCGAGCGGTCATTCTTCGAGCGACCGATCATCAAACGGGTGATATTCACCTAGCTCACCGATACATCGTTCGTCATATCATTCGAGATGCGCATCCACGTCTCCCAGATCGTCTCCACGATCGTCTCCCCGAGGATCTCCGCGAACGTCGCCAAAACGCGAACCTCGGTCATCACGAAAAAAGGTAGTCGAATTAAACCCATCGTCCAGTCCTCAACGACACGGAAACAATGACTACCTCAGACGACGACGTTAATTGGGACCGAATCACAGAAAACCGACTCACTGACCCCGCTTAATTCTGAACCGCTGCATCCATTCCTGCAACATTCCATAGACCTGCTCCGATCGAAATCTTATTGAGCTCCGGCTCAACACTAGCATCACTTTGCGACGGTCAATTCAATATCAGTCATTCAAACGGGCCCGATTTGCGGCTCCAAAAAACGCGATTCGGATGGGTCATCAGGGGGAGCCCAACCCCACAATCGTCAGCACATACATTTCACGCCTCCACGATGGCTTTACAGGCGGACCTCGTCCGTTGTTGGGAAATCGATGAGGGATCGCCCATTTCACACATTTCTGAGGCGGAACGACAATGCGAGGAGCATTTTCAAAATCACGTTCAACGCACCAACGAAGGGCGATACATTGTCCCTCTTCCATTTAACGAAACAACTCCGTCGCTTGGATCATCTAAAGCCATGGCGATGAAGCGACTCACATCACTCTGCCGTCGCTTTCAACGAGATAGACAATTTGAAGCCGACTATCACGCCGTAATACAGGAATATTTAAAATTAGGACACACGTCGAAGATCACTACAGTCCATTCCACTGACGACGGATATTTTCTACCGCATCACGGCGTGATCAAAGAGTCCAGCCAAGCGACGAAACTCCGAGTCGTATTTGAGGGATCAGCACCAACCACCACCGGAGTTTCCTTAAACGACATACTTCACACAGGACCGAAGTTACAAGAGGACTTATTTTTCATTCTCCTGAGATTTCGTTCTCATCAATACGTCATCACAGGAGACATTAAAAATATGTACCGACAATTTCTTGTACGTCCAGAGGATCGAAAATTCCAACAAATTTTGTGGCGCAACTCCAATGGAGAAGTTGACACCTATCAACTTAACACAGTGACGTTCGGGCTTTCGGCGGCCCCTTATCTAGCTATTCGGTGCCTCAAACAACTGGCGGACGACGAGGGAAATCGGTATCCACGAGCGGCGACAGATCTGCAGCGAGACATTTACGTCGACGATGTGCTCACAGGAGTTGATACAAGGGTCGAGGCACGATCGCTGAGAAAGGAACTCACGGACTTGCTCAAACTGGCCGGTTTAAACATTCGAAAATGGGCTTCAAACGACCGAGAACTGCTACAAGGACTCTTACAACAGGATATTAACGATAAATTACTTCTAGGCGAATCTCCAACTTTCAAAACTCTGGGCGTTGTTTGGAATTCTTGTGACGATTCGATCTTGTATTCCGTCAAAATCAGTCCCATTACTTCTCGAGTCACGAAAAGAATAATCAGCTCTGAAATCGCCAAGATCTACGATCCTCTGGGATTACTTGCGCCAGTGATCGTGCGAGCTAAGATGCTACTCCAACAACTATGGACTTTAAAAATCGATTGGAACGAATCTCTGCCGGCTGACTTACACACTATGCGCAGGAAGGAATATTATGCGCAGTTGCCATTACTAAATAACGTTAGGTTTCCACGCAAGACAATAATCAAGTCTGCAACCGAAATTGAATTGCACGGGTTCTGTGACGCCAGCAAAAAGGCGTATGGGGCATGTGTTTACCTTCGCACCATCACTCCGGATGGCCCTGTCTGGACACGACTCCTCAATGCGAAAAAGGTAGCTCCACTCAAATCACACACTATTCCAAGGCTGGAAATCAGTGGAGCACTTCTCCTCACACCATTGACCAACTCAGTCCTTCAGGCACTGCCAAACAATATTTCTAGGACTGTTTATTGGACTGAATACACATCACCCTATACGCTGAAAATCTTCGTCGCTAATCGTGTGGCAGAAATTCAAGGGAAGACCCACACTTCAGATTGGCATCACATTCCCACTATCGACAACCCTGCGGATCTCATATCCCGAGGACAATCGCCCGAAGACTTTCTGCGACCAACCATTTGGCAACATGGACCGGAGTGGCTACAACAACCTGAAGAATACTGGCCGACGTGGAACCCAGGACCATTACCAATGGAAATACCGGAACAGAAGAAGGCAACATGTCTATCCGTGACTCCCGCCGACCACAGTCTGCTGGAGAGATTCTCCTCGTGGCCTAAGCTAATCAGAATTACCGCTCGTTGCCTTCGATGGAGACAAAAACAAAACAGAGGAGGACCTCTAACTATGCAGGATTTGACTATTGCGCACAATAAGCTTGTTAAACTATTACAACTTTGCTATTTTTCAGATGAGATCCGTATTCTCCGAAATGATCGAAATTCTGCAGTGAGGGGGAAGCTACAACGGCTCAATCCATTTCTGGACAAGGACGGGATGTTGCGAGTCGGAGACCGACTCAGTCACTCAACGATACCTTTTAGTCAAAAACATCCGATCATCTCACCAAAATCGTACGTTATTGCGCTCATAATCGAACATGAGCACATCTTAAACCTCCACTCCGGAACTCAAGCTACACTATACGCCATAAGACGATCTTATTGGCCTATCGACGGACGTAGTCAAGTTTGGAGCACTGTGAAAAAGTGCGTCCGTTGTTGCCGTGCCAATCTACCTCCAGTGGACTACGTAATGGGCGACCTCCCAGCTGCACGGATAACAGAATCTCGGCCGTTTACCAACGTCGGATTCGACTATTGCGGACCATTTTACATCAAAGGGCGAAAGGACCGCAACCGACGCAAAATCAAGGTATACGTACCAATTTTTGTATGTCTTGCAATTAAAGCAGTTCACATCGAGATGGTCAGCGACCTCACTAGTGAGGCCTTCATAGCTGCCCTGCGAAGATTCATTGCTCGCCGAGAATTCTGTCTAACAATATACTCGGACAACGGTACCAATTTCGTTGGCGCCAACAAAGAATTAAGAGAGCTCCGAAACCTCCTGCAGTCCAACGATCATAAGGTAAAGGTTCAGTCTTTTTTAGCCGACCGACGGATCGAATGGCGCTTCATTCCGCCCAACTGACCCCACTTCGGCGGGTTATGGGAGGCTGCAGTGAAATCTTTCAAACGACACCTCAGACGTGTCGTAGGTAAGAGCTTTTAACATTTGAAAACTTGAATACGCTCATCATTGAAATTGAGTCCATCCTCAACTTTCGTCTGCTCACTCCAATATCCACAGATCCAAACGATCTCCTTGTCCTTAATCCCGGTCACTTCCTTATCGGAAACTCACTAACAAGTTTTCGAGAAAGAGATTTCAGGGATACTCCATCCAATCGTCTCTCCAACAGGCAACATCTTCAAAAAATCAAGCAGCATTTCTGGCGCCGCTGGCATCGGCAGTATCTCAACGAGCTGAATATCCGAAACAAATGGAGCAAGGGCAGTCACGGCATACGAGAAGGCGCTATCGTCATTCTCAGAGAAGACAGCGTTCCCCCAATGCAATGGCCATTGGGCAGAATCATCAAAGTCCAACCCGGCGCAGACGGCATCATACGCACGGCCACCGTTCGAATGGTAACGAGCACCATGGATCGGAGCATCAAGCGGACTACCGAGCAGATCGACGCCAGATGACTTCGAAGCAATCAACAACAAGGAATTTTAGAAGAGATCCACCGCACAGCACCACACCATATTAATTGATCGGTACCCTCTCAACGGGGGGAGTATGTTACGCCATGAGGCTTACCACGGGCCGTGTTCTTGGCCGTCGTTCGTGGCATTGCAATGTCGCAGACGGACCGTCTCGATCGTCCCCAAAAGTGTACAACGTGTCGGCCGATGTCAACAAGGCGAGTTCCGGAACCTTCGAGTTGGTCCGTTGTTTTGACTACACACAAAGGTGACACGCGTGATCATGCCGTGATCAGTGACGTGATTGGTGGCGTGAGCCGAGCTGGTGGGGGTCGCCACCCAGAGATCACAAAGGGACCATCGAAGGTCAATCAGTATCGATCGAGGATCCAAACGGAATGCACTAAGAGTGTCAAACGAGCAAAACCCAAGTCGCTTAGTCTCTCAATTACACAGAGCAGTTGTAATGTATTTTGATTTATATATATTGTAAAATATACCATTTTGTTAACCCTGTTAATTTAGTGTTAACTTCGTTCAACTACCTCTGTTATCTTAACCGAAACAGGGGAATGACTAATTCGCGGCGTCGATTATCAAAATCGTAGCGAGGATTTACGCCTCTCGCTGACACGCTTTCCTCGCGATCGCGTCTCTCCGTGCACGGTCGTAACACAGGAATGTACCAGACAAAACAACAACTGATCATCTACAACGAGATATTATGAATCCTGATGCTATTGTGGTCAAAAGAAGAGAGGTACACCACAACGATGGCCAATTCACGTGAAGATTCATTATACGCGCCTAACTATAATGATAACCCGACATATATATATATTTATTTATTTAATTTATTCATTTTACTTACGGATCAGAATTCATTTATTTATTATTTATAATATCTCTTTTTTTCGTGGAGGAAACCTTCATAGGCGCCTCGCGCCCTTCGGGGAGAAGACACCGGATAATGCCGGATGCCCTTTTAATTTTAATTATCAGGGTATCAAGACGGAGAAAGAATGAACAAAGATTTCATTAATTAATTAATTAATTTCATTAATTCGCGGTCGTGGCCCAAGGCGCGAACAGTCGTACAAACCCAGACGGTTTGATGACGCCACCCCTGATCGTTATGGCGACAGGGATGAGCGCGAGTTTGCGCGACCAAGAGGCACGAAAGCCCAACCGCGGCCAAGACCTAAGCTCACAAATAGACCTCCACGTGTAGAAGGGTAGAGGGTGTCAGGTCCACCGAAACCTCAGCACTTGTCCACTGTGACATCTATTCCTAAAAACGACCCATTATATCGTGAAGCCTGGACGTGAAACGCGACCAGTTGCGAGAGAAGTGCCAGTGTATCCTGGTTTTTTACTCAATCGATCAGCTGAGTTCACAGGTACACAAAACTCTAAGATCGGCTCGGGAGGTTATAAGGTGCGAACGCGTTTTGGCGTGCTCCCACCAAAAGAACATTTGTTTCGTGAATTTGATCCCTTAGCGGTCGTCGAGGATTTTGATCCTTTAGCGGCCACTAAGGGGAAAGCGACGTGTGAATATCATTTAGTGAAGTGATTTGGCAACCGGTAATAACTAATATTCGGTGGAAATTAAAATATTGGTAGTCGAGGTTGCAGACGGTTATGTCGGTTATGTCGGCGATATTTACAACGTAAAAAATGTAAAATTTAAATCGATGGGAAGTTGAACCTTCCGTGGCTGCGGGAATAATAAATGGAGTTGGAAAGTGTAGCATTTACGGATTTATACGAGGGATGTGTGCTTTAGCCGACTTATTACGGATTTTATCAATATACCCGGTGGGGTATCGTGGATGTTGAGTGAATGATGTGAGCAATGGAGGGTATTTTCTGTGCGTATTGAGATGTGCATGTGGGTAGAATTGACGCCATGTGCGTGACTGATAGCGTTAGGACGCATGCGCTGGCGTGGAGCGATGCGCAGGTGAGGTAGTTCGCTATGTCGATGCGTGGCGTCGCCACCTTACGGGCACTGTTCGGGAGAAAGTATAGTCGGCTCGACGAAAGTTCCTAGGAAGAAGGAATAAAGTCGGGTCGACCAGAGTTCGTTTTACTTTGCTTTGTATTGTAATTTACTCGAGCCGAACTCCCTATTTGCGTGTTCCTTGTGAGATTAAATAAGTGATAGGAACTGCGTAACTGGTAGACTATATACGAGTTACGCGGCATTAGTTTTCATTTTTATTTATTATATAGGTATTTTATTTAGTTAGTTATTTATATATTATTTACTATTTATTTATTTATTTATTTAAATATTTAGTTATTTATTTATTATTTTGTATCATTGTTATTTATTATTTAGTATTTATTATCGCGTATGGTGCGTACGGCATGCATCATCAGGTCTGTTATTGGAACGACAGGCGCTCAGTCGACGAAACGAGAATTGTATTTTTATCTTATTTTTATCTTATTTTTATTTTTACTTGACTTTATTTTTAATAGTAAGTAAATAGCGATACATATGTTCGATGTAATAACCCGATAGTAGGTATCGTATAGTTATGCAGTTCTTAATACGGTTGGCTTTTGTTGACGACTCGGCGAGTTTTCTGGTTTACGATTGGGCTTTATTTGGACGGTTTTGAACAGTATAGGTGACGATTCATGGCTATGTCCACGGACTATGTACATTTTAAATAATATGAATAAGTTGACTAGGGATAAAAAAAAGTACGGCGCAGGGGATTTCGGAGCCCCCAGGCTCCGTCGAGACGTCGAATGGCTTCCCAATCTCGACCTAACGATCATGGAGTTACTGGAAGAACGGCGGGGGGAAGTAGATCCCCAGGCAACCCCTCGACCAGTAAAAGGGACTGGAGAAAAGGCAACGATAGCGAAGAAGCTTAGCGACAGGGCGAAGATTCTGGCGGATTTGAGCATGAAGGACAATGTTACAATATCAGCGATACCAAGGGAAAAAGTGAGCAAAGAAACGGAAGATCCTAGCCCCTTTAGGCCCAGTAGGAGATTACAAAGGAGCTCGACGGCCGGAGGAAGGGCCGTAGCGGAGGCGGCCGAGGAATCGAAGGCTTCGTTTGGAATTAGGGAGAGCGACCATAGCACGCCTATGGCTAGTGGAGGTGTGGGCACTGGCAGACAACTGGCCAGAAAAGTCGTCGAGAAGAACGCCAGGACCAGACAAGGGAGAGCGGATATGGTTAGCGAGGTGGAGTACAGTATGACGTGTGACGTCGACGACGAGGACGTCATGATCTCGAGGTTGGAGCTGAGAGGGTTCACGCACGCCCTCGCTGGAGCGGTGAAGATGCTCGACGTGCTAGTGGGGAAGTTGAAATTGAATAAAGAAAAGGACGAAGGGATTAGAGAGGTGGGAGTTCTGATCAAAGGAATCCTATCGTCCTTGGAGGAGGAGGAGGAGGGAAGCTATTCTAGTCAAAGTGGAGGAGGGCTGTGTAAATGACTACAAGTATATAGAAGGATAATGGTGGCGAGGAGTACACTGGAGGAAGCCACCGGGGTGAGGAGGACGAGAGCGGGTCACATTCTCATCGAGTTCGATAGGGCAGTAGCCGTGCACGAGGCGGCGATGAAGCTGAGAGCCGCCTTGAGCGACAAGACGGGCGTGGCCGCTTTGGTAAATAGGGCCACCCTGCAAGTTAAAAACATAGATACCTTCACCAGCAAGGAGGAGCTGGTGGAAGATATGGCTACGCAATGGGGGCTAAAGAAGAACGAGTCGGTGGAGGTTAAATCCATGAAAATGGCACCGTGGCGCACCCAGGTGGCGATGGTGATTCTTCCCGCCAACGGAGTGCCACGTGACGAGAGGGAGAGAAAAATCAGGACAGAACTGACGATCGCGACAGCGAGACTGTGCGAATTCAGGAGAAGAAGGAACACTATTGACGCGCTGAATAGAGTTTACGGGATCGCCGAGCTATGTAGGAGAAGAGGTTCGATCTGCGTTTTGGTCGCTTTAGACATTAAAAACACGTTTAATTCACTGTGGAAGAGAATCATGAAGGAGGCCGAAGAAAGGAGCTTACCAGGCTGGCTGCTACGTATATTAGACGACTATCTTTCTGATAGGGGCGTAGTTGTCCACTGCCGGGACAGAGTGGCGAGGAAAAATATGTACGCGGGAGTGCCTCAGGAATCAGTATTGGGTCCACTGATGTGGAACCTGGTCTACGACGGGTTGCTCAAGGCACTGGACACCGAACGTTGTATGGATACAGGGCTGCAGTTGGCAAGTTATCCTGCAGACGGAGAAGCACGTCCTAAAGATCTTTAACATGGGCATCGGTGGGGAGGAGATCACCACCAAGGAAGCCGTGAAATATCTGGCGGTCTTCCTGGACAACGCTAGGAGATATTCCTTTTACCTGAAGCAGGCGTGCGACAAGGCAGAGAGGTTCGTAGGAGCTATAAGGAGTGTACTGCCTAACATGAACAGACCATCCGACTTGGTCAGAAGGCTTTACTATGGAGTTTGGGAGTCGGTGGTGTTGTACGCGGCGCCGGTATGGGCGTCTGCACTGGGGACGCAGAGGAATAAGATCTTAATTCGTGCTCAGAGGGCGGCACTGGTGCGTACGTCTACGGCGTATAGGACGGTGTCACACGGAGCACTGTGCGTCGTCACGGGCAGTATGCCCATACACATCAAGGCGAGGCTCAGGTGAAAGGAATACGAGGCGAAGAAGCGGCTTAGCGGAAATCGGCAGGGCCAAGCTCAGGACTATTTCGAAGAGAGCAAGAGGAACAAGGAGGACGCTGAGAATCAGTGGAGGATAGAATGGGCATTCTACGATACCTGCAATTGGACGAAAAGATTGATTGGCGATCCATTAACGTTCGTGAAGAGGAGAAGAAGGGTCAATCACTTTGTGATGCAGTTACTTACTGAGCACGGTATCTTCAACTACTACCGTCATAAGATCGGGAAGGAGAGGCATTCCAATTGCTGGGATTGTGGGAAGGACCCTGATTATGCGAAGCACGTCCGGTTTAAGTGCCCCAGATGGATAGATGGATGGAGAGGACCGAACTAGAGACCGAGCTGGGAATCGCATGGAGACTGGATTCGGACATTGTCGCGAGGCTGGCTGCTGATGACCGCCTGTGGTAGAAGTCTACCGACTTCTGCACGCGGACTATGAGGGCACTGCAACGAAAGGAGAAGGAAGTAGAGACGGGTGGTGGACGGACAGGACGCAGCAGGAGGGTAGGAAGCAGAAAGCGAGGAACCAACGAGGTTGACTAGTTTAAGATGAGTAGAGGCCAACCCGAAGTAATGTCGTAGGATCGTGCCGAGTTGGAACCTCCAGTACCGTCGGAGTTCGGAATGAGGAGGGGTTTTTAGTGGGTAGGGTATTACCATCTGGCCGATTCCCACATAACCTGGGTCGCTGGGTATGCGTAACAGCATTTTCCCCTCCTCGCACAATAAAAAAGGTACACAAATCTTTGGCTGCTATTGACAACGGATTCTCACGAAGAGTTCCCGAATCAGCTCTCGCCTATTATATAGCTGCAACTACTTACGTGAGATTGCTGAAAGCTTTGGACATGTCAGAAAGACCGATAACTAATGAAGAAGATTCATTTATGCAAATGATTAATGCTGGCAACTACAACGTACCATCTATTATCGGTTACCTTATGGATAGATTGGGTAATACTAAACTCAACCATAGAGAAGATCGAATGCGAGCGAAGCCTCGTAATTACGTTAAATCCGAAGAAGACAGTTCTATTGGGTGGTTCGGCAAGATTAATGAACACACTCATTACCTGCATGCCGCATATCCCTGTTTAGCTGTTTATGTGACAAGAATAGTTGCGGATATGTCTTTTACTCTCGTCGAAGGAATAGATCCAGTCTGGCAGTTGCCTCCAGACATTCGGCCCGATGATGCTAATGGTGAAAATGTCACTTCAAATTTACTTGGCTATAAACCAGCAAATAAGTTAACGCCTCTCCAAATGCAATGGTTGACAGAATGTGGTTTTAATGATGAAGGGGAGTATACTTTAACTCATCCAACCATTCCGTTATTATTGGAATTGATGACAGCGGTGCAGATTAATCTCACCGCCACTAAGACTGATTTAATCCCTATGAATAAGGATTACGTCGGGTCACTTGCACAAACAGTGACGATTAAACAACCTACAGCTCTTATGAATGTAGAGGAGGGTAAGCAGAATATAATTGCTACCATAGGAATTGACATTAATGGTTCAGTCGTTCTTGCGGCTGAATGTCTAAGGTACTTACGCAAACGATTATCAAATGTTACAAGCGACTTCACGCACATCGGTTCGCGACAAGCATTCACGAGTTTTTATCTGCTACCCTAGCTAACGATAAGACTTTATATTATCTGCTCTGACTGTTAGTTTGTACGAGGACTTGTTACTTTAAATACATTCGACGGTTTCACTTACGAGCCATCTCGTTATTTAGTCACCTACAAATTGGTAAATAATATGCTAAATATAGCATTTAGTTTTAGTGAAGTGTAGCACACCGCTTCTATTTTCATATTCAAAACTGACAATCCTTTTCTCTCACTTCCAAAATCGAGAAAAACACCGCAGTAGGAAATGAGCCGTTGCATTCGACTGTCTGTAATGATGATTCTCGGAAGAAGTGGGATTTTTCTTCATTATTTGGGCTCAATATGTTTATTGGCAAATACAGAAATAAACTACTCGATCGAATTGTAAAATCTGCTTTCTGACGCTCACTGTATTATTAGAAGGAAAAGAAGGAAACTCCAGACCATAAAAAATGGAAGGAAACAGATGCTTATGAATGTTCTGTCAACCACGGGAGATAAGTGCAGGAAAATTGAGAGTAGACGCCGTGACTGAAACGTTTTTGTTTTTAAAAAAATACATGGCGTGAAATATGTGAATTATATCGATGCAAAGGCATTTAAAACATTAAGCGCGAAGCTGATATTGATTGCTCTCCGTTCAAGCAGCGTCCAGAGGTGGCCGCGGGAGGTGTGAGTTAGAGTATAAGCAGATAATACACACATCGCGGTGACAATTTAGTTTCACTTTATACAAATTATAAATGGAAAATAACGAGAAGGAAACTCACTTCAAGTGTAAAAATGAAGTTAAGACAGCAGTGAAGTTGTTCATCAAAAGTTTACTAGAAGTATCCAGCAGAATTCTTCGCTGACGGAATGAAGAAACTTGTCACGCGTTGCTAAATACGGATTGATGCAAATGGAAATTATGTCGAAAAATAATTAACATATTTTATAGGTAATGAATTGAATTTTCATTTCATTTCTGTTTCATTTCAGTCAAATGTCGTAGTTCCGATTAAGAACAGAACTGCTGCTTCATATCTCGGAATGTAATGTGAAAAAAAATTGTTTGTGTTGTTCGATGATTCCGTTAAACGAAATAATGGCGTCCATATATCTTATGTGCGTTCATGTCTACAAAAAGCTAATTACATACATTAAAAGAAGGGGTTTAAAACAGGCGGATTTTTCGGCCACATTCTTATACTACAATATAAATACACGTAACAATAATCATAGTCAATAACTATATAAAAACAATATATATAAACAATATATATATACGTTCGAAAGCTTCGTCCTTCCGAATCGGTTCTTTCTTGTTATTATTCTTTCTTTTTTTATCTACCAATCAGTCGAAACTCGTGCTTTGTAAACAACAGTGGTTTAACCGATATCGTAACGTTTCGTATCATATACAAAATATTAACCAATTTATGTCGAAAAACTATTAGTTTAGATTACACCTTACGTTTAATTTGTCATTTAAAAGATAAGCATAAGACACGAAGTGGTATTATGTTTATGCTGAAACAAACGAACAACAAGAACAATATAAACACAAAGTGTCGTTTCGCGTCCTTACCTGGCTTTCATACAACGAATTCAAGTTAAGATATCTAGTGAACTAACAGTTCCTTTTAACTTTTTCATAAGGAATACGGAGATAGATCGATGAATGTATTAAAAAATATATGGTTCCATTTGCAAAAATGAAGTTGAAATGGGACGCTACTACTAGATCTACAAAAAAGTAATTTGCACCATATGTGATATCTTCTTTTGAACTAAACAATTTTTGTTAAAACTTTTTGTGATAACATCAATATCACGTGAGATATTCTACCGCTTATTATTTCGCCATTGGTTAAATATTGAGGTTACGTTTCTGTATATAATAAATTTCTATGTGTAATAAAATATCTACATACAAAATAGATGTAAACTTCCTAAGAGTTCAAACGCGGATAAACGAAGGGACTTTCTCTGTTTAACGGACAGTGTGACCTTATTTACTGTTACGGACAACCAATTTGCCAAATAGTCATTTCACAGACAGACGGCTAGAGAAGAAGAAGGATTTCGATCGTTAGAAATAGACAAGAGCATAAAAGAGAATTATTATTCAGAGTATTCAAGATTGACAAAGGAAGAGTGGTAGTTTAGGACGTGGAAAATCGATTCTCGATTTTCAGGTAGACCTTGTACAAAGCTTTGTTATTTATTATTATTTATTGCTATTAATTATTATTAATTGTTGTTTACCTCTGTATTTTATTTAAGTACTGTTACAATAAACTCGATTTTGAGACTTCAGAATCGATCCTTGATTTATCTGAGAATTGAACTTTATATATATATATAAAAGTTGAAAGTTTTAGACGATTTTGTAGATATCAGACTCGGTATATTATTTAAATCATGTCCATATCTAATTGTAATGACTTGCAACAGAATCTGAGAACTGAGATATGTTTTTTTTATTCATAATTTTTGGTTAATAAATAGGAAAGGTAACGAATGAATATACTGTAACACGTTTCTTAAACGAAACAATGCAATTTGCGATTAAAATGCAGACATTATAGCAAATAATACAGCAATAGTAGGTAATCAAAAAGAAGTAGGGAAAAAACTTACCATAACAGCATGGAAAAGAATTTATGAAGAATTGTATTACTGGAATAAGCTTCTTTGTGTATCATGAAGTGCATCAGGGGAGGATTCTTAAACAAATTTCATAAAAAATTACTATCTATCAGATAAATACAATATGAGATTAGAAGAATAATTGATATTAACGAAAACATAATTATTTTATAAGAACGTAATATTCAATTATAGAAATAATTATACATCAAGTTCTGTTATTAGTAACTATTATGGATGACCGACTTTATTTTTGGTTCCCAATAAGCATTATCTTTGATGAAAACATTTTTTAGCGGAAGAAAATAAAATAAGAATAACGACCTAACTTTTATATAAAAAAATATGATCAATACGTTTAATTAAAACTAAAACATAAATATGTATATCATCATTCTTACGTTAATATAAATGTATAAATGCAAATAATACATTAGAGACGAAAAATATAATAAAAATAAGAAAAAAGAAAAATAAATAAGAAAACTGTATTGGTTTCTACTTCAACATGTGGAATAGTCTATCTGGTTGCCGTATGACCCATCCTAGAGACGGAACAAAATTACTAGATTAAAATAATCCACAGAAAGTTTTTAATTCATAAAATTTATAAGTATAAAGTATTTATTCTCAATAAATCCTTTTTATAGAAAATTGCAAGTCAACTTTCGAATAACCAGATTTTATATTTTATCTAGCAACTAGCACTTCTTACCAATTGCACTTGCAAACAACACTTGCTAAACACAACAAACACTTGCTAAACACAAAGATTGTAACGTTTAAATAGGTAACTATTCCGTAGCACGTGCACACTCCCACGTTACAAGATATAAAAGACTGTTTACCAATACCGTTCCTAGTAAAGGCAGATTCGTACTGTTTGTTCATTGTCTACGCTTCTGAACTATAAGCGAATCATGTACGCTGCGCAAATGTTTCTGCGTCGATTATAGAAGGTTGTCCGAAAAGTGTCTTTCTTTTACAGACACGTCTTTTACAACAACGCAGCTTTATACAAACATGAAACCTAATGTCTCAAACGTTGTGATTTTTATCGTGACAAATCAATATGGATCGTACGTAATTGGATAAAATAATATAAAACGAATGATGTTGTGCATCCATTGTTTCCTCATAAAACGAAACAAATTTTTCCGACGACCTAATATTTCAATTTTACTATAATACAATAACTACTTTACATCTTGAAAATTATCACTATTACGCTGCTGATTGTTATATAGATATTATATATTAAAGTGGATAAAATATATAATTGCAATATATATTCCATATTATGTAATAATTGTAGAATATTTTGCAGAAAATAGTTAACTTAATGATTGTTATCCCCTTGAAACATAAGTAATGCTAGAGATATTTGGCAAAATATGGAGGCTATATCTGCAATCGCCACTGAAAATTATGTAACTGCTACACACATACGTAAGTATAATACATGGCATAAACCGTTACAATGCTTATAGCTGTATCGCAGAAGATACTCTATACGTAACAATTCTCTAACCTCCAGATGACCAAACCATGATCCTGGGGAACAATGTATACAATGCCGTATTATACATGTACGATGTATATGTACATATTTTACACACTGTCAACAATATACAAGAAGGGTACTTTTATGTATCCCCGAAACAATATTTTAAAAACAATTTTTGTATCTCAATACTTCAGATAGAGGAAGTAATACTAGAATTTTACAGGATATTTTGTTGTACGTAACGAATATAGCAGGGACAGATTTAGCATTAGCTTTCTTAATTAGACCACCGCAAAGTAGTTTACAAACGATACGAACATATACGGTGCTAGTTGTATGTATCATCTAAGCGGCATCTAGCCCACATCAAAGTGCAAATGTAAAAAGATTTTTCATGGATACCTCGAAAACTAAAACCAAACCGGGGTTATATGTATAGGAATGGTGTGCAAAATCATGATTTTGACAATACATTAAAAAATCACTGGAATCGACGAGGCGGGCCTTAATCTGTATAATTGCTGTAGCGGCACTCGATAACAAAACTTTCGACAACAAATTTTAAAATTTTAGTATTTCCGTTACATTGCATTATACGCGTTAAATATATGTATAACACTTATTTTTTTATAACAGTTTGCATAATTGACATGTAATGTTAAATACATTAATTAAACACAGATGTATCAATTTTCTCTATGTATGTTACGTCGCGTAAGACATCTGCACACCATCCCTCGCTGCCTGGCAGCCAGCGGCCCGCCGACAGTATTCCCGAGCCTCAATAAAGTCAAGGACCCACCAGAAACTTTAGCTTCATTGTCTATACACATGCTTGCCAGTCTGCTTGTCCAGAAAGAATTCTCAATTCTATAAGAGTTTCGGTTTACGTCTGGGTTTTGGAAAGGTCCTTGAGTTTGTTAGACGCTCTTAAAAATCACGGAGAAAGCGGGTAGGTGCCGAATAAGAAAAACGAACATCTGTTTAAAGGGAAAGTTGGAATTTCCCATAAACAATGTTACTCATGAGCCACGCGGATAGGAGGCTTCTTCCTCCTATCTTCTTTTCTAACGTTAGACACAACCAATCGTTATCGCGGATCGTTACCCTCACTTTCCTGACGAAAAGTGTAAGTAACGAATCCGCGATCTTCGTTCAAAGGGCACACCCATATCGAGCATTCCCCCGTGATCACATAAGAACGAAACAATACTTCCTCTGAAACCTTCGGGGAGTCAAACCCTACTTCTTTGGTAACATTCCAGGAGTCAACATCTACTTTCAATGTAACATTCGTGGAGTCAACAACGACTCATTCTTGTATATCAGTCAGTTTATCCAGTCGAATTCAGTCAGTCGACTAATATATCGTCATACGCAACACGCGAACTAAGTTTCAAATCGTGCTCATACGTCGTATTATTAAACATTCGATATTGTATTACTTCTAAGTTGTTGGATCGTACAAATAAATAATAACCTGTTAATAGCAGCACAAGAAATAAGGAATCGAACGATTCGCGGCGTCGATTAGTCAATCGTAACGGGAATTTACGACTCCCGTTGGCGCGCTTCTTAGTGATCGTGTCTCCCCGCGAACATGCGAATTTACAATGTAAGTGTATATTTATCACATCTATTCTGCATGCACTTTGTATATATATACCATATATATACTATATATACTATATATATATACTATATATATATA
>CM026193.1:12039604-12070592 GCA_014825925.1 Bombus breviceps | reverse complement strand
TATTTCCCGTAACTTTTCAATTTTTATTTTTTTGGCGAGTACCATGTTCGCTTGATTTTGTTTCTTTCTTTTTAAGTTATTAATATCACCCGATTTCTCTCTCACACAATAATGGAAGATAGTGTCACGTAGAAGACACAGGAAATCGCAAAATTAACGGATCATGTCGTTTGAATTTGAAGTGTGTAGGACGTGATAGGTGCCAAAGAAACACTCGGAGATATTTAAACAGTATATTTATTAACAATTATCACTTTCGACACTTTGCGTAGAATTCGCAATTGACGATTCGTAATTCTCGGTTACAACTGGTAGACGATGAGTTAAGATAGCAATTGAGCAGAGTGTGCGATATAAGTTAAGATGATGACTACTCAAAGAACGTAGATGAACTGTCTTTCTGTGACGGTGACGCTGCGGAGGTGTGGGTAAGGGTACGAGATCATCGGATTCGTTAAGGAAAGTTTTCGTTAGGAAAGTGAGGGAAATGGACGTCACTGTTAATTGGTTTATTCTACCAGATTGGTGGGTGAGAAAGAATGCTAACCACCCACGAGAGAAAGTTGCTAGCGGGAAGCATAATACGTGAGGAAAACCAGATTTCTCGTACCTTTCCGGAGTAGATAATAGATTAAGGAATGCCAAAACTAAAAGATATTTGTTCGGTTCAAAAGATATTTGAAGGGCCTTATCTAGAGAAATCCTGCGAGAAGCAGTGTAACAAGGATAATAAAATATTTTGACATATATTTCTTTTCAGGATGGCAGCAAAAATTTAATTACACAACATCTAAGAATATTTTGAAAGTTTACTTCTATTTTATTTCTACATATGCAAAAACATACTGTTAACATTGATATATACAGTAGCTTGCTAAAGTATTTACATTTATTGTTATTAAATATAGGTTTGCGGTTGATAATTAATAGATTCACACAGATTCAATTTTATTTTCTATATTTCACCACCTCGTACAAAACGTCTGAACACACCGGATACACTTAGATAATTAATACGTGGTCGACTCCTAAGACAAAAGAGCGTCGTTAGAAGTCGTACCGACTTGGCTTGTAGGAACTAGCGATCATACCAACTTAACGTTTCTCAACATTCGTCACAGAAAACTTTTATATTCGTATTCTATATCGTAAATAAAACATTTTGAAATTTTGTTAGCACTATACTGATATTGCCCTATTTATATTGCCAATTTGAAAATACATATAAAAGTTACAGAATATTTAATATAATCTTATATTTAATATAAAATTAATATACAGTATGTATAGTCACCTTAAACGTAAATGAATTATATTAAAAATGGTCCCACTGAATACTGAGACTTACTAATGTTATGAATAATGGCTTATTTAAATATTTTTATAATCTATGCAAAATATGTGTACATGTACTTGTACTAAATATCTTATAATTTCTGCATTCATTTTCAGAATCATTTCAGATTTTAAAAATATAATTATGATAGTTCGATGTCATTACAGCATTAATGAAATTTGAAAATGTTTCTTATAATATGCGTATGTAATCATAAAAGATTTATCAATAATTTCAGAAGCTACGGTATAAAAGTGAAAGAACAAAATAAATTGACACGTTCTAATTATTTCCTTCACTTTGCTTCAATGTTTCGAGAAGAATACAGTTCATTTCTTCAGATTTGTCCAAGTTACGATTAGAATACTATCGGAAACCGAGGAATTATAAGTATGACATCCAATAATCAGTGTTAAAGTTTTTTTTAATACGATTACATAAATTGATAGTTAAAAGTAAGTTTGAATCGATTGATAGACGAATTTAAAATTGGAATAATTTGGTGCGATAATCGTGATTGGTAATCAAAATCCTCTTATAGCCGTGAGTGGCAGCATTACCTCCAAAGTTTCACCCTAGGCAAATGAGATTTTCTTGCGCACTAGCGCAGAATGCGGTATTCGCGAAAGCGATGACTGTCAACGCGGAAATCGGTAATCTTGTAATCGCCATATTGTTTCTACACACGTTGTGTTAATGAAATCAGCGGTGACAATCTCGTGATGTCTCAAGTGCTTAATAGGCTAGGAGAGGGAAGTGTGGAAAAAAAGGTAAATAATTCGAGTAGCAAACTCGGTTGGCGGCGAATCCACGCTCGTACCAAATCGTGTCAAAGTTTTTTCCAGTAAAAACGAGCATCGTGACGTGATCTATATGTCGGCTTCACGTTATGATTAGGGTTGGGGTAAGGGACGTGAAACGAATCTTCATCGTGGTTAGACATTATTGTTATGCAATAGAGAAGATATTGACTAGTGCAAATATGATTATTACAGATTTCGACAAGTAACCGTGGTAATTAGATACTCGAGACGTTAATGACAATGATCCTAGGTTCAATAACGAATCCGCGGTCAAGGGAATAACAAAATGCGCTTTCTTCCAAAGTCCAAGCCGTACCTAACTCCCTTGTCTACGGTACAAGTATTAATGCACCAACTCTTTGTTAAAACATAGAATATCTACCGAGTGCAAAGACACTATGTAACTCGCTATTGCGACCTCGCGAAAAGAATGACTTTCCGTCACGATGATGCTGCAGAGCAAAACTATATTGGGGTGTGTCTAAGGACACGAGATCATCGGATTCGTTGGGCGATGCCTTCGTTCGGAAAGTGAGGGAAATTGACGTTGCTGTTAATTGGTCAATTTCCATATTGGTGGTTATGAAAGGATGCTAGCCGCTCTTGAGGGAAAGTTGCTGGTAGGAAGGGCCGTGCGTAAGAAAGTATGTTTCCCCTATCTTCCCGTACTTGGGACAAAGACTGTTTGTCTGTTTGAAGGACTTTAGTTAACTAAATCTTAAGATTTCTAACGGGTCCTCAGGCTAGCTGAATATGTACTGTGGAGATGCATCGACATCTAGTAATCATCTTGCCCGATGAATAGGGTCTGCGTGTGACGAGCCACGGGTCAGAGACCGTTGGAATGTTTACTGTCGAGTGCCGCTACAACTATTTCTTTTAAGGAGAGCTACACTATTACTGCATACTTTTGTTAGACAAAACGTTCATCCCTTGACCGCGGCTACGTTCTGCGACTGGTTGTCGCCTCGAGCCCAAGGTCGCTATCACAAGTCTCGAACAAATACAATCGGATTGAATGACTACAATTGCTTAATTACGGCTACGGTAGAATTCGGCTGTAATGTCGCCTGATACGTCATAATCAGGAAAACGTATCTTCTTCAACTGTAATGCGGATGTATCGGACTTGACGATATCGCATAGCTCGGTGTCGTTTTCTTGCGCGACGGCGAGAGTTTAATGGTCCACAGACTTCCCTATCGCTTCGATGCTAGATAAAGCGTCGGCTGCATTATTGTCTAAGCATTTAATGCATCGGATGTCGGTCGTGAACTGTCCGATGTAGTCAAGATGGCGAAATTGTCGCGGCGAACATTTGTCTAGATATTGGTTGAACGCGTACGTGAGGGGTTTGTGATCGGTTTATATCGCGAAATTTCTTCCTCCTACGATTTATCTAAAACGTTTAATTGCGGTGTACATCGCAAGAAGTTCGCGGTCATATGCTCTATATTTTTGCTGCGCGGGTGTCAAGGATTTTGTAACGAAGCCTAGCAGCTGCCATTTGTCGTCCACGCGTTGTAATACTGCTCCTATTACGTAATCGGATGCGTCTACCGCAAGGCTGGCGGGCCCGCCTGGTATCGGATGCGCTAATGTCACACGCTTAGTAATGCCACATGTTGAGAGGCAGTAATAGGGTAGACAAAACATCCTGCATGCCACAACTATCGAAAAAATAACTAGATAGTAACGGAATAGCCGCCTCTGATATACACCCGACGATAACCCCTACAGAGGGACTAAAACCTCAGTATAAAAACCTTTCCAAATTAGCGCTCGATATCGTTTTTATTATAAAACTCTGAACCGTCACTCTATTGGATTCGTACAATAAATTTTACTACCATATCTAAAATTCAATTCTTCACCTTATTTGTGAATGTTCGAACTGCGACGCGCGGAGATCACCGGTGATCTGTCAATTTCGTTTTTTCCTTGTGTCTCTTACGTGACAAAATTACGTGACAAGGGGAAACTTCAATGGGAACTCCGCGGATTCTACAGCGAAGGACCACGGTCACTTCCTTGATCAAAAGAAGGATCCACAAATAACCTCGGTAAACTGGCTTTCGTACATTATCGTGAGGTGTTATATGATGTAAGGTGCCCAAGAAATACTCGACGGTGTTTAACAATATAATTTATTTAACAATCAACAATTAACAATAAACAGCCATCGCCTTTAACTCGTTTCGTACAATCCTCGATTACCACTGACTTTCTCGCTTTTCGACTATGCTTGCTTCGCTGTTAAAACTCGACCCTTCGTACATCGCTGTTCAAAATAGAATGAATCTTTGAACAGATTCGTTTCTTTTGTTACTCCTCGATATTCCCACTACGCACGCGTTCGTTAGACGTCCGCGACCGTTGTCGCGTACGCTTCCTTCCATATATTCGGCGGAAGGACCGTAGGGATATCGATGGTTCATTGGGCTTGTCGGCCTTCGGTAATATTATGCTTTGTGTCGCGAAGCCGTCCGCAAGTTTCGTCGTCGAGTGCTGCCACAATCGAAACTGTAGACCCGAAATACGTTCCGAAGATAGTGATTCTTCTTCTTCTGAAAGTATCGTATCTCTCAACATGAATCCAACTGACAAGAGTACCGCTAAACAAAACGAACTAATTACTATTTTGATTGAACAATTTCAAAGCCTAACTCACGAGTTTAGAAGCTTTAGAAGTAGCACCGATCAAAACATTAACAATATAAAAGTATTTACGAAAATTAACGGTAGAAATCGCGCTAAAGAAATGCGTAGTCTTGCAAAAACCATGGAACCGACCAACCACCGATGAACACTCATTTAAAAACCAACAGATGACGAAGCTGACGGACCACACGCATTACTAAGACCACGAACTAGTCACGTCACAATTAGATCAAGAAACGACTTCGGTGAAGAGCAAGGCCTCCAACCAGGAAAGATCACACGTACTGTTGAGACACTACGGGGTCGAGACAAAGTAGGTGCTGTAGACTTCATTCTATCAGTCCGCAAAGCAATAGCCAGGTGCAAGGCAAGTGCTAGAAACTTCCTATTGGACCTTATACTCATCGAAAAGATAACCGACAACGCGAAAAGAAACATACGATACCTGAAGATTAACTCGTTTGAAGACTTATAGTCATGTTTAAGACAACACGTATTAGCACCAACCACTATTAGCTATTGCAGGGATAATTTGAAAAATTTAAAACAAGAAATAACAGAAAGCGTACAATCCTTCGACTCTAAATTCCGACAACAGCTCAACGAATTAAATTACACAGTTCAAAACGAAAACCGCACGCCGACTGAACAAAACATAGCTATGGATATCGAAGAACGCGAAGCACTAAATACATATTTGCTCAATTTACGATACAAAATAGGACAGATAGTAGTAGCTAGCAATCCGAAAAACTTGAACCTCGCCCAGCAACTAGTAGCCGATAGAGAACAATTGTTACGAGAAGCAAATTGTGTTGTCAATTGTCCAAATAATCAATCTAATAACACTATACCCGTATCTCAACGAAATGCTACCGATCCACATCCACGAGCTTTTAGCCAACCATTAGATGACCACATGAAACTAAAATGTTCCAAGTGTTCACGAATCGGACACACAGCTGAGATCTGCTACTGTCGAAATTTTCCATTCGCCAACGAAGGAAAGATCCCACCTCTAGTAAAACAAAACGCGGAGTCCAGAAGAAACGTACCGAGTCAACTGCACTACTTCCCGAAGATTATTATCAATAGTATTGCAACGAAGAAACGGAGGAAGAGCCAGATCTCTTATTGATACCGCAGCAGGAATAAACCTTATAAAAGAAAAGGCTTCACTAAACGTCCAAACCTCTGACCCAAAGAGTTTCTTAATGGGAAATGATAAGCACACCACAGACAAAATTTGCAATCTAACCATGCTTAAGAAGAGTCACCAATTCCATGCAGTCCCTGACAACATTTCCCTAATCGAAGATGGAATACTCGGACTCCCATTCCTTACAAAATATCAATACAACGTCACCAACGATAAACTAACCCTAGACGAAATTATATTACCCTTCCAGAACAGCAACAATTAGATAGGACAAGGTAAAACTCTAATCTCAATTCAATACATTGAAGGAAAGCCCACACCAATATGTTTTATAAACACCGGTAAGCAAATCTGTCATATTACAAATGAAATAGAAAAACCCGACAAATTAAGTCAAATCAATAAATCTGCAGAAATTTGTAGAATCCAGAACTTCGAGAATCCCTTGAGAAAATCCTTATCAACCAGCCAACTCCGCTTCGCCCTCTTCTCTTATGGTTTCCTCCGCCTCTTTATCCTTCCCGCTGCTGTGTCCTTTTTCCCAATTGGGCGCGCAAGATGGCCACTTATTCCCGCACTTGCCACTGCCACCGGTCACTGTCACTTTCAAATGGCCCGCGCGACGCGCTTTCGGCGCGCGTGCCAAAATGGCTGCGTCCGTGTAATTCCCCGGATAGCTCGTGCAGCGGTGCTGTCGTCACGTATCCCAATATGACTTCTTCATCGTCAGAGCCTCACACGCGGTTTTATTTCGCCTGTCACGTTTTTCCAGACCGAATTCCTTTAGATCTTACACCCACTTTTTTCCACAGGCACTTAGCCCTTCACTCTGATTATCTTCCTTGTTTGAATTTTCCAGTTTTTCGGAGATTTCGATCACGGTTACGACTTCCTCCTCTCTACGACGGCTCCACGCAAATGCCCCAATGGAACCGCAAATTATAGAACCTAAACAATTTTTAACAACACTCGATCAAATAACAAAACAAAACTTTATGAGTAACCATATCGAACCTTCAGTTCAAAACTTTCAACTAATTCTAGATCTAAGTAAAGTAAAATTATGGACAAATGATAACAAACTTATAACAAACTTTCAAACAAAACTCTATATTCATCGCACCTGTAGTAGAAACTGATACTAACCAACTTAGAACAATACACCTTTGTCTATAGCCACTACTTAAACAAATATAAACGAACGGCAATCATCCATATTTGTAAGGGAACTCAACCAAGTCACAATAGAATCAGTTCACCTGAATGTAGATTCGAATTAATTAATAACAAACAAACAGTCAAAACTTACCCAACTAGTGTGTTCAAGCTGGAAGGATTGACGTTCGTACCTTTACAGACTGAAAATCATTATATCATTATCCTTACGAAAAATGTGCAGATTGACGTATTATGTAAAACACATAAAATCTTAGAAATCAGACAGCCGAGTTTAATTAGCAGCAAAACTGGAGTTCGACTCGAGACGCCGTTGCTTGCGGACATGTTTGCCGCGAGCTCCCGCTCGTGAGCATAAGGCTAGTTGTAATAGTAGTTGGTTAAGGGTAGATGTGTTATGACGTGGGTGGAATTAGTTTAAAGGAAACATGAGAAATACCAATTCTTAACGAGCTAAATAGTGATGGATAATTCCCATTGGAGATGTATTAGGGGGTCATAGGTACGTACAGTGATTTTAGTTTATTGTTGACTTAAATAGGATGAGAAGAACGGGTGTGAGACGTCGCTGGCTAAATTGGAAGGCGTAGCGGGGCTAAAATCGATATAACAATGTTACTGAGTGTTATTGAGTGTTATTATATACAGGGTGGTTGGTAACTGGTGGTACAAGCGGAAAGGGGGTGATTCTACGCGAAAAAGAAGTCGGAAATATAGAATAAAAGTTTTTCGTTTTTTGTTTCTTTATGATTACTTTATGATTACTTCATATTATTTCATTATGTATTCCTAATTTTCCGTTACGACAAAAACAAGCTTAAACTGCGATAATATCCATCGAGACAACGATCTACAGTGAGACGTGATAAAGTGCACGCATACCGAGCGAAAATTCAAAGTCGATTTTCTCGGAAACAAAGGCTCAAACGAAAATTTTTATTCTATATTTTCGACTTCCTTTTTCGCGTAAAATCACCCCCTTTCCGCTTATACCACCAGTTACCAACCATAATATTATTGTACAATGTTATTGAGTGAGTAAGCGTTTAGTGGATTTTAATTAAAGTTAAAGTGAGCAAAATTAATATTAAGTTAATCTATTGGTTGAATTAAAGGAAATAGAAATTAGGATTTGACTAGAATAGGAATTGAAATAAAGTGCAATTACGGTTCGGGAACTATAACGAATGAATAACAAGGAGTCACATGTTAAGGTGGACGTAGGTCATAGACAGAAAGATAGGGTAGATAATAAAGTCAACGTGTAATTAAAATAAATATCTAATTTTATATTAAATATTAATTATGTATACAGTTTGAATATTCTTGTATTATGTGCCGATGTTTAGAGTTTAAATAATTGTCGTTCATTGTTAAATAAAGGTCAATTTGGGCAATGGCTATATAAAATGCGATTTTGATAGAATTGGATGGGATTGGTGATGCGGTGATTCAAATAAAAATAAAATAAGATAAAATAAATATAATAAATATAGTAAAGATAATAAATTGAGAGTTACAGAAAGAAGCTGTAGTTAAAGTATAGTAAGGTATAGTAAGATTAATGGGATCATAATAAATTGATCGCTATGTAGAAATTAACACATAAGTTTGGTACTTATTCTAATAGATTAGCTTGCCAACAGTATGGAGAACCAGAAAGTTAAGTGTAGGCAATCATCGGTTAATTCGTCCTAATTAGGTAATAAAATGAATTAAATTAACCACGGTATATGTATATATCGTTACATAATAGAAATGCACAGAAAGTTAATTATAACTAAATTAAGATTAAGGTTATTCGAAATAAATTTAACATAGAACAAAGGAGGTAAACTAATAAATAAAAAACAGGATAAACCGAATTAAAGTAAAATGACTTATCGGTCAAAATTGGTGTATCTAGCATTAAGAATAACAATAGAAATATTTATGAATGGACCAACAATGGCTCATAGACATCCAATGTCAAGTAGGAAGATATAATAATAAAATATAATAGATATGGTTGTAATAAAAGTTATATTTATAGTAATATTTATTATAAAAGTAGCTATTATCATGGCTGGGTTATGTAATAATAAGCGTTAATAAGAAATGCATACGTAGGACTAGAAATTGAGAATTAAAATGAAATAGTGATTTTGTTTAGCAGTATTACTCTGTAAAAGGAAAAGTGGATGAATCATTGGTATCAATGGAGCTTGCGCCACCCAAGAAACAAAATTTTTTTATAATATAATGATTAAAGCAAGTTAGAAAGTGTAATAAATTAGGTATAAAGGAGCGGTAATGGTTAAAATCGGAAACACAGGAGGATTTGACAATTGTGAATAAAAGTTTGACTAAATGTTTGATTAAATTTGTAGAACGTAGTAACGTTAAAGCAAAGTTGTAACAGTATCATTTTGATTAAAGTGTAAATAGTTAATCTAAGATATAGTAGTGTAGTATCACGGTAGTGGAATATATTATTTATTATATATCGTGATACTTAAAGTTTAAAATGTATGGATTGCATAGGTGTTGATTTGACAGAAGAACAATGGTGGTTTAAACATAAACTAAATACAAAAATCTTACTGTATCTCAAACTACTCTCGCAACTCAACAACACTAACAACTCTATTTCTCGACAACGCAACTCGCACTCTCTCGCTTCTCGATTCACACACCTCGACTTCTCAACTCAGACTCTCACTCTGACCTCTCGATCCACACTGTGTTCTCGCATCCTTTTGTCTTTCCTTAGGCCCACCCCGCACGTGTTCCGCAGCCGCTCGTAGCCAGGGTCACGTAAGCTTTTTCTACAAAACTATCCACTTGAAAGACCCGGCGACACATTGATAGGCCTAACGACGCCTCGGCTCTCGCGACACTGTTTATGGTTTACTCGCTAACACCTAGGCCTTGTGCCCGCGATGCTACAGTGGTATGATTTGAGAATTTATAATGAAAAGTAAAATAGTTATCGATAAACATTGACTCATCTTGCCAGGATGATATGCCTTTATTTTCGCGAGGAGGGGAAAATGCAAGTTACGCATATCCAGTGACCCGTGTCACTGGGATAAGTGGGACTCCGCAGACGGTCGCCATTCCCAGTAAAAACCTCTCCTCTATCCGCTCTTCTTATGGTACAGGTACCATCCCCGGAACTCACTTTGGGCATTACTTCAGGGTTGGCCCTAACTTCTACCCCTCCTTCGCTCCATCTTATCCATTACTATCTCTGGAAGTTCCTATTCTTCTTCTCCTTTCTACGTCCATCTTCTGTTTCTGTCTCGCCTTCGTAATTCTTCTGCACAGTGCCTGGAACTTATTCCAATTGTCCTCTTTCTTAATTACCTCCTCAATAATATTTCCCCTCATCAATGTCGTGCCAACATAGCTCTCCAGTTCGGTCCTATCGAGAACCCACCTAGGGCAGTGAAACAACGCATGCTCCGCGTCATCTACTTCCGTGTCGCAATCCCAGCATGTGGAGTGAACCTCTTTGCTGATCGTCCTACGGTACACGTTGAATATTCCGCGTCCAGTCAACAGTTTCATCGTCCAATAATCAGTATATCTTTTGTATTTCTAATTATGCTCTCGGGTCTAATTATGTTCTCGTTGATACATCCTATTTAGTTCGCAGAACTCGGTCCGGAGCCCGAAATTGACATTGTGCCCGTCAATGCGCACAGCGCTGCATGCGATACAGTTCTGTAGGCCGTAGAAGATCTTATAAGTGCGGCCCTCTGTGCCCTCTTCAAGATATTTCTATTCTTCTTGGTCAACAACGCTTTGGCCCATACCGGGGACGCATAAAGCACTTCCATACACTATAGTAAAGTTTCCTGACTGACCAATGGGACCAGGGTGATATGCCTGGTAGTTATTTATTGATAGGGCTGCAGTACCATTCCTTAAATAAAAATTAATTAATTACATCGAATAATATTGAATGAATTTAATTAATGGAGAGAAAAAGAGGCGACGATGAGTCTAGGGACAGAGAAACCGACGACTCTGGAGGTGAGTGGATCATCCAGACGAGTAGGCGAGAAAGAAGACGTGAGAGAAAGAGGAGTAACAACAAGGAAAGGAGGCCACCGGTTAACGAAGGCTGGAGGGGAAGGTTGCTGAGAACTCGAAACAGATCTGAGGCCCTTTTGGTGAAAGTCCGAGAGGGTGAGGATGACTCCAAACGAACAAGGAGCTTATGGTAGCGAAGGAGGCGCTGTGCGAGAACACGGACATTGCCCTCAAGATAAAGGAGGTAACAGGGGGCAAGGTCCTTGTTTCCCCCCTGCAGAGTAATGTATCGGTGGAGATTAGGGGCATCGATCCGCTGGAACGTAGGAAGCACCTCAGACAGGACATCGTTAGTGGAGTGATGATCAGGGATGCCAACGAGGTCGAAGTAAAATTCTTAAGGGCGGCGCCGTGGGGTACGCAAACAGCGATCACTACGGTGCCAGCAGTTTATCTAAGCGGTAAGGAGGGGTACGTTAAAGTAAAAACGGGCCTCACTATAGTCACGTTGCGATTCCTTCTGAGGGTGTTGAGGTGCTTTAGATGCCATGAAATCGGGCACCGGTCCTACAAGTGCACACTGATCAGCTTGAGGAAGGAGCGTTGTTGAAAATGCAGAGCGAAGAGCCATGCGGTTGCAAATTGTGGAAACGAGCCATGCTGCGCGATGTGCTGCGAGGAGTCTGAGACGTGGACAAGGCATGTAATGGGGTCACTTGCTTGCCCCACATATAAGAAACTATTTAGATAGGGGATTCCTAGGACGTAGATACTATGAAGATCTGACAAATAAAATTCAACAGATAGAAGTTAGCACAGGACCTGGTGCAGCAATATGCCTGGGAACGCCGGGTGGACGTGGTGATAATTTCTGAACTCAACCCGCAATTCCCGTTCTGGTATAATGACCCTAAGGGGAACGCATTTATTTGTGTGACTAAGTTTAATGGTCTCCAGCGAAGGCACGGTGATAGTTGATGATGGATAATATTATGAAAATAGGAGGAACACAAAAATATTTCTTACGAAATCAAAATTAAGAACAGTTCACATAGTTTCAATGAAATAGACATCCTAACATTAGAGAAAATATTAGAAACAGCTCCAAAGGTAACTCATAATTTTAACCAATACAAAGCCGCCCTCAATACGTTACAAATCCAAGTGAATACCCTACAATTTGAGCGACGTATAAATTTAATCAAGGAATATAGCACATGTACACTACAAATATTACAATTTAAGCCTAGTACCAGGAACAATATATATGTCGGAGATGAGAGGGACACCGGGGTCTTCCCTTTGGAATTCTTGGGAAAATCCCCAATTCTTTAGTTTCCATAATTTAATCCGATTATAGATTGTCGGAGATTTGTGATAATGAGCTTGAGCTCGAAGTGACAACTAACCGCGGTCACGGGATGAACGTTTTTACCTAACGGAGGTATGGAGTAATTGTATAGCTCTCCTTGAAAAGAAATAGTTGTAGCGGCACTCGACAGTAAACATTCCAACGGTTTCTGTCTCGTGCCTCGCCACACATGGACTCTATTCTTCGGGCAAGATGATTACCAGCTGTCGATGCATCTCCACGGTACATGTTCAGCTAGCCTGAGGATCCGCTATAAATCTTAGGATTTATTTAGCTGAGGTTCTTAAAAACTGACAAATCACCTACTACGGGAAGATGCGGGAAATCTGCTTTTCTCACGAACGAAGCTTCCCGCTAGCAACTTTCTCTCAAAGGCAGTTAGCATCCTTCTTCAACCACCAACATAAAAATTAGCCAATTAACAGGAACGTCCATTTCCCTCACTTTCCGAAGGCTTTCCTCGACGAATCCGATGATTCGATGTCCTTAGACACACCCCATCATAGTTGTCCTCTGAAGTTTACGGTGCATCCTAAAAATGTGATTTCGCTCGAGCCAAATTCATATTTCGTGGGGTTAATTACGACACTGTGATCGTTTAACCGGTCGAAGGTCCGCAGGTGTTCGCGGTGCTGCTGCTCGTCTTCCGAGGTTATCAAGTAATTGTCGAAGTACGCGTATACGAAACCTGAATCAGGGGACAATTCGTGGAGGAATCGTTGAAAAGGAGCGGTGTGTAGCCACGTCACACCGTGCCTCGTCGCCGGATCCGCCGTGCTAGGCAATCCGGTTCCCCTACCGGACCGCTTGGCGGCCCTGGGGCGCTGAGCTGTCTGCGCCTAAGTTTGAACCACACCGGGGCGCGCAGCGGACTTAGTACGCCTCGAGACGCATCCACGGCCTCTGTCGCGCCCTCGCCGGCCGATCCTCTCGGGGTGGAAGTATCGTTCCCTCACTCTCTCCGCAGCCTCCTTCCGAAGCATAACCTGTTCGCAGAAGGAGGTCACAGCTCTCCTCCTTCTCTCGCTTGTCAACAATGCCTCGAGGATCGCCGGCGGCGAGAGGTCTCACCCGATTTCCCCGATGAGGGAGTGGCGCGGCAACGCCCACGCCAGACAGTGCTCCAGCGTGTGCTGCGCCGAGTCCACGTCCGCACCGCAATGGCGGCAACGCGCGGTTGCCTCTTTCCCAATTCGACGCAGGTATTCACCGAAGCACCCGTGTCCAGTGAGCACCTTCGTTACCCTGTAGGTCAAGGGATGCCCGCCATGAGGTTCAACCAAACGTCCCAGTTTGGAAGGACAGCCTCAAGGAGCATTAGGCCCGGCGCGCCCGGTCTCGTATCGAGGCCGGCGCGCCATCTGTCGAGCAGGGCCCGCCGAGCCCGAACCCTAGCTTTGGCGTCCACCTGGCTGACCCCGTCCGACAGACCCCGAGTGCGGGGATAAATCTCGCGACACCTCAGCGCCTGCAGCTCGAATGGGGGAAAGCCGGCGGGTACCGCCGTCGCCGCCGAAATGGTGCGGAAGCCCCTCACTACCCTGATGGCCACCGTCCTGTGTAGCCTCCTGACCAATAGGAGACTGCGACGGTCAGCCATCAGGTCCTCCGCCCAGATCGGAGCTCCGTAGAGGAGTCTCGATCGCACCACGCCGGCATACAGTCGGCGCACCCCGACGCCGGGTCCGCCCAGCCGAGGCAGCAAGCGTCCTAAGGCGTTCGCCGTCACCTCGACAGACGGCGTCAGGCGCTTGAAATGAGCGCCGAAGGTCCAGTGGCTTTCGAGGATCAGGCCTAGATACTTTATGCTGATTCCGACCTCGATCTCAGCCCCCCCCCCCAACCTCAGGCGAAAATCCGCTGGAGGCCTCCCGCGATCGGCCCTACGGCAAAACCACATTGCTTCAGACTTCTCAGGGGACACCCTGAGCCCCAATCGCTTGATCTCGGTGACCACGCAGGCCACTGCCAGCTCCGCCAGGCGGACGGTTCTGTCCCACATCGTGCCCCAGACTAGCACCAACTTATCGTCGATGTAGCACGTCAGCGCCGAGTCCAGAGGCATCGGCGCCCGAAGCACCGCGTAGTATGCAATGTTCCACAGCAATGGGTGCAATACCGAGCCCTGCGGGACCCCGCGGTGCACCGCCCTCCCAGTCATCCCGCCGCCGCGGACAGTGTAGACGATGCTCCGGTCCCGGAGGAACGCCCAGACCACACCCTGCAGGTACGCGGGTACCCGATGAAACTCGAGGGCCCGGCATATCCCGCCCCAGGGGATGCTGCTAAAGGCGTTGACCACGTCCAGTGACACTGCCAGCGCCACGTAACCACGCCGCTCGGCCCCTTCGTCAAAGGAGCGGACACGGGTGGCAGCGTCAGCCGTGGACTGCCCCCTCCGGAAGCCGAACGTGCAGTCGGGGAACACCTCGGGACAAATGCGACTCGAGGCGGGAAGTCACCACTCTCCCCAGCAGCTTGCCAGCCTCGTCCAAAAGGCACACCGGCCGAAGCCGTTCAGATCCCCAGTGCCCTGCGACGCGTCAGGAATGCTTTATGGCTCGGCCACAGCTGCTAGCCCGATTCGCCGGCTTTGGAACATTAAGTCCTAGCATGGAGCCCGGCGGGAGCGGTTAAGATTACACTGCAAGAGCAGCTGTCCTCCTCTTCTTCTTCCGTTTATGTTAGGGAAGGCTCCGTCTCCATACCCTCCTCCGGGCCGTTCCCCTCGCAGTCGGTGCGTCCGACCTCTCCGCCCTCTCTGCAGATCTTCGGGGGCCCGCTGACCGCGGGGTCCTCTCCATTTTTGTCGCCGCGTCCCCGTCGTCGCCTGAAACGGTCCTCATCTCCTGTGCAGTTCGTTTCTTGCGGATCGGCGGATTGCATGCCGGTGACCCCATGCGGTGCGACGCGGGCAGTCCCAGGTCCGTGCACACCGGACACTTAGGTACACGCGCCGAGCAGTCCCTGGCGTGGTGTCTTACCGCCCCGCACCGATAACAGCGCTCCGACCGGTCGACCGTCGACGTGCAGTCCCGGCGCATGTGAGCCGACTCCATGCATCTGAAGCAATGGAGTCGGCGCGCCGGGAGCGGGGATACCGTCGCCGCTGACCAACCTATCATAATAACCTTGCCTTCGCTGATTTTCCTGGCCGCTGTCAGCGGACAGCGCAGCCACACCGACCCGAGCCTCCGAGGAGTGGAGCGTATGACTCCCACGTTGACTTCGACGGCGCGGCAGCCCCCGGCCTCGGCAACAGCGGTCGCCACCTCCTCCGGGGTAACTGACTCCTCCAGTCCGGTCACTCTTAGCTCGGCCGTCCTTCGCGGCACGGCTATCTTGGCGAGCAGGTGCTTCATCGTGGCCGCCATCCGCTCGGTTAATTGCGAAGCTTTGCTCCTGGCGACCTGGCCTAAAATTTCGAACAGCAACGCCCCCGTGATCGCCTTTCTCGGTCTTAACTCCGCGATGTTGAGTGCGGAGAGTTTGATTTCCCACTTCACCACTGACATAGCATCTCTGTACGAGAAGCCCGAGGCGTCCCTCACGGTGAGGGATACCGCGGCACGCCGTGGGGGTCGGGGAAGGCCAGACACTTCCTTACCGCGCGCGTCCCGCCCATTAGCGTTACGTCCCTTCCCCGTCGCGGTAGCTCTCGCTACATCGCCGTCGCCCGCTCCACGCATGGACTCTCTCCCCGTGCGGGGGCGCGCCGGAGGCCGAGCGGCCACCTCCGCGAATGTCCTCACCCTAGATTCGCCACCGCCGGCCCTCGCCCCGGGCGCCGGGCCCCCCGCTCGCAGCGCCGACAGCGGCAGAAACGAGGATGTCCGTCCCTTGGTTTTTGCGCCCTTGGTCGGCGTATGAGCCGCTGGGAGAGGTTGCGCGGTTGTCCTGTTTTTCCCCTCGCTCTACCTCTGCCCCCTTCCATGACGGCGATGAATCCCACCTCGTCGGCCGACGACTCCATGGTCGACCGCGAAGTGTCTCTCGCCGGCCGCGACGGTGCCGCACGGCTCTCGCGGTGCCGGCAGCGTACGCAGCCAGGGGCCTCGCTCCCCCTGGCATTATCTCTCGCCACGACTCCTCCATCCTACGGAAGAACAGGGTCTTGAGATCCTTTAGCGGATCTCGGGGTCCTGGGCCACCGAACCCATCCGCTTTCTTCTCTGTTGTGTCTCCGCCCAACCCATCGGGACAGCGGTGACGGCGCGACGCTCTCCAGGGATGCGGGGTGGCGGGGGAGGGGGACCCATAATCGTTCCTGTAGGGGGCCCGGCAACGCTTCCTTTCGCCCCCTCGTAGAGGTGGTCACCGCCTCTTGTCCTTCACTGTTGTTATAACCAGCCATTGCTGCCTTCTCCGTGCGTTCTCTGGTCAGCCGCTCCACCGTCTCTTGGAGACGGCTGACCTCTCTCTCCAGAAGGCGCACCCTCTTCCGCAGGTGTGTGGCGTCCTCCTCTTCCCGTCCGTGGGTCGGTTCCGTGTCCTTCACGGCCAGCTGCCTGTTGACCGTTCCAATTTTCCTATTCTCGTTCCGCGTATCGTTGTTGCGATCGGAACCATCGCGGACGGCAGGGGTCGGCGCCGGCGTCCGCTCCGCACGTCGTGCCTCTCTTCTTCCTTTTGCCGGGAGCCGGTAGCCATGCGGAGTCCGAATCCCCCGCGGACACGGACGCGTCCTCCCGCTGCGTGCGACGTCTCGTGCTTTTTCCGCGACCGTCGGCGGCGGAGACGTTACCCTCCGCGGACCCGCTAATCCTGCGGTACGCGGAGGAAGATCACGACTACGTTTCGTCGTCGGACCTCACCCCGCGAAGATCCCGGGCCGGTCCTAATGTCGGGTTCCTGCGACCCCCTCCAAAACACTCCGGCTCGCATGTCTCTTTCGCCAGTCGCATGAACGCGTCCGGGGGGCTGGCGGCTCATCCCCGTACGGCCACGGTTACTCGATGACGACGCAGCGGGGCCCGCTTTACAACCCGCGACTGCGCCGGTACTGGGGTGTCCCTCCCCTGCACCGTAAACATTGTTACTTTTCTTTTCCATATCATGTAATGTTAGTAGTTTTTTGCCTTATCGTCGTCGGTAGTTCCAGTCCCGATGCCACTCACTCTTTTGCACCCCGCGCCGGTCGAGTCGGAGCAGGGTGACAGGGAGCCCCGCGAGAAGGTGAGGTGAGTGGTCTTGGCAGATATGGGCCCACCAACTGCTCCGCACCGGATCGGCAAACTGGCGGGTGCCAGAGGCGCCGTCCAGTCGCCATCCGGCTATAAGGGAACATCAGATTCATCGGGGTTTCCCCGGGCGTGGTCCTACGCTCTGAGAACCCATACCCGCCACATGCTCCCCCCATCAACTATCCTAGGAGAGGATAATAACAAAAGTGAAAATGAAACACGTAGTTTCGGTAAGATGATGAGGTACCTCAACAATAACGAGGGAAGCGGAGCTGGAAACATAGAGGACGGTATGGAAAATTAATGACTTTCAAAAACATCTGTAGAAAATAGATACAGTTTATTGTGTGACAATGATGACACTGATACGAGATAAAAAACGGAAACGCGGTGATGACCGAAGGAGAAGGGAAAAAGTAAAAAAAGCGACAAATTGGTGTGTTACAGGATAAGACGCGAATGTGCGAAACGCAGTATATAAATAATGCTCGCATAACACGATATTTACAATGTCATAGGGAAATAGAATCAAATAGCAAGTTGATTTTTCTTCTTAAACGTGTTACCTGAATTGCCATGCTACTGCAAGGAATAGCCAACAGACCAACAACATTTAACATTGAAGATTATAATTGAAGGTTAAGTTACAAGCAGGAACTTCTGTGTATACAAGCCTCAGACAATTCCTACGTTAATGTAATATATAATATATTTATGTATTTGTTATAGAAGTAAACATGTTAAATGTCCTTGTTGTTTCTTCTACTTTCCCCAATTATTTTTTACAGTATTACCCACGAATGTTAACGTTATGGTCATCCGTCATCTCTTCCTCCATACTTTTGTTTATACATTCAAGTACATTTGTGTGCCTCTTATAAATCGTTGTGTAGCATATAATCATAATTTCGTATACATTATAGACAGAACTATGAACCATAATTCATGAATTGTGCAGCAGATTTAGCGCATCATTAAAAGAAAACCATGCCCATATTCTGTTTTAAAATGGTATATAAGATAGTTTAAATAAGTTTTAAGCAAAAATTGATGCATATAGTGGAACTAGTTAGAAAAATAAAAATACTATAGAAGAAACACTACTAGATTTCGAGCGTTTCATTACTATACCAACCTTCGTCGTTTGTATTGTTATCGACACTGCAACCGTTCATTTGTTTGCTTGGTATCTTTGACATTTGGCGTTCGTTGCGATATTTATAAATTGGGATACCTCGTGAAAATAACTTCCCGATACATGAAAGTTAATGACAGATGATCTTCGTCTTGAAGATAGAGGATATGGTTATATTACAAAAGTTCTGAATCGATGCAAGAGTGCAATTGCTGATTATGTCAAAGAAGGCGTAATCATGGAGAAAAAAAGAGGCTAGAGCGGCCGACGAAATTATTTCCACGAGACGAACGAATGATGCTGAGAATAATATCTAATACATATTAACCCTTTCAGTGCTACGGACACATATATACGTAAGCTCTCTATGTCAACTGAGGACGCATGTATACGTTTATCAATTTTGTCGACTTGCCTCGCGTTTGATACTTTCATCAGTGTATGAAATGATACGGCAATAAACAAAAAGAATGAAAGTCCGTTCATTTTCTGCACGCTTCGCGAAGAGTCGTAAATCAAATCTCATCGCGAGAGTTGCGATTGTGAATAAAATTATAATGGTGTCGTATATAGATCATTATGTTATTTCTTATTTTTAATACCCTAAAAAATGTGGAACTCCTGTCTTAATTGGCATCAGCTCATTTTTTGTAATTGCATCGAGCAGATACGTCCTCCTCGGCTCTGTTCTCCTTCCTCCCAAGGCAGTAGACTTCGCATTAAAGTCGCCAGCCACTAGCAGCTCCGGTGCTCTTCTTCTACCATCACTTATGGCCTCCTCCAGTTCCGCTATGTGACCGTCGAACTCCTGCTTGTTCAAATTAGGGCAACAATATCCACTGATGCACATTATGTTCCCGATCCTGATGCCAACCATTTCCTTCTTGCTGATCAGCGTCTCGCTAGCCGCTTGTCGTCTATTGAACTGAGTGACTCATAGCGATGTATCCCCGACCGTGTCATTGTACCAATACGATAACTAATTGTACGGTTCGGATATGACCACTATGTCCACCCTGTTTTCGCACGCATACTGTGCTAATAGATCCTGCGCGAGTCTGCATCTATTTAAATTAATCTCCAGAACCTTCATCTTCTTCCGTGCTTACCCTTTACCCTGACCATCGGGCAGGCTAACGAGCCCGTAACGTGCCTCGCACTGGCTCCTTCTTGTTTGCAGCACATTGCACATCTCGGGCCCTTCGTGCATTATTTCATCACGTGCTCACTACTTTCGTATCTCTTGCACAGTTCCCTCCCCGGTCATACCATCGTACACCCCGCAACCGTATGCCCTAACATGTGGCATCTATAGCATCCTTGTACTTCCGGTAGAAGCCTAGCCGACGCGATGGTCAGGCCAATTTTGAACCTTCTCGCCCCCTCTTCCCTAGGGACCGCGCTCGCGGGTAACACCACCACCGCCACCTACGTTCCCCATGGCGCCATCCTCAGTGTCTTCGCCTCGACGCCTGCTCCTCTTAATCCCCCACGCCCTTCTCAAGTCCTCCATCAACTCCTTCTTGGTGGTAGGGGATCTATATTCTTAATCTGCACCGTAGTTCCCTGTTCCAACCTGGGCCATAGGAAGGGAAGTTTGTGTCTAGACGTTAACCTCGGCGGGCCTATCCACCTGCCTCCTATATCTACAACCCTTCTTATTCCATACTTCATTCAACTTTTCTCACACGCCGTCCATCTTCTTATCGGCCGACACTGCCATTTCCCCTAACCTTGGGTCCCTTCTAGCATACGTATAGAGCCTACTCGTCGCGCATTTTATATCAGCGACGGCTGCTGCTATTAAACTCTTTATCTCTTCCCACTCGTCGAGTCTGACTAACACGCAGTTTACCGGCTCCCTCTTGATGCACACTTTTTGGTCTTCATCTTCGCTCTAGAGAGTGATTCCCTCAATTGCTTGGTTTTAGACATCATCAGAGTACTATAGCTGCTACTTCTCGAAACGGAAGCCTCTCCTTCAGCCACGCTAACCGTCTATTCGACTGTTTCACTAGCCGATTTCGCCGCCAAACTCGACCAAGTTACAAGGGAATTTCCCTCTCCTCCGATGGCTCCTTTCACGACTGAAGCTAAAAATCCCTCCTTGTCGGTAATAACTGAGACTATTCTCAGCGGCATCGGTCCACCACTGGCCATTAGGCTTCCGAAACCTTTCTTCTCCACCACCTCTCGTATGTCATTTGTGAATTCCAGGAGCTTAGTATTCTTCTTGGTGGGGGACGGGGAAGGTACCCCTCACCCCTTTATTACCCTTTCTACTACACCCCTGATTTCCTCGGCCAACTTCGCACTTACATTCTTCATTATAGTTCCCGGTCGTATTTCCCGTCGAACACCTACTTACTCACGTTGAGGGAACAATACCCACTGATACAGAACGTGTCCTCTACCTTGATGCCGACCAATCCCACTTTACTGACCAAAGTTTCATCCGTCGCATGGCTTCCGTTAAATAGGGTAACCCACATTGATGCATCCCCGCCCGCATCATTACACCAATACGGTAACTGTCTGTACGGTTCGGAGATAAAGATAATGTCCACCTTATTGTCACATGCCTGTTGCACTAATAAATCTTGAGCAAATTTGCACCTATTCAGATTTATCTGTAGGGTTTCTATCTTCTTTTGTCCTTATAGCCCAACCTAACCATTGGACAAGCCAGCGAGCCGGCAACGTGCGTCAAGTTCGCTCCCTCATACTTATTGCACATTGCACTCCTAGGCTCCTTTGTGCATTCGTTCATAACGCGCTCGTTGCTGTCGCACCTCCTGCATAACTCCCTAACAGGACACGCCACCGTACACTTTGCCGCCATATGCCCTAACATATGGCATTTATGATATCGCTGCACATTCGGGAGCAGCCTACCCGAAACGATGGTCAATGCAGTCCTAGGCCTTCTCGCTGTTTCATCGCGTGGTACCACACTGGCAGCTAACACCGCCACTGCCACCTGGGTACCGCATGGCGCCATTCTCACATCCTCGCTATCCCCCTTCTTTATTCCCCACTCTCTTCACCAATCTTCCACCAATTCTTTTTTGGTGGTAAGGGGATCAATGTTTTTAATCTACGCGGTAGCCCTGCTCGCCAATGCAGCTAGCTCCGTTGCATCGCGCAAAGCAGACTTAAGCTTTTCTGCCGCCTCACTCCGTGTCGTCCTCTTATCGAACTCAATGAGTATATGGTCAGCCCTGGTCTTCCGCATACCCCTGGCTCCCTCAATCGTATTCTCGACAACCATTATCTTCTTATAAATCTTAATCCAATCTCGGCCTTCCTCCACTTAGATCAAGATTGCTTCCTTACTCCTACGCGTATTTAAAGCCAACTCTTTCTTATCGTCAACTCTCTCCCCCTTATCACTAGAGCGCACACCCGAGAATGGCAAGCCCTGGGGATCCCTCCTTTCCTTTCCTCTTCTACCGACCGTATTCCACCCCTCAGATTCGTCATTCCTCTCGCTATCCTTCTCGTCATTCTCGACCGACCTACGGCACACTTCGGCATAGGTAGGCTCCCCCTTCCTGGGCCTCGCTGTTCCGGCTCCCTTCCTTTCAACGGGGGACACCATCTTTCTTTTAGGGTAGTCAGCCGCTACCATTGCTCTTGTATCCTCCCTGCTCACCTCCGCAGTGCCTATCTGCCTCCCAATAATTTGCCTGCTGTCCGCTGCACTATTTCAGTGACGATACATTGCCCTTAATCACATTCCCAATCTCCCTAATTCCTTCGTTCATATCTTTGTCCGCCTTAAGCTTCTTCACTAGTGCATTTACCACTTGCACAACCCCCGACAAAGCTTGTGTAAATCCCCTCACTTCACTCATCGTAATCGTGATCTCCACTCCTTCGGTCTCACTAATTTGGGCATCAATATCCTCTCTCACACTGTCTTCCGCTTCACTACCGGCAGGCAACGATTTACCGTATCTGGCGCGGGTGCTTCTCTCAATCGCATTCCTAGCCACGTACCTTCCTCCTTTTTCGTTTCTCAGACCGTCACCGTCTTCCGCTTTCTCTTCGACATCCGCCTCCATTTTTCGGTTTACTACCGGAATTTATGCAGCCTCCTGCTCGGCTTCAATGGGCTAAACCCATCTCCCTTCTCCTTTCCCTTCGGGTTCGGTATGACGGAGATGGATACGTTTTCATTTAGTCTGATGTCCGAAATAACCTTGGACTTCTCCCCCTTCATATCCCTTTTCAACGCCAGCGCTCCACCTTCTTCGCCTGTAAGGCTTCTCCGTCCCATAATATCCGTTCTTTTTTTCCCAGTCGCCTTTACTGCACGAGAGGCTGTCTTGGGATCCACATCCCCCCACCGCCGTTCTTCCAGTCACTTGATGACCGTCAGATCGAGCCTGGAGAGACACTCGACCCACGGACGGGGCCTGGGGGCTTCGAAACCCCTTCCCCGTAACTTTACATCCTTTTTTTGTCTTGTCCATCATATGATTCAAGATAGCCTCGTAGTCCAAAAACATAGCCGGTCGTCATATATCTCTAGCATAATCACCATCCGAATCGATAGGAATTCGGAAGCCCGAAACTCGCCAAAGTCGTTGTTACGACCGTTCGCGGAGAGACGCGATCGCAAGGAAAGCGCGTCAGCGAGAAGTGTAAATTATCGCTACGATTCAGATAATCGACGTTGCGAATTAGTCGATCCCCTATTTCGGTTAACATAACAGAGGTGGTTAAATAAGGTTAACACTGAATTAACACGGTTAACAAAAAATGCTATATTTTACAATATAAAATATAATGCAATGAGCACGTCACAAATTATTGAAAGATTATACAACTAAATTGATGCAGCAATTCGACTCGACTTTACAATATTTCTTTGTGTAATTGGTAGAGTAAGCGACTTGGGTTTTGTTCGTTTGACACTCTTCGTGCATTCCGTTTGGATCCTCGATCGATACTGATTGCCCTTCGATGGTCCCTTTGTGATCTTTGGGTGACGACTCCCACTAGCTCGGGTCACGCCACCGATCACGCCATAAAATAACAGACCAACTCCAAGGTTCTGGAACTCGCTTTGATTAATATCGGCCGATACGTTGTATATTTGTCGGGCCGATTGAGACAGTCCGTCTGCGACGTTGCCACGAACGACGTTGAGAAATACGGCCTGTGGTAAGCCTCGTGGCGTAACAGTCGTCATCAGATATGATAAATTGTAGATATCAGTACTCTGCTCCAACACATTAATCATCGCTGCTTAATAGCCACCGCCTGTTATAACCGCGTGCAGGACACATATGGTCACTTAACAAATTAATAGGTATATTATTTATTTTTTATCAATCACTTGTGTGAGGTGGTTTGATGTTCATTCCTCATTCAGTTACGAAATTTATCAACTATATATGATTACCCCATATTCACCGTACACATAATAAATTAAGTAATTTAAGTAATATACGTTCCCTACGATCCCTCATATCGCGTTTACAAAACTTATATCATATTCGCCTCCAAATAGCGAACATAACAATATTACGTTTGCTTTGGAGTTCAGCTCGTCGGACATCAACGCAAATCAAACCCTATAATAACAGGGCATACCGCCAATATTACCTATAACATTGCCCTTTAGCCTATAACTACGAGGGAGACTCGTTGTAAGGGATTTGTGCCATAAGCGAAAACTACGTGTCAGATTCGTGGTAGAGAATCTGTGCCATTAACGGAACCTACGAGTTTGATTCGTAGTAATTCTTTCGGGCACACGGTTGAACAGATGAATGGCACGGCGCGCGACCGAACTTCTTGCCTACTATGGTTCGCGCGATCGGCAGATCTCGTGTAGGCTAAGGGGTTAAATATAACTAAGAGTAAACCGTATAAAAATACTAAAAATTGGAACTCTGGTCGACCCGACTTTATTTATCCATAATTGAAACTTTAGCTGAGCCGGCTCTACAGTCGTACGTCACGCGGTCTGTAAGGTGGCGACGCCACGCTGCGTCAACGCGAACCACATACCCGGCGCAACTCGCTGGCCGAACGCTTCCGCACGACTCCATGAAGCGTCCGGATCAATATCAACATGGCGCCGATTACCAGCCAACGTACGCATCATAATAAATAATGTCTCAAGTAAATTAATCGCAAACGCGAACTAGTCACGCGCGATATAAACACATGAAATAAATCTCGCGGAGTGTCTTTTAGTTCCACACAACTCATTCCACAGAAGAACAGTGCCGCGATTACAACTCTTGTGAGTGACACGTGTTACATGCTATCAACCGAAACTAAGAATGGTGAATCTGTGCATTAACATACAAATTACGAAAATTAACCGTCATCAACCGCTCATATAGCAGTGACAACAGAGTCCGGAAGCAAGTGGTAATCTCCCAGAGACCAGAGTTAATAAATTGCACACGCGTAATCACGCACATTTCTAATCGTTAAAACAATCCCTCCATAGCGTGGACAAATAATTCTAATATGATAAAAGAATTCAACTTATAATCTATACTTATCAGCCGTCCCAAATAAACTCTTAAACGCGGCCGCTCTATCATAAAACCAATAAAAACAATTTAACTCTTAATTATACGTCGTAAATTATAATAACACCAAACGAACGACATGTTAACGGCCATGAATGTCAACCTATTATCTGTGTGATATCTTACATATTCTTCGCCCTTCTACAGACAAACTCCTACTAACCGATGAATCATTCTGCCATATTTAACATTCTTTATGGGACAGACCGAAAATTCGGCTATTTTCGCAGCCACCAAGTAACCCAATTCACAAGTAATAAGCGAACTGAAATCGTCACCCAAATTTAACCAATAAAAACTATATCTAAGCAGTTAAACCCAGAAACTATCGATATTTGCGATATCTATTTACAATATTGAAATTATTTCTATTATATGTTATAGGTACGGATGACAACCTCGACTCGAAACAATCAAGATTCTCCATGGAATGGCCGTTAGCCCAAATTGTATAATATAAAAATATGTATAAATAAAATTAATATAATATAAAATTAATTAAAATCAATTCGTCAACGTTATGATTGTCACATGCACCCAACTATTGTCACTATATGTGATCTGTATTCCTATTAAATATTAAATAAATTATTTATTGTAACATACACCAGAGCTTATTTGTATACGCCTACCATTGTCTTTCGAACTTTTTCTTTTTTTTTTTTTTTACATGTAGAAATCCTCATGGACACTCACTGTTGCATCGCAACAGCCGACTAGTGTCTGACTCTTACCGACTAAAACTCCACGATGGCCAACCTACGCGTGTGACGGGAGTGCACCTGGGGTATCTTGTGAATCATCTTCACCGGTGCACACCCCTGCCGCGTCTGCTCGTTTCGACCCAGTTCGAAAATTCACCTAACTATAGACGTCGGCGTTAGAGGGGCCCATTGTCCCTAGCGCCATCCACCCTTCTTCCAGTCGCGGGTCGTTGGGACGACGGTGAAGCGGCTCTGGGCCGCCTGACCGCCAATACCCTACAAGGGTAAGAGTTTTCCTCTCTTTCCCTCTCCGCCCGCTCCTTCGCGCGCAATACTTACTCGCAGACAGCCTCGTACTGAGCGTGAGATACCGTTCGGTATCCCCTCACAATTCTGATGGCGGTCACCCGGTGCAACCTCCTGCGCAGCAGGATGCTGCGACGACTCGCCGCAAGATCGTCCGCCCATACCGGGGCTCCGTACATTACGCGGGACCGAACGACGCCCTCGTATAGTCGACGATCCGCGACTCCCGCCCCGCCGATGTTCGGCAGCAGGCGCACAAGGCGTTCGCCGCAGACGACACACTCGGAATCAGGGAGTCGAAGTACGGCTCGAATGTCCACTTGCTGTCGATGAGGAGACCCAGATATCTCATCCGCGATCCCACCTGGACGCTTCCGCCCGCCACGCCTATGCGCAAACCGTGCGGTGGAGCCCCTCGCCTGTTCTCGTCGTAGAATCATATGGCCTCCCTCTTCGCAAGGGAGACACTTAGGCCCAGCTCGCGCATAGCGTGTGTCGCGCAGGCCGTCGCAACCTCACCGATGTACAACGTCTCGTGCCACCCGCGACCCCCGACCAGGACCAGGGTTCCGTCCGCGTAACAAGCCATAGCCGCGCCTGGAGGCAGCGGGCAGCGAAGTACCTCGTCGTGCGCAATGATCCTCAGGGTCGGTCCCAATACCGACCCCTGCGGAACGTCGCGCTCCACGGGCCGCCTTTCCTCCCCCTCCCTGCTGGTGTAGCACACTCACCTATCGTCGAGGTAGGCGCGGATCAGCCGAACAAGGTAGCTGTGAACCTCGAAGCGTACCAGGGCCGCCACTATCCTCTCCCACGGCATGGAGTTGAACGCGTTGACGATGTCCAGAGACACCGCTAAGGCCACGTCATCCCGGGATACCACGCCCTCCGCGAGCGCCCGTACGCGCCTGACAGCGTCGATGGTCGAGTGTCCCTTCCGGAAGCCGTGCTGGCTTTCGTGCCAACCAGGCACCTGCCCCGACATGTGGCGCTCCAAGCGGGCGGCAGCGACTCTCTTGAGGAGCTTGACGACCTCGTCCAGCAGATATATCGGCCGGTATGCCGACGGCGAGTCCGCCGGACGGCCCTCCTTGCGCAGCAAGACCAGCCTTTGGTGTAGAGGCGCCGAAGTTTAGGAGCCGTCGCACCCATTGCTTCCACCAGATCCGGTCAGGGATCCCATCCGGGCTAGGCGCCACGTCGCGGGAGGCCATTCTTCTAGTCGCGTCCCAAAGCTCTTCCTCGGTGACATCCCACTCCATTCTCCACTCGGCCGTCCGGGTGGTTTCCCGCGACTGCTCCACCGCGGTGTCCTCTCACGGGGGAAAGAGCGTTGCGATAACCTTGGTGAGCAGCATCGGCTCCATCTCCGTCGTAGTCGGGGGGCCCTTGGCGCGCATTTGTCCGCGTCACGTCCTTGTACGGCCTACCCCATGGGTTGGACTCGACCGCTTCGACGAAGTCCGACCAGGCACGGTCCTTCGCAGCTTTAATCTCTCTCTGCAGCGAGCGCCTCAGTTCGCGGTACGCTCCGTAGCGCAGAGAAAGTTCTTCCTCGTCATATATCCGCCTACGTCGAAGTCTCTGATACCGTCTTCGAGCCTGCACGCATTTCACCCTCAGCTCCGCGATGTCCGGATTCCACCAGTAGACGGTTCTGCCTCGCACGGTGCACCGCGCGGCTCGCGGCATGGACGCATCCCAAATCGCCGTCATGACTCGGCGGAGATTCTCGGCCTCTTCTACCACGTCTGCTGTGGTCGTCGTCGTCACCGAGACATCCCAGTTCCAAGCTGCCGTTGTCGCGACAGCCCGGAGTAGATCTGCGTCGCGCTCTTTGATCTTCCACCTTGGAAATGGGCGTGCTCTCGCCACCCTCGGAGTGCCGCGGCCATCACCCGCGGACGCCGTTCCGGGTTTCGATGTTTCCTTCGCCTTCATGTATATATAGAGGTGGTCGGAAAGTGTCTCGACCCCCTCGGCCACTCTCCAGCCTGAAATCCGTCTGAACGCGTCGGGGCTGGCCCACGTGATGTCCATGACCGAGCACCTCCATCGCGCCACGCAGGTGCTGACCGAGCCCCTGTTTACGAGCAGGAGCCCCAGATCCGCGGCCCAATCCGAGAGCTCGCAACCGCCCGCGTTGGTCCTGCAAGGACGAGCATCTGCCGGGGAAGGTGCCTCCTGACGCAGTCCCCAACCCCGTCCAGGTACTCCTCGAACGCTGCCCCTCCGCAGTTGGGCGACACGTACACGCTCACCACCACCATTCTTGCCCACTCGACCGGGACGAATCCGTTGCCGCGCTCCAGCGGGACCCCGTAGGCAGGTGCCCCCGGCGTTGATGTCCAGGTGACGGCGACCATTTCGTCCAAGTTTCCAGTTCAGTCCGGAGCGTCCAGCACTCTCTACGGTTCGGCCACCACTTCTAGGGCGACCTCGTTCTCTCGGATAGTTTGGAAGAGCAGGTCTTGCGCCCTTCTCGATTGTCCAAGCTTGGTTTGGAGGATACGCATCATCTTAGTCACCTAAGGTCATCCGTTCCGCTGCGTCCTTCGCGCTAGCCTCCTTGCTCGTGGGCTCGGGGTCGGGGAAACCTTGCGGCGGCGAGCCTTCCTTTTCACCACTTGTGGCCGCGGGTTCGCGGGGGATCTTCTCTTTTCCTTCCTCGGAGGGGCGCAGGCTGGTCCCCCCATCCTGTGCGCCGACGGTACGCTGTGCGCCTCGCAGACCGGGCATTTCGGGTTCGCGGCGGTGTATCCATTGTCTCGATGTCCCGAGCCGCCGCATCTGTAGCACAGATGCCTCATTGGAGGTGCACGTTCTCCTCACGTGCCCGATCTCCAGGCACCTGTAACATTGAAAAGGTCTTCGCGCGATGACCTCGATCTTCGCTATGGACCATCCTATCGGTACCTTTCCAGCCTGGGCCAGTTTCCTTACCGCCCCGGTCGGGCCTCGCATCCACACGGATTCAAGACCGTTCCGGGCGAAGCCGACTTCACTCAGTTGCAGGTCCTCCGCCTTGCAGCCGCCTTCCTTCGCCAGGGTGTCCCTTATCTCTTCCTTGGTGTCCGGAATGTCGATTTCGGCCACCCTTGCCTTCCGCGGCCCGGAAGGGAGTCGCTACACGGACCATGCTCGGGTCCAGGAGACGCGTCAGTTGTGCGGCGATCGCGGCGGTCTTTTCCCTCTGCTGGTCTTCGGAGACCTCCAGCACGACGCCTCCTGTCATCACCTTGCGCATCTTGAGCGCCTTCACGCCGACTCCTGCCAGGGGAATGCTGCTTCCTGGCCGCTGCCAACACCTCCGCGTAGGATTGATTCTATCCTTCCTTCACCGTGATGGTGACGGCCGATGTCCGCGGTGTGCGGGATAGGGGCGGTTTGTCTCCCCTTTTTCCCGCGGTCCCCGTTCCTCGCTCCGCGGCCTTCCTCGGGTTCTTCGGCCCTGACCCCGGAGTTGCCTTCGCCGGTTGTTTCCCAGCCGACGCTTTTTTGTCCTTTCTTCCCCGTTTCACGGTCTGCCATTCCATGACAGCCGCAGTCCTCCCGTGCTAACTGGAGCGTTTGCAGCTCCGGTGTCCACCCTTCTCGCGGTCTTTTCCCGGACGACCTCTTTTCTCGTCTTCCGCTCGGCGTTTTTCGAGCGCTCTTCCGTTAATCGGGTCAGCGCAGCGCGCATCTCCACCATCGTGCGCTCGATCGCGATGAGACGTGAATCGACGCTTACTTCCTACGAGGGGGGCGAGGCTTTATCCTTTCGGAGCTTCTCGTTCTCCTCCTCCAGTGCCACCAATCGCGCTTGCGCTATGGCAGGGGCAGCGGGAGCGCTCTCCATCCTTCTCGCCATCTCCGTAACAGCTATGGCGAAAATTGTCTTCCGACCTAGATCCTCCTTGACCTACGCCTAACCGATATACCTCGGTCTTATTCAAAACCATTTCTGTGCAATATTTCGGAATCCTATTGAGTTTAATTCCACTTCAACCCCACCTCTACCTGGCCCGATTAGAGTTAAAGCCCTGATTAGAGTTAAAATATCCCAACATTAAAATAACAATTAGAGCCAAATTTAAAATTATAGAATTATAAAGTTAAAATTAAAATTATACTTTCCAACCGTTGTGAGACGTGAGACTGAAATCGGAATGACACCCAATTACCTAAACCTAGATCTCCTAGCAAGGCGAACTCCTAGCAATTCACTATCAACCCACACATTTCGACATTTGTAGATAATAAACGTACATACCAGTAATAAACTGGATATACACATTCTCTCCTCCGTACTCCGTCTCCAAGAATGTCTACGCTTGGTAGACACACTAAATTCTAAAGATTTTTAATTACTATCGCACTCTCACTTCTTGCAACTTCCCCAATAAAAACCTTAACCATATTTTTGTACCTATTTCGACACTCACATTAACCAAATCCGATATTAATATCTAACTTGTGCTCCCGCGCGAGAGTTCGCAATCAACACATCCACACGCTACGACTTTATTTTATAACTTTCAATGCGCAGAATAAAAGATGCAAGTCTTAGGCAGTCGCCTAACTTAGACTT
>CM026193.1:11975622-12025961 GCA_014825925.1 Bombus breviceps | reverse complement strand
TATTGCATAACAACAATGTCTAATCGCGACGAAGATTCATTTCACGCCCCTTACACCAACCCTAATCATAATGTGAACCCGACATATATTTTATTTTACATATTTTAACATACTATATACACATAAAATTTCGCACTATAATAATTGATATTTTCGGTATTAAAATAGTTATTAAATATTTGTTTCATTAATCCTAAAATTGAAGTACAATTATGAAAATGTTAACAAAAGAATTGCGTTGAGATTTCATAAACATATCGCAAAGTGGCCGATTTACCCAGCCATCGTACACAGGTCGGACTTGTAGTCCTGAAGCATGACCAATCAGCAAACGACGCTACCTCATCGTCGACATTATATCACGCTAGCACATCGTCATATAGTTCAGTACTGTTTAATCTGTTAAGATAAATGTCATGTTGGAATGATCATTAGTTCCTACATCCAGAATTGGTACGATTGCTTGCGATTCTCTTCTGTTTTTCACCGTCCGCTACGTTTTTTTATCAGAGTATCGGGCATGTTGTAAATGGCTGTACAAGATGGTGAAATACAGAGCATATAAAACAAATCTATGTGAATCAATTAAATATTAAACCCCAAACCTATGTAATAACATAATCGTCTTTCGTATTCAAGTCATGGTAGAGTGTACATCGTATAAAAATTTATTGAACGTTATAATTTTTGAATTTACCAAGCATTACTTGATAATGACTACTAGGTGGAGAATTAAATTTCATTAGAAACTTGATCTACAAAGTTCCTGTAAAAAGAGATTTAGCAAAGTTAAATATTTTATACATACAATTTTATAAAATGAAAAGATTCGTATACATATTAGTTTTGTATAAATAATTTTAACTTAAAAATTTGTTCTAGGATGGATGGGATTGTTGAGGAAAATATTAGGTTGATATGATCACTAGATCCTACATGCAAGGTTGGTACGACTTCTAATGACGCTCTTTTGTTTTGGCGTTCGCCACCTGTTAATTATCTGAGAATATCCGATGTGTTCATATGGCTGTACGTGGTGGTGAAATACAGAATATAAAAACTGAATCTGTGTTAATAAATTAAATATTAAACTCCAAAACCTATTTAATAACAGGGGTAGTACAGTAACCGAAAAGGAAATTATTCTACATGCAAAAGTAAGTCGTAATAACAAATAGTTTGAATGATAATAGCTATTTTTGATGTCTTATTTCAAACTTTGTCCTTGTTTGTTTGGGCTACTGTATCGCTTATTTCTTTTTAATGTTTGCATTGTTCACGGGCTGTACTAATTTTGTGAGAGTAATGTAGAAATATATGAGGTCTTGCAAATCAAATAATTTGATGTAGGAAATTCTTAATTTTCATAAAATAGTTCTGAACTGCTGCGACTGCGTGGAGACAAAGAAGTTCGGAAATGAAATATAGAGTAAGTAAACCTCTTCGCAAATGTACGTCGAGAAAATACCTTACATGTTTCATTTCTTGTTTCGTATGATCTTCTTGTAAACTAATCATGTTTCTTCTAATATAAGTTGTTTTTTTATACTTTATTTCACTTATCTGATTGGCCACAATTTTTTACGAATAAATTTTTATAAATTTCTCCTTTTTTAAAGTTATGTTTTTTTTTAATTTGTCTTTTATTACAGATTGTCACATTTCAACAAGAAAAATTCTATTTATTTAATATTATTAATGTTTATTTCTACATAAAATTATTTGTGGCCTATTTATACTTCGGTTAGAAGTCTTTAAATTTGTTGGGTACTACAAAACAAACAAAACAATCCTTTTAAGTAGTTCTTGGATTATTATAATTTGTGAATTTGTCTGAATTGCTATTACAGCGATGTACAATGACACTCGTCAAACTACCGCTGAAAAATTCTGCAAAAAGTCAACCTACCGGTTGAAGGACCAAACAAAGTTTTTAAGTTATTCTTAGATTATTATAATTTGTGAATTTGTCTGAATTGCTATTCTTCTATGGTAGAATGATCTTAGCTTAATGCTGCTTTTGTTTTTTAATAAAGTTTGTTAGTCCCCACAACTATTTTTCTTTGTCAGAAAAGGAAATGACCATCCTATTGTTGTTTTTTAATGAATTTTGTTGTAAATTCTGAATACTGTGTCCAATTTATTTTTCTTGCACATATTATACATTTTGTTTTCATCTGTTTTGTATTTTATGCTGTTTTCTGCATTCACTGATCGTTCTTGTCTCCCAGCTACTCTAACTTTGATTATTCTTTTACTTATTAATAGCAGTTTCATATGTAAGTAAGTAACTTTAATTATTTTTTCTATATTTTTATCATATTTATATACTTCACTATAGATAGATCATTCTATTCTTTCTTTCTTTTATCCAGAAAGTATCTCTGTTATTTCTTTTATTATTGTTCAGTTTAAATTTATTGTTATTTCTGTATCATTGGCTTCATAACTCTATTTGAGTTTATCATGTGTGTATAACTTTTTGCAATGTTTTCCTGTCTAATTATGTGTTCTCCCATGTTTGTCAGTTTTAACATATAGCTTATGCCTCATTTTATTATTTTGTGTTCCAAGACTATTTTTCTTGCTTTTAATCACATAATCTGGCATTACATGGTATTTCAGTATGTATAATATTCTCTTTAGGGAATGTGTTTGCGTTTTATCTATTCTTGTTGAGTAGTGGAAAACCCATATTCCTATGTCATATAGCTATATACTGTGTATGGTTGACTTTTTCCTTATGTCAGATTAGCATTAAAGCATTAATTTCTATCCACACCATGAATGTTTTCGCTATAATATTAGTTGGGTTATATATATTTTTCTTCTTATACAAAATACCAAAAACTGCCTTTGCCAAATCAATTCATATAGTGATCATTACGTATGAAACAATGGATCGCAAAACTCAAAACTGTTATTTTTCATTCTCATATTCATTTTCATATTCATGAAATAACATTAGAAGATACAAACAATGACCAGAAAAGAGTGATGCCCGGAAACAAAGTTTAACCTATTTATGATCAAGATCATTTTGGGTTCTTCTACTTTATCTCTTATTTACAGTCTTTTTATAATTGTTAGGAAGATGATACATTTACACTGTACATGTGAATATGTGTGTAAGAGTCAGAGGGCGTCCAAGCCTTAGTTGGGACAATAGACAATAGTCGTTAGAAGCATCTGGAAGAGTCGGTTGACAACAAGCGTGCGTGCGAGTAGGTTTTCGAGGTCTTCAGAGGATAATATATATGTATATCTGTTGTGTGTGAATAAAGTAAACTTTCGTATTTCCGAATCCCTCCTATATCTTTACATGACCTTGACATCGCAATGGACAGACCGAGGAAAGCTGTGCCGGGGGCGTTACTTCTCGAAATTACAGGGAAGGACACTGACAGAAAAGCATCGCGGCTGGCCGAACGGATGGCGGAGGTCCTTCGCAACTTCCCCGTCAAGGTGACTGTGCCGCGGAAAACCACTGAGCTGAGGGTGACCGGGTTGGAATACTCGGTTACCCTGGAGGAGGTGGTGGCCGTTTATGTGTCGCCCAACATCAGCTGGACGGAATACGCCTCCTTCCTGGACGGACTCGCGGCTTGGGCGCCTGTCCGTCACGGTCCCTTGGGGACTACAACGCTCACTCTACGGCGTGGGGCTCCCGCAGGACCGACGGATGAGGCGTGTCGTACAGGACTGGGCGGCGACCCACCGCGACGAGGACTTCATGGCTGCGGCCGCTATAGCCATCGCTTGGTAGGAAGAATCGCTGGTAGTCCGGGGAGATCGCTCGTCTCCGCGAGGCGTGCATCCGCGCTTGGCGTCGGCACACCAGATCCCGCCGTATGCGGGGCGTGGACGAAGCCACGGAGGCACGTCTGTACGAGGCCTACCGCGAAGCGCGGAGGCCACTGCAGCGAGCCATCAAGGAGGCGAAGAGGCGAGCTTGCGACGAACTCCTGGCCACCCTCGACTCCGATCGCTAGGGGCGCCCTTAAAAATGGTGTTGAACAAACTCTGTCCATGGGCGCCTCCCGTAACGGAGAGCATGAGGCCTCGGTTTCTGGAGGAGGTTGTCGGCGCCCTGTACCCGGGAGCGGCGAACGAGGAAGGTGGTAGGTTTACCAAGAGGGTTGGTAGGTGCCTCAACCGCCGGAGGAAGAGCCACATGACACCGCGGGAAGTTGGAGCCTGGAATCTGGGGTCACCGAGGAAGAATTGGACGAGGCTGTCGGGAGGATCGGAACGCGGAAAGCTCCGATTCCCGACGGAGTCCCGGCCCGCCTGTGGAAGGACGTCGCTGGGGTTTTGGCCCCGAGACTAATGCGTCTGTTCGACGGATGCCTGTTTCGGGGCGAATTCCCCGTGTCGTGGAATGAGGGAGGGATGATCCTGCTGCCGAAGCCAGGACGCTCTCTGGACTCGGCTTCCGCCTTTCGGCCGGTGTGCCTTTTGGATGAGGCTGGCAAGCTCCTAGAGAGAGTGGTGGCTGCCCGCCTCGAGTTGCATTTGTCCCGGAGTGCTTCCGGAGGGGCGGTCTACAGTCGACGCTGTCGCCCGTGTCCGCTCCCTTGTCGAGGGGGCCGAGCGGCGTGGTTGCGTGGCCGTGTCACTGGACGTGGTCAACGCCTTCAACAACATCCCTTGCGACAGGATATACCGGGCCCCCGAGTTTCATCGGGTGCCCGCATACCTGCGGGGTGTCGTCCGGGCGTTCCTCCGGGATCGTAGTATCGTCTACACCGTCCGGGGCGGAGGGATGACTGGGAGGGCGGTGTACCGCGGGGTCCCACAAGGTTCAGTGTTGGTCCGTTGCTGTGGGACATCGCGTACGACGCGGTACTTTGAACGCCGAGGCCTCCGGACTCGATACTAACGTGTTACGCCGACGACATGTTGGTGTTGGTCTGGGGCTCGACGTGGGGCAGAACCGTTCGCCTTGTAGAGTTGGCCTGCGCGGTCGCCGCGATCATGCGATTGGGGCTTGAGGTATCCCCTGAGAAATCCAAAGCAATGTGGTTCTGCCGCAGGGCCTATCACGGGACGCCTCCAGCGGGTTATCGCCTGAGTTTGGACAGGCCTGAGATCATCGGGGTCGGAGCTAGCATGAAGTATCTGGGTTTGACCCCCGACAGGCACTGGACCTTCGGCGCTCACTTCGAGCGCGTGGCATCGTCTGTCGAGGCGAAGGCGAACGCCCTAGGACGTTTGCTGCCTCGGCGGTATGGGTTGAGTTTGTTTGCAAACGTACAATTCGTGTTTGATTCGAAATTGCTTGCCCAAATACATCTGGTCTACATTCATATAAGTTAATCTTGAGGTGAAAAATATCGGATGTTCGACTAATGGGGTGAGAAATGCTCGGTTCCTTTGAGTCGGTATGGAGTATACCTGTTTTATGTCCCATTCTGAGTCAATTATTGTTGGAATTGAAATTTTAAAGAAGATCTTTTCGCTTTGGACAAACAGTGCGAGTGTAGAAACGTCTAAAATGTTTTAGAAATTATTTTCTTCTGGTGAAAATCCCTTATTCATAATGTGATTTCCTAAAGCTTTAGCGTATTGTTCTAAGAAAGTGTGATGATTCAAGATTGCGGGGCTAATAATTCCTTCTTTTCCTAACAAAATTAAATTGAATATTTCATCGAGTTGAAAGTGTAGATCTGACAAAGCGCTTCCTATAGAAATAATCTTGACTGTTAGATTTCTCGCTTGTTTACTTGATTTATTTCATTTTGCATGTCCGCGTTTACTTTTTCTAATTGTTTTAGGCTGTTGGTGTTTAGGATTTTCTTAATTAGAGCGGTTTGGTTAGCTACAATGGTTCTTAATTCCTTTCCTTCTCTAAATAGTTTATCAATTGTAAATCGTCAGAATCTAAGGTTCCGAAAAGTGTTTTGCTGATTGAACCTATAGCGTCTATCAATCCTCTCTTAACTCTAGAATGAGTTAGTAATCTTAAATGTGTTCCTAGCGTTTTGACGTTATTAAACTCGTTGGTTAAGGAAAGTATCTCTGGTTTTACTTGATATGAGGTGGTACAATGTTTTGGGGTCTCTTTTATACGTTTTCCTAACGTATCTATGTGGTTAAATATATCGCTTACATTTATTCCTATACATACATTAACTTTTTCATACAAATAGGCTCTATATATTTCCTCGTGGAAAATCGCGTTATTTTCGACCGGTGTTAATTCCACTCCGAGCACGAGGGTTGTGCATGAGATGAGTGTTTTGGAAAGTATGATTTAATTCTGTTACCATGTATCTTCTTAATTTGGTTATTGATTAAAATTTGTAATAAGGAGTCATAGCTTTTTCGATGTGGTAAGGACGTAACTATTCATCGTCCAATTTACCTGCTTTGTGATCATTATGTACAAGAACTGCCGTTAAATACCGTTTATGTTTTAATGATTTTTCTTTGTTGATCTCACGTAGCGTTTTCTACTTTTTCAAGTGTTTGTCTGGCGAGTGTTTTGTATTTCTCCAATTGTTTTTGCCATAGTGCAAACATTTCTTCATACGTGTAGTTGGAGGTTCTGGATGTTGAAGATGGGAGGTTAGCTTTTTGTCCAAAGGTTAGTTCAAAAGGTGAAAATCCGGTTGCATCGTGTATTGCTGTGTTATATCATAAGCATATGACGTTTAATACTTCGTCCCATTCTTTGTCTGAGTCGTTTACACTTGTTCGTATCATGTCTTTTACCGTTGCGTGTGTTCTTTCTAGGGATCCGTTAGATTGTGGGCGAAAGCTGATCGTTTTTATGTTTTATTTTAAATGCTTCTTCGAATTTCGTCATGAGTTCGCTAATAAAGTTCTGACCTTGGTCTGTTAGTATAGTTTAAGGTGCTGAGAAGATATAAATGTAATGATTCAATAAGGCATGTATTATGGATTCGGTTCTTTGTGCCTTGAGATGTGTTAATATCAGGTATTTGGTCAAATCATCATGAATAGAGGGTATGTATTGGTTTCCTTGTTTCGTTTTCGGCATGGAACCAATTATGTCCATTGCTACTTTTTCGTTTGGTTCAGTAGGAGTTTGATGCATTACGGAAATTTCTTTCGCGCAGATTCTGACAAGTTTCTGTTTTTGACATGCTACACAAGTTTTTATAAATTCCTCTACTTTTGAGAACAAATGTGGGATTCTAAGTCGTTCTTTGATTTTTGCGTAAGTTTTCTGTATACCTAAGTGTCCTGAAACATCGTTATGGTTTTCTTTTATAATGGCGTCAACTTGTTTGTCTGTTAGAATTTGAATCGGGTTGTTTGCAAAGGTTATTTCTTCTATTTTGTCGTTAACATACATAAAAAATGTTTTTATTCGCGCCATTTCGATTTCATCGAAGCTTTTGTCTCTCATGCCTAACTTTTTGTTTTGTAGCTGATTTTACGATCTTCTTTAACCATTTCTCTTTATCGTAGGACCCTAAGGTTTCTTTTGTTAGTTAGAAGAAGGATTTTTCGTTGGGGACTATCGTTAGTAGTTTAGGAAGTGTGTCGATGTCTTGTTCCCATCTGTTATACTCGTCAAGAAGATTGTTTTCATTCGTCATATTGTTGCTAGTTTGTCTCGAGAGTGCGTCAGCAGCCGTATTATCCTTTCCCATGTGGTATTGCATTTCGTAATCATATTCTTCTAGCTTTAATCTCCATCTAATCAGTTGTGATGAGAGGTCTTTGCAGTTTTTAAGCCAAGTTAAAGCTTGATGGTCGGTTCTTATGAGAAAATGTCTCCCTAGCAAATATTGTCTCAAACGTTTTACCGCCCATACGATTGCAAGGAGTTCTTTTTCAGTGGTTGAGTAATTTCTTTCGGGAGGATTTAGTGTTCTGGAGATGTAATAACAAGGATGGTCGTTTTGTGAAATAACACCGCCTATTCCTTCGTTAGAGACGTCGGTTGTTAATGTAAATGTATCGTTAAAGTCGGGATATGTCAATACCGGGGATTTGCATAATGCGTCTTTGAGCGTTTGAGAACTATCTTGTTCTTTGTTTATCCAATGAAAGGGTGTGTCTTTCTTTGTCAGGTCGGTTAGAGGTTTGGCTATCTTTGAAAAGTTACGTATGAATTTTCTATAATATCCTGCTAGTCCTAAGAATGATTTTACGTCGGTTGGGTTTTTGGGAATTTTGAATTCTTTGACTGCTTGTATCTTTTTCGGGTTTGGTTTTATTCCTTCGTGTGTGGTAATGTGTCCAAGGTATTCTAGTTCTGGTTTTAAGAATTCACATTTGTCTGGTTGAAGTCTTAATTTTATTAATCTCTGTAGTATAATTGCAAGGTTTTCGTTATGTTGTTGAATCGTACTTCCGAATATTATGATGTCTTCTAAATAAACGAAGCAATGTTTATTTAATAAACCGCGAAGTGCTGTGTGCATCATGCGTTGGAATGTAGCTGGGGCGTTTTTTAATCCAAATGGCATTCGATTGTATTGAAAGTATGCCTGAGACGTACTAAAAGCTGTATATTTCTTTGATGTTACGTTCATTGGTATTTGATGAAACCCAGAAGAGAGGTCTAGTGCGGAAATGAATTTCGCGTTTCCTAATTGTCAGAGTATATGGTCAACGTTTGGCAAGAAGTACGCGTCTTGATCAGTTAATCTATCACTATGCGCCATTTTTGTTTTCCGGAGGCGTCCGACTTCTTGGGGACTGCCCATACTGGACTATTGTACGGTGAGTCTGATTTTTCGATTATGTGTTTGTTTAACATTTCTTTGATTTCTTTTTCGATTTCTAATTTGTGTGCCTCGGGTGGTCTGTAAGATTTTGTGTTTATGATTTTGTTTTCTTTTAACGTAATGATGTGTTTTGTTAAATCGGTGAATGGTAAAGTGCTCGTGTCTAAGTTGAATACGTCAATGTAGTGTAAGAGGATTTTTTCAATAGGAATGCTGAAGTTGTTTTCAATATGGCTTGTTCTAATTATGTTTTTGAATTTTTGAATTTGTTCTAAATCAACTTCATTAGAGAGATCATTAGAAATTGGTATTGGTTGCTCACCAGTATTACGGAACCATTGCGTTGGTCTCTTGTCACAGGCTCTTTGGCGTGCCCAATCATAAGGAGATATAACGGTGTGAGAGGACCAGGCAGAAGACCTGCGGCTAGCAAATTCGGAGAAAGGAACAGAGGTGTCTCTGTTCTAGGCGATAGAATTGAATAGATGGATAAGTTGAGAATGAGCGAGAGAACGAGTTGGCGCGTTGAATGGGATCTCGTTGAAGTAATGTTTATTTAACAGTGCCGACGAGACCCTCAGCTCGAAGAAAGATTGAAAGAGGAGGGGTTTCTAGTGGGTATGGCACTGCCATCAGCCGAGTCCCACATAACCCGGCGAGGCTGGTTACCGGGTATTCGTAATGCATTTTCCCCTACTCGCGAAAAATCTCTCCGCTACCCTAGCAGCCTCTTGCCCGCTAATCTCGATCAGGACGTGGCCACCTCTGGTTTTGCGCACTCCTGCCATCTCCTGAATCATCTCCTTCACAGCCATAATCTTCTTATATGTCTGAAGTCACCCGCCGCCATCAGGCACCTTGACCATGACTGCCTCCCTCCTCCTCGCCTGCTGTCTCACCTGGTGATGCCTCTCATTATTCCCAGTGATATCACCCGTTGTAGCTCCATCAGCTTCTCTCGTTGTTCCACTTCCAGTACCTCTTCTGGAGGTGAGTCCGCGTCTTCTGTTATTAACGCTTCTGTTATCTCCCCTGAAACATACCTCCGCATAAGAGCCAACGCTCTGTCGAGGCTTCTTCCTGCTGATCTGGTTATCTCCGTTCGGGGAAATTTCGTTCCTTTTGGTTAACATTTTCACACCCGTCTGCGCATCAGTCTGCGTCCCAACATCACTCTGCTGCTTGCTCACCGCATTCTCTATTATGCCTTCAGTCTGCATCCCAGTATCGTAGCAGACTTTCGCTTCTCCCTTTTCTTTCCTCGGGGAGACTTGCAACGCTACATGCACAAACTTCACTCCCGTATTAATCTTGTCGGCATAAACCGATAACCAGCTCTCCAACAATGCTATTCCTCAAGTTCCTACAAATTCCCTTTATCGTTTTCCCATCCAGCTTAACAAAGCGTCTGATTTCCCTAATATTTGTAGAGGTTTATGTGTAGAGGATGATTGGTACGTGAGGTTAAAAAGACGAGGTTGCTCGTTGTTGAAACCGTCGAATATATTTAAAATACTAAATTAATGTACAGCCTGTATACGTGAGTCGTTACTACAAAGTATAAATCGCAAAATAAAATCGCGGATAAATACTCGTTGATGCTCATCGCGTAACTCGGTAGATACTCGTGATACTCGCTATATCCTGTGAGATACTGTTAAATATTCGGAGATACTGAAGATACTGTTTTGCGCGACTAACTGATAACTGATTGATAACTGGTTGCTAACTGATAGATTCTGTCTCGCTCGCGATCGCGTCCGTTTATTTATATTGGTCGGGGGGAGTCGGAAAATTTGAATTTGTCTTCATTCGACGGTTGCATGTAGCGGCGACATTGTTTTGCCCAGAGTTTAGTTATCATTACGTATCTGCGTCAAGGCTGTGTCAATGTCCTGAAGCAAAACAACATGAGTCACTCTCGATTCGCGTCGTCCTTTGAATACTGTGCCGCTACATATTCATCTTCAATTCGCTGGCCACAAACAAAAGTGACACTGGTGCTCCCCTTCCCTCCAGCATCATTACAAACGCTCTGTCATCTTCTAGCTTAGTAGAACATAGATCTTCCAAATCGTCTTCCCTATCCTCCCGCCCGTATTTCCACTTATACTGAGTATAAGAAATTTAAAAATCGCATCATCCCTTTCCTCTTTAGTGACCTCATGGTCGGCAAACAAGGATGGAACTGGCCTCCCGCCATCAAATGTTTCCGGTTAAACCGAGCAAGAGGCTGCAGAGAAGCCGGATTGTAAGGGGGGGGAGGAAGCGGAGCTTGCAGATGAATCGGAAGGGCTGTTCAGCGTAGGGGATAGTGACCAGAGCACGCCGATTACAGTGAGAAATGATAAAGGGGGAAGGTATTTGGCGAAGAGAGCGGTTGAAAGAAGTACGTGCGCTAGATATGGTTAATCATTGCCTGAGGACTGTGAGGCAATGGATAATACGAGGGAGGATATCGACGTTCCGAATAGCGAGATCGAGAGAGAGGAGATAATGTTCACGATTAGTGAAATGAAGGGGTTCACGCAAGCCTTGTCGGGGGCGGTGCAAATGTTGAATGCACTGGTGAAGAAGCTGAATCTCGACAAGGAAAAGAACGAGGGGATCAGAGAAATAGGCAATGTGATCAGGGGTATAGCGTCATCGATGGACCAGTGTATTGGTTAGACGAAAAGAAGGAGGAAGATGAAGTTTGAGCAAAGAAAAGACGAAGGGGACAGACGGAATGCAGAGAAGCAGGATGTAATACACTCTGTGAACGAGAGTAGGGAGGACATGTGGGAAAGTGTAGCGGCGCACTATTCCAAAGGAAAGATAAAGCTAAGGGAGGAAGATCGTAACTGGTAAGAGGCCCAGGAAAGGGGAACCGACATACGCGGAGGTGTGCGGTAAGCTGGCGGGAAACGCAGATGCTGTTGCAAGGAAAACTATATTGGTGTGTCTAAGGACACGAGATCATCGGATTCGTGGAGCGATGCCTTCATTCGAAAAGTGAGGGAAATTAACGTTGCTGTTAATTGGTCAATTTCCATGTTGATGGTTAGAAAAGAATGCTAGCCGCCCTTGAGGGAAAGTTGCTAACGGAAAGCGTTGTTCGTGAGAAAATAGATTTCTCCTATCTTCCCGTAGTTGGGACAAAGACTGTTTGTCTGTTTGAAGGACTTTAGTTAACTAAATCGAAAGATTTATAACGGGACCTCAGGCTAGCTGAACATGTACTGTGGAAATGCATCGACATCTGGTAATCGCCTTACCCGGAGAATAGTTTCTGCGTGTGGCGAGCCACGGGACAGACACCGTGGGAATGTTTACTGTCAAGTGCCGCTACAACTATTTCTTTTAAGGAGAGCTATACTATTACTCCATACCTTTGTTAGATAAAACGTTCATCACTTGACCGCGGCTACGTTCGGTGACTGGTTGTCGCCACGAGCCGAAGCTCACTACCGCAAGTCTCGAACAAATACACAAGTCTGAATGACGATAATTGCTGAATTACGGCTATCGTAGAATCTAGATTACAGTGTTAAGGGATTTTCACAAAGTTTCAAAGGAAAGGCTCCGGTGTCCTTCCATCTTCGACACCTGACGATCACACGTCCTCGGGTGTAATGAAAATATTACGTTTTCCCAACAGTAGACTCGATACATCTAACGTTATTTACAATTTAACTATTGATTTATTATTACAATTTAATTATTAACTTATTATTAACAATTTAACTTATGTCCAAATAAGCCAAGGGTCCAGCTCAACAACAAAAATTTTGTTCGGAAGTTTGATAACAAAAGAAATAAAAGAAAACAGAAACTAGTAACATTATGATTAGTATTCAAAGTGCTAGTTGCATCCTGTGGGTTATCAGTCGGATCGTAATGACATGATGGACCATTCTCGATTTCGTACCCAAATGAATCTCGTTTTTCTAGATCGTACGAACACACGGAGCTTCGTTGCGCGGTTTCATTGAGCTTTGTTATATTGTCGCCCCGAACGCAAGTTAACTGCATCACAAGGTCTCACTGAGCTTTATTACATTGTCGCCCTGAAACGCATGCGAACTCACTCCGCCATATTCATATCGCCGTATTTTAAAATATTAAGCATTTTATAAAATGCAATGTTCCAGGAGAAGTTGTTTTATTAAGACTGCTATTTTTATTATTTAAATCAATTAATATATTGGTATACTGGTATGTCTTGGAAAGTAATTTAATATTAATTTACTCTTTTGCGAGTTTAAGCCTGAAAATTGGATGAAAAATAAGCTTTATTGTTGAAGTGGTCATCACTTTTAAGAAAACTCTACATCTGGTCTTTTTAGCTTTCTCCAGTCTTGAAGCCATCGACAGCACATAGACAATAGGGTAACACTGCTAGCGTGCGGATCTGGACCAGCTCATATTGTTATTATATACTTGTACTTTTCATTTCCGTTTTATTAAATATATTTTCTACCTTATAATTTATCCACGCGTCTTTCTTCTTTATACATTGAATAACCTCAAGAGTTGTGATTAGCGTTGTGGGCGTCAAATGAATCTTCGCGGAATTTAGCCATTGGTGCGGTATAACACATGTGAAGTTTATCACAATAATGGAGTTGTTACAGTCTTGACAATTAACCACGGTTTGGAATGTTCGCGATTAGGCACTCGTGACACTAGTGACAATGGCCTCAGGTTCGATAACGAATCCGCGGTCAACGGGATGATAGATGTCCGTTCTTACAAGATCTAAGTCTGACTCTTTGTTAATAAAACGTGAAACATTCGCTGATCGTAAAAATGTTACTCTTTTCGTCGATGAGATCGCACGAGAGAATGACTTTCTGTTCTGATGATGCCACAGAGAAAAAACTATATGGGGTGTGTCTAAGGACACGAGATCCTCGGATTCGCCGAGGAAAGCCTTCGTTCAGAAGGTGAGGGAAATTGGCATTGCTGCTAATTGGTCAATCCCCAAATTGGTGGTTAGAAAAAGATGCTAGCCGCCCTCGAGGGACAGTTGCTAGCGGGAGGCGCGTGAGAAAATAGACTTCCCTTAACTTTCCGTAGTTGGGACAAAGACTGCTTGTCCGTTTGAAGGACCTTAGTTAACTAAATCCTACAATTTATAGCGGTTCCTCAGGCTAGCTGAACATGTACTGTGGAGATGCGTCGACATCTGGTACCCATCTTACTCGAAGAATCTGCGTGTGACGAGCTACGGGACAGAAACTGTTGGAATGTTTACTGCCGAGTATTACAACTATTTCCTTTTTAGGGGAGCTATACTATTACTTCATACCTTTGTTAGACAAAACGTTCATCCCTTGACCGCGCCCTCGTTCGGCGACTGGCTGTCGCCTCCGGCCCAAGCTTATTATCACAAATCTCGAACAACTACAACCGGATTGAATGACGACAATTGCTTAATTACGGCTATGTGGAATAAATAGATTACAATGTTACGGAATTTTCACAAGATTTCAAAGGGAAGGCTCCGGTGTTCTTTCATCTCCGACATATATATTTAATCAAATATTTGATGACATATTCTGGGAAAATATTGTAACCAAAACTAATCGGTATGTAGATCAAATACGAGCGAATCCCCGCAGAACGCGAGAAATTGACGACACTTGGTTACCTGTAGATTCTAACGAAATTAAAAAATATTTCGCATTATTCATAATAATGGCACAGGTAACAAAACCAGGAATACAAATGAATTGGTCGAAGAGGGCTGTTATCGAAACGCCGATATTTAGAAAATCAGTGCCTTTGAAAAGATATCTCCAAATTACAAGGTGTGTGCATTTCGCAAACAATAATCTGGTTGCCAATACAAATAAATTGACCAAGATTAAACCCGTGATCAATTTTTTGAATCAAAAATTTAAAGAAGTATATATAATGAAAGAAGACATTGGTCTTGATGAATCGCTCATGAAATTCATGGGGCGCCTATCTTATAGGCAATTTAATCCATCAAGAAGGGCAAGGTTTGACGTTAAATTTTATAAATTGTGCGATTCAGTCCGATTCAGGCTATTTCTATGAATTTAAAATATATACAGGTCATGATAAAATAAACCGTGATGATAGCGCTTCGGAAAGTGTTGTGAAAGAGCTTTCTGAGCCAATGTTGCACAGGGATTACATTTTATATATAGATAACTGGTATTCTTTTCCAAATTTGTTTATGACATTATCGTTTAATTATAAAACAAATGTAATTGGCACAGTACATGGAAATAGGAAGCATATGCCAAAAGATTTGTGTAATGTAAAATTAAAAATGGGGGAATACGCAATAAGAAGCTGCAACCGAATACTCGCTATAAAATGGAAAGACAAGCGAGATGTTTATATTATGACGACAAAATATGAAACAGTCGAAATGACTACACAAGGATCCAATCGTACTCCAAAACCAAATTGTATTACAGAGTACAACAAGGGAATGAATGGAACTGATCTCCAAGACCAAATATTAGCATGCTTTCCAGTAATGAGGAAATACATGAAGGGATATAGAAAATTTTTTTATCTGTTCGATATTAGTCTTTTTAATTCATACATTTTATGCAACAAAATAAATAACGGGAAGAAAGAATGTTACGTTGACCATCTGATCAACATAGCCGAATCACTATTGGAGAATATGTCAAAACCGAATTACAGAGAACGAGGACAATTATTTTCCGGAGATATGCCAGAGAGATTGCACGAAAAGCATTGGGCTCATTTTCCAAGACACATTGGCCCAACAGCATCAAAATTAAAACCGTCAAAACTTTGTAGAGTTTGCCAAAAAAATAAAAAACGTAGAGAAACAACGTGGGAGTGTAAGAAGTGCAAAGTTCCCTTACATCTACCAGAATGTTTCGAATTATATCGCACCATTGCAGATTATTAATATGTATTAATGATTTTTGTATAAATAAACGTTTTGTAGTACTTGCATCTACCACAAGTATTGCATCAGGTTGTAATTACTTATCAAATATTCCACAAATATTTATAATGTTAAAAGGGCGCCGCCGCTAATATTTATATATGGCCCGATCATACGGACTATGTCCGTAATTGTAGATTAAGGGGTCAATACGCTCAGTTGGAGGAGAATCCTTGCTGTGGTCAAAGAAAGGCGGTTACCAAGTGACCAGCTGACCAGTTGCTAAACTTATTGAACGAATATCTTTCGGATAGGAAGATTGTGATGCACTGCCGGAATGGTACAATGAGGATAGGTGTTTATGCGAGAGTGTCTCAGGGGTAGGTATTGGGTCCGTTGTTGTGGAACCTAGTGTATGGCGGACTCCTAAAGGTGCTGGACCAGATTAAGACACGATCGAGTTTGCGGATGATCTGGCCCTGGTTATCACCATGCGGAAGTCGCAGGACATCGGTGAAAGGGTGCGGGGTACTATGAAGATAGTCAAGGAATGCTGCAAGGACACGGGTCTTCATCTGGCACAGGAAAAGACGGAAGTCATACTGCTCACCGGGAAGAGGATTTGGAAGATTTTTAAGTTTGACGTGGGTGGTGGCGAGATCACCACCAAAAACTCCCTGCGGTGTACATAGGGGACTCACGCAAGCAGGACACTTGTCCCGACGATCCTCCCTGGCTGCGGGAACGTGGGTTTGCCAGCCCCCATAAACTCGCATAAGCAAATCCTCCCTGCGGGAAATCAACACAGTCAAACAAACAAGAGAATAACCAGACCAAACCAATCTGGTCCTTCCACGCGCACCACGAGGATATGTATTTACGGCGACACAGGTTACGGCGACATGTCGCACCTGCCAAGGACCACATCCCATTTGGAGATGTGACACCTTCAAAACCTAATCACTTCGCGAACGCATTCAGGAGGTCAAAAGTTATGCCTCAACTGCCTCGGGAAAGGGCACACAGTACGATATTGTTTCGCCGGATCATGTCGTATATGCGGAGAACGACAACATACGATGTTGCATAGGGCAAAACACTACTCAGGATCTCGTTCCAGCACGGCCAGTCCAAAATGCTCTCCATCAAACAGTCGATCCACAACACCCACTTTGCCACCCAATTCATCACCCACTCGTCACAAAAGACACACAGATCGGAGACACCACGAACAGCTTCACCTCCACGCCCATCTTTCAGCGACAGACGAACACATAACCAATGACGCCGACAATCGGCGAATCCGTTGACGACCGAACATACTAGACCAGTTACATCGAAATCATTATCCAATGATATAGTCTAGAATGGTAAACAGCAACCAGTCCGTTCTCGAGCGCTGCTATCTAGTATGAATTTCGATACCGAAAATCTGGCAAAATCGCTTAAAATAAGGCAAAACTAAAGTTAGGGCCGAATTGGAGTTCTAGACACCTTGAAAACGACCTCTAAGCGATACATCACGGCCACGATCACTTCCACTGACGGCGCATACGAACGAGCATACGATAACATTAATAACCTTGTTATCTCAACCATATCAACCTTAATTCCAAGTGAACCCATCGATCGATCGACACTTGATATCCCTAGAAATCTCAAATTGGCTGATCCATGATCTCATTTACCAGCCCCGATCGATGGCCTACTAAGCTCAGGTTCAACACTTGTGTCGATGTGTGTTGGACTAATCAACCTAACGCAGCCAGACGCCCTTGAACTGTGTCTGCAAAAACACGATTCGTTTGGGTAATCGGGGGGGGGGGGCAACTTCCCAAACCGCGGCAAACAGATCACGCATCCACGACGGCTCTACAAGGAGACCTCGCGCGGTTTTCGGAAATCGACGAAGGACCCTCGATTAAACATATCTCAGAGGCAGATCGACGATGCGAAGAACACTTCCAAGTCCACATCCGACGAACCAGCGAAGGACGATACATCGTCGCTCTACCATTCAACGACCAGCTTCAGTCACTCGGATCCTTTAAAACGTTGGCAATGAAACGACTTGCCTCACTCAGCCACCGATTTCAGCACGACAAACACTTCGAAACAGAATATCGAACAACAGCACAGAAGTATCTGGCATTGGGACACATGACGAAGGTCAACATCAACCACTTCGACGATAACGGATACTACTTATCGCATCACGGTGTAATCAAAGCATCGAGTCAAACCACCAAACTCCGACGAATCGGCACCAAGCACCACCGGAATCTCCCTAAATGATACACTTCATACAGAACCCAAGTTACAGGAAGATTTATTTTGCATACTAATTAGATTCTGCTCTCATCGATATGTACCTACTGGCGACATTGAAAATATCAAAGGATATTATGTCACAGCGCGAGTGGAGAAACCGAAACATATCAACTCAACGCAGTACCGTTCGGTTTATCCGCAACCCCCTATCTAGCCATTCGGTGCCTCAAGCAACTGGCAGAAGACGAAGGATATCGATTACTACGTGCAGCGTAGATACTGTAGCAGGATTTCTACGTCGACGGTGCTCTCACTGGAGCTGAGACGAACAAAACAATTACACTTAGAACAGGACTCGCCAAGTTACTCCAACTAGCCGGTTTAAGCATACGACAATGAGCATCAAACGACGACGAATTATTGCACGGGCTCTCCGCAGAAGAAACAAACCATCAACAATTTTTGGGCGATTCGCAAACCTTGAAGACGCTGAGGGTTTTTCGGAATTCATCCGATGACTCCATTCTTTACACGATCGAAGTTAGACCCACCCCCTCCCGAGTCACGAAACGAATTATGGCGGCACTCGACAGCAAACTTTCCAACAGTTTCCGTCCCGCGGCTCGCTGAACAAGGCCCTACACGGGCCGTCAAATGATGGCCAGATGCTGTTACATCGTGCCCGAATATTTACAGCGAGCTTATGTACCTGCTATAAATCTTAGAACTTATTTTAGCTAAGGTCATCCGAAGGGACAAACAGACTTCTTTCCGCTGTCCCTCACGTACGACGCTCACCAATAATTATTCCCTCTCAAGGACAGTTAGCACCCTGTTCCAACGACCAATTAACCAGCAATTAACCAGCAATTAACCAATGAACAACGACGTACACCTCCCTCACTATCCGAACCAAAGCTTTCCTCAACGAATCCGATGACCTCGCATTCTTTAGACACACCCCACCACAGTTGTCCTTGGCAGCATCATCCTGACGGAAAGTTAGTCTAGAGTCTAGAGTCGAGAGTCAAGTGTCAACCTTCTAAGATCAATCTCCTACATCCAGTCCGGTACGTCGCATCTTCGCATAGAGTCGTTATAATCGTACGGTTCGAGCAATCGACAATCTAGTCTCCGGCATCTCGGAGATCATCGCAAACTCCCGTCGCATCTAAACGTACCGATCCGCAGCGAGTGTTTAACCAAGAATTGTGCGCCCAACATCGCGAGTTCTGTATATCAGTGTACACCAGAATAAATCACGAAATAAACAATCGTTATCGAATATATCGGAGTGTTTCTTGCACACCTATCACGACCTAATCGCCTCAGAATCATCATTTCGGAGATCGCCAAAATCTACAATCCGATAGGCTTGCTCGCACCGGTGATCGTTCGAACCAAGATGCTGCTTCAACGAATATGGTCATCGAACATCGATTGGGATGAATCACTTCCGATCGATTTACATACAGAGCGGGACGGGTACCACGCCCAATTACCATTATTAAAGAACATTAGGTTCCAACGCAAGGCAATAATTGAATCTGCAACGGAAATTGAAATGCATGGTTTCTGCGATACCAGCGAGAACGCTTACGTAGCCTGTATTTATCTCCGAACCCTTAACCTCAACGGCCGCGTTTGGATACAACTTCTAACCGCAAAATCGAAAGTCGCCCCGCTCAAGTACCACACCATTCCTCGGCTCGAGCTGAGCGGAGCACTCCTTCTTACGTCCCTGATATCGACAGTACAACAAACCCTATTGCACAAAATTACTCGAACGGTTTATTGTACCGATTCCACGATCGTCCTCCATTGGCTCAATACATCGCCTCACACTCTCAAAACATTCGTCGCTAACAGAGTCTCCGAGATTCAGATAAAAACCAGTATCCGCGATTGGCGCCACGTGCCTACCAACGACAATCCCGCTGATCTAATATCGCGTGGCCAAACACCCGAAGACTTTCTGTGCCCACCCATTTGGCATCACGGTCCTGCTAGCTCCAACAGTCGGAAGACTGCTGGCCGACATGGATTCTAACACCGCAAATTGAATTACCAGAACAGAAAGAGGCGATTTGTCTGTCCCCGACCGCCACCGATTGCAGCTTGTTGCAAACACTAGATATACGTAATGCATTTTACCCTCCACGCGCAAAAAAAGGTTGGGGTTAGTTTGGATTACGTTGGGTTAGGTTGGATTACGTTGGGTTAGGTTCAATACGATTCGAGACGTCGTTGCGCGCGGACGTGTTTGCCACGAGCTTCCGCTCGTGAGCAAAGTTGAAATAGTAGATGGTTAGGTGTAGATCTGGCATAACGTGGGTGGAATTAATCTTAAGGTTTTTGAGAGGTGTCAATGATTAACTAGCGAGGTAGTGCTGGATAGTTCCTTTCTATGGTGGAAAAATGGCGGAAAAGTACATTGTCTAAGGGAATGGGTAGGATTCCGTGAAAGTGCCAGAGGGTCATGAGTACGTACAGTGATCTTTGTTGGCTATCATTGAATGAGTAAGCGATTAGTGGATTTTAATCTAAGTTAAGGTAATTCAAATTATTATTTGGTTAATCTATCGGTTAAATTAATAGAAAGAGAATTAGGATTTTACTAAATAGAAATTGAAATAAAGAGCAATAGGGTGGACGTAGATCATAGGCTGAAAGATAAGGTATACAATAGAATCATTGTGCAATTAAAGTAATATTTATTTAATATCAAAATTAATTTTGTGTAGAGTATGAATTTTCTTGTGTTAAGTGCGGAAATTGAGAGTTTAAGTGATCGTAATTCATTGTTAATTTAGGTTTCAGTGGACTGTGGTCATGTAGAATGCGAGGACGATAGCATTCTGTGCGACTGGTGGTCCGGGCCTAAATAATAATAAAATAAAATGTAATAAATATAGTATAGTCAATAAAGATAATAAACTGATAGGTAAAGTGATAGAAAAGCTGTAGTTAAGGTATGGTAAAAAATGGTAAGATTATAGGATCATAGTAAACTAATCTACGTAGAAATCAGTAAATAAATTTGGTACTAACTCTAATAGAATAGCTGACCAATATTATGATGAACCATAAAGCTAGGTGTAGATGAACATAGGCGAATTCTTCCTAAAAAGTAAGAAAAAGAATTAAATTTGCCGTGGTACATGGTAGATAGTTCATATCGCTGCATAGTACGAATACACAGGACGTTAATTATAACTTTTTTTTTTGTTTAACATGGAGGAAATCCGCACGGACACCACGCCGCTACTGGGCAAGGCGGCGTGGTAGTACCGGACTCCAACTGACCAAAATCTCCACGACGACCGTCTCGGCTGCGATCGGGAGGGGCCCGGGAACCGGTGCGCGACACATTGGGCCTCCCTCCGCGCACAATACGTCCCCTGCAGGAGCGGTGTGCGGCCATGTCACACCGCGCCTCGCCGCCGGAATCGCCGTGCTAGGCAGCCCGGTTCCCCTGCCGGACCGCTTGGCGGCCCCGAAGCGCTGAACTATCAGCGCCTAAGTCTGAACCACACCGAGGGGCGCAGTGAACCTAGCGTGCCTCCAGGCGCGCCCTCGGCCTCTGCTGCGTCACCACCGTCCGATCCTCTCGGTGTGAGAGTTCCGCACCCTCATCTTCTCTGCAGCCTCCTTCCGAAGCATAACCCGCTCACAGAGGGAGGTCACGATCCCCTCCCTCTCTCGCTCATCAACAATGCCGCAAGGATCGCCGGCGGCGAGAGGTCCCATCCGATTTCCACGATGAGGTCATACCGCGGACGCGCCCACGCCGGACAGTACACCACCGCGTGCTGCGCCGAGTCCACGCTCGCATCGCAGTGGTGGCAACGCGTAGTCGCCTCTATCCCGATTCGGTGCAGGTACTCACCGAAGCAACCATGCCCGGTAAGCATCTGCGTCACCCTGTAGGTCAGGGGCGGCCCGTCACCATACAGTCAAACATGCCAATTTGGAAGACGGCCTCGAGGACCCTTATCTCCGTCGCGCCTGCTGTCATGTCGAGGCTGGCGCGCCATCTGTCAAGCAAGGCCCACCGAGCCTGAACCCTAACGTCGGCTCCCACAGGGCCGACCCCGCCCGACAGACCCCAAGTGCGGAGATAAATCTCGCGACACCTCAGGGCCTGCAGCTCGAACGGGGGAAACCCGGCGAGCACCGCCGCTGCCGCCGTCGAAATGGTGCGGAAGCCCCTCACTACCCTGATGGCCACCTTCCTGTGTAGCCTCCTGACCAATATGAGACTACGAGGGTTAGCCATCAGGTCCTCCGCCCAGATCGGAGCTCCGTAGAGGAGTCTCGATCGCACCACGCCGGCAAGCAGCCGGCGCACCCCGACGCCGGGTCCGCCCAGCCGAGGCAGCAAGCGTCCTAATGCGTTCGCCGTCACCTCGACAGACGGCGCCAGGCGCTTGAAATGAGCGCCGAAGGTCCAGTGGCTGTCGAGGGTCAGGCCCAGATACTTCATGCTTGTTCCTACCTCGATCTCAGCCGCCTCTAACCTCAGGCGAAAATCCGCTGGAGGCGTCCCGTGATCGGCCCTACGGCAAAACCACATTGCTTCAGATTTCTCAGGGGTCACCCTCAGCCCCAATCTCTTGATCTCGGCGACCACGCAGGCCACTGCCAGCTCCGCCAGACGGACGGTTCTGCCCCACGCCGTGCCCCAGACCAGCACCAACGTATCGTCGGCGCCGAGTCCGGAGGCATCGGCGCCCGAAGCACCGCGTCGTACGCAATGTTCCACAGCAATGGGCCCAATACCGAGCCCTGCGGGACCTCGCGGTGTACTAAATCAAGGTTAAGGATATTCGAAATAAATTTAGCTTAGAACAGGATATGCCGAATTATAATAAATGACTAATCGGTCATAATTGGTTTATCTAGTACTAAAAACAACAACGGAAATATTTATGATTGACCAACAATATAGACATCCAATGTCAAGCTGGAAAATATATAATAAATATTTAATAGATATGTGAGATAGATATAGTTAGTGGCGATAGCGCTGCTCCTGGCGTTTAGGTCGCTGTGAGATGCTGCTGCTGAATTGCCTTCTTCTGAGTTAGGAATCGTAGAGAAAAAATCGGACTACGTGTGCCGGGATTTGAACCTGGTCTGGAACGTTCGTAACCAACAGCCCTAACCACTGCTCTACCGTCGTCCGGGTCTTAGTTTGCTGTCGAGTGCCGCTACATATGGTTTTGTACAAAAGTTAATTTTACAAAAATATTAGCGTTGTTTTGGGTGAGTTATGTAATAATAACCGTTAACATATAATGCATATGTAGATCTAGAGTTGGGAATTAAATGATTTAGTGTTCTTGTTTTTGGTTAGGAGTACTCATCTGTCACAGAGGTTGAATCATTGGTATCGACGGGGCTCGTGTAACATCACTCAAATCTCAATCCACAACGGAGACCAGACCACGCACCGAAGGCAAGATGGCATCCAGATGTCTACGCATTCTTACTGCGTATCCTTCAGACCAAAAAGAAGCATCTTCCATTACCAGTGTTCTTTACATTTTTGTTTACTACGAGAAGATACGGGCAAGTTCGTTTTCTCATATTCGGTATTTTCCGTTAGCAATTTTCTCTCAAGGGCGGCTAATACCCTTTCTAGTCCACCAGGGTTCTTGTGCTCCAATCAAAATCAATGTCTATCGCCCTCACTTTCCTAACCAAAATTGTCCTTAACGAATAAGCTCATCTCGTGGTCTCAGACATATTCACTCCTAGCTTTCCTCTGCCACAATATCGTCACTAAACATTACTCACTCTGTATCTTGAGAATAGTCAACATTTTTTTATTGAGTTTCTACCCTTAGACCAGTCGCGTACTTAACGTATCAGTGTAACGTGTCATGTAGGTTTTACATAAAGTTGTTGGAGTGAATTGTGATTTATGTGTGTTAATTCAGTGTATATTCCATTGTGATTGCTGAATTCATAATAAAGTTTAATAAAAGCAGCTATTTTATTTTATCACCCAACCCTCAAGTTTACGTGACACTCGCTACGTCATCCAAAAATTTAGAATTATTTAATGATTAAATTGAGTTAGAAAGTGCAATATCTAAATAAAGCGGTAGTTGTTAACTAGGTAGAAAGGGGTGGTAATGGTTAAAATCGGAAAACAGTAGGAGGATTTACGAATTGTAAATAAAAATTAGTTATTTATATTATTAATCTTATCTTGACAAGGTAAAAGAGGATAAATTTCATTATCACTGACAGGGCCAGGTTTGCAGTCCATAACATTAAGTAAATTTATTGTTTGAAGAAATCTGTAGATGAATGCAATAACATTAAGTTAAATTGTAACAGTATTATTTTGATTGTAGTTAAAACAGTTAATCTAATAATACGGTAGTTTGAATTGAAAAGTTTAATTACGAGTATAATAGTATATATAAATATTGGCTCACCTTGCTATGGTGTTAATATCAGCTAGATATTTATTACTAGGACTGCAGGGCCTGTCCTTCAAGTAAAGTAAATTAAATGAAATTTTAATCAAATAATTAAATAAATAGTATTGGATGATTTTAACTAATGACTGCACAAGGGCTTATGGTACGTACCGGTTTGAGTGCAGATAACAAGTCGAACGACTAATGCTGACATTTGGGCTGTTGACGAGTATGTAAGTTTGTAATACGATTCTACCACTTTATGATACTTCTTGTAATGCACTTGATCGGCACGAACAGAGGCGACGTTTACCAGGACTGGCATTCGGCGCCATATTGTGAAAAATGCCTGCTCTTCGAAGCTCGATTCTAAGATCGCTGCGCTTCCGCCGGACGAGAGTGCCGTTTACAATATCAGGCAGTTGGTGCCATATTGGGGTGATGGCTTCCACCATTATGACATAGTGGTCTGCTGAGATATAGTCGGCTCGCAGTAAGTTCCGCGACTAAACTTTTTGAATATGATGTTACCAAGATAGAATAAAACCTTTTAAATAATACACGATATCCTCCTGCTGGTATGAGCTGTAACTTACAAAACTGAGAGTTTTTATTTATCCTCATACTAGTTGTTTAGCGTTGCTTTGGTCACTATACTGACTAGCGTTATGTAATTTACGGTAACTTTGGATATCACTAAGGTAAATGATTTTGATTTTAAAACCAGAATGGTGGGTAATGATGGTATTGTATTGAACGGGGCAGATTGCTGATGCGTACGATGGTTAAAAAATGTGCAACGGCATTATCCTCGTCTGGTTTCGGCACGGTCGAACGATGCTTAAATGACGTCGGAAGCTCGGTGGTGCGTTGAGTTTTTGGATCTCGTAGGTGGAGGGTAGCACTCACTTGGCACGGCAGGTCTTCTCATCGCAAAAGCCAACGGTATCGATGTGAAGAGATGCGCACGGCTGTGTTAGGCGGTCGTCATCTTGGTATGCGGGCCCCGATACTTGTGGCAGGGTAATAGAATCATCAGCCTGATGCCGATGCCGAATTGGTGGTGCCATCAATACGCTGTACGTACAAGTTACGATATGTAGCCTTGGACGAGTATACGGAACGTGTGGCACTATCTGGGGACTATTGCTGGTCACGGCAATTAGGTTTCGAGCACCGAGTGTCACCTGTGGAGCTGGGCTTATTAACCCTTAGAGTGGCGAATACTCGAGGCCTATGCGGTCCGTACGGACGGCGCGCGGCCAGCGCTGACGATCGCTGTGGACGGAATACTTTTTCGCTAGACTGAACTCTGATGATTGACTATTCAAAGCGCAAATCGTAATAAGTTATACTAATTCTTTTGCACGAGATTAAATGATTCAAGAGCGTTATTTGTTAGTATTAATTATCTATTATAAACCTTGAAATTTAGAACAAACTAGAATTTGGGTAATAAACTAGAAAACAATAAATTAGAAAACTAAATTTTCTAACTAGATTTTCGTAATCTGCAAATGACCGCGAAAAGGAAATCTTTAATTTATCGATTACTGGTCGTAGTTTTCCTAAAGGATCGTCACTTGCTGTATTATTATCGTTAAAGTGCAACATTTGCAATAATACCATGTATCGATATCGTGCCATTATTTCGCGGAAAATATTGCTTTTCAACAGTTCGTCCGTAGACCAATATTCTCTCAAAGACAGTTTCTTCGAATATTGAAATGTTAACATTGAAATGGATTTATATTTGTCTCACACAAGCGTAATAGTATTACTTCTGCGTAGGTGCTCGGAAAAATTGACAAACGCATATATGCGTCCTTAGTCCACACCGATGGCTTTCGCCAGACGCATATATGCGTCCATAGCACTGTAAGGGTTAAAAGGCATATGAGAAGCTGCATTGTTAAGAGTATTATTCTCTTCACTTTTTGTTATTGGCCTATCGTCCCCGGTAGTTTCTAATTAGGACAATGAGTCCATTCCAATCACAAGGGTTAATAGCATGGAATAAGTTGGAATAGGAGAGATTTACTACGCGAAAGTTCCCGAAAAAATGGCGGTTTGCCAAGTTTGGTTCTTGTTACGCCATGTTGCTGTACCGGTCGCTATGTCTCCAGGCGTGGTACTCGAGGTCCACTCGGAACCTCGAGTAGAGGTCGTCACATTACGGACCACCCGTTTATTGGCAGAAATAGAGGCTGCTCTAAATAAGTCCCATCGTTGTTGAGCTGTTACTTTGGAGATGTTTTTGGGGGATTCCGGAAATTTCCTCGCGGTTCAAATCTATTTTAAATAATGCCGTACAGTGGTAGCTATCTACTTGCCAAGCCGTGTTTCAGGAATAAACCTGAAAGCACGGAAAATTACTTTGAACTCTGTGTCAGTTGGCCTGATATAGTCGGCTAAGAATTTATAAGGAGGGCAAGCGCTGTTTTCTTTTAAATATTTTGGTTGATTGGAAACATTGTCAAGGAACAAGACATACTTTAATAATGGATATACGGATGCAACATCCTATCGGCTATACGTGGCGGTAGGATATGTTTGGAAATCTTGAATGCTGCGAGCGATGCTCTGTTCTTACCGCCGAGTTACTGGACTCGTCTAGGGGATTGTCGCGTAAAATAAAAAAAGGAAATAAAAGATGAAAAGAATAATAAAATATAAAAAAAATAAGAAGAGAATTAATTTTTTTAACACTTGATTTACACTAATTACAATTTGCTTCTGAACTCCAGCCGTGACTTTCCAAGACTGAAGCTCGTACAATTTGACTTGCGATCGGGTCTGTTTCTTTTTCCTTTGTCACCCCTCAATATCCACACTATCCGTGCGTTTGTTAGGCGCCCGCGACCGTTGCCATGCACGCCTTCTTCTCGAACGTTCGGCGGAAGGGCCGTTGGGATATCGATGGCTCATTAGGCACTTCGACGATATACATTGTCGCCGAGTGCCGCCACATCTTTATCTGCATCGGATTTGAAGTATGCCGGTCGTGACAGGATTGTCGCCCTATTATTTATGTTGCTGCAGAGCTATGTTACTATGTTATGCAGGTATAAGCGTAAAGATAAGTGTAGAGTTTGAACTCTGGGTGATCTTGTAGTATTTAGCCGTTTCTCCAAGGACAGGGTTCGGGCTGTGACTCGTATTTAGCCCTTAAAAAAATCGCGATGAAATATACGCGGGAATACAGGGTCTACGACAATTATTCAGTTTATTATTCAATGGAATTTGACTGCAAGTAATTTTTGAGTCACCTGTTTCACGAACGAAGCGTATTTATTTGTTTCGCTCTTCGTTAATATTCCAAATTCTCTTTTGCCTCTTCGTTAATATTCCAAATTCTCTTTTGCCATCGCCTTTTTAACACTGACAATACGCGTTGAGAGCAATCTTGATTTGAACAGGACTACCAAAATTTTTACACGACACGCAACAAGGTTGATTTGCGTTATCCTCGCTTTCTTCGGTACAGGAATCTGAGTCAATATGTTCATCTCGATCGTAATTTATCGTTGAATTTAACGCTGCGGCAATCTGTTGCAGTTAGAAGCAACATGGCCTAAACGTTGGCAGCTCGTACATTGCATTTCGTTTCTCAAATCTAATTGCTGGTGAAAAGTCGAAGGCAAAATATTGAAAATCCGCTGAAGACCAGAAATTGAAGAAAATTTCAGGCTGGTTTTTGATACTAATCTCACCAGGTCCGGTCAAATAACTGGTTTTAAAAGTTGACAAATCAATTAATTGGAGAATATAGGAATTCACATAAAGCTAGGTGAACAAAAGAAATAATGATAAATGTACAATTTTAAATTAGATCTTTAAACCAGTCGTTTGGCTAGGCCTGGTAAGATTAGTGTTAATTAAATAGTTTAGTAGTCGTTGCGCGACATTTTGAACATTCATTCGTATAATAATTAGCAAAATAACTTTCCTTCATTGATTCCTCCGCCATAATTAATTTCCATGATTTACATCCTTCATTACACAATTCTTAATTCTCGGTATTCAAGATATTTCTAACAATAAAAATCATTGGATCGGTGAAAACGTCAGATACTACCTCGTAATAATAAAAATGTTATAGAGAAAATATCAATGGACTTCAAATTTTCAACCGTGAGAAAATTATTCTCTTACTACATTTTTCGCTTAGGGATAAATAACGTTTCTCTTTTATTATTTTTATATTGGTATTAAAAGTGAATACGCACTTGAAAAGCACTTAACCCTTCATCTGCATACTGAACCATTGCCGACTAGTAATTTTAAGTAATTTTACATTTTCTCCATGCTGTTGTTTAAATCTTGCTTTGTTTAACGAAATTAAGTAAGGTAATAAAGTAATAAAGTAATAAAAAAATAATAATAAGGTAATTAAGTAATAAAGTGAGGTAAGTAGGGTAATAAGTTAGACAAATGTGTCTATGATGTTGGCAGTAGGGCTACGAATTATTGTACGATATTTGTAAATATCGATGTAGGGAACGATTCGTCATGCGTAATTCGAAAGGAAGTGCTTCGTAGAAGATGAATGTTTTGTTGATGTATACATTTCTTTGTCTAGATGGTTAATCTGTAGCTACGTAGAATCGTTAACTGCGTAGCTGCTTGTGCCATCGGCTCATGTGTCCCCCCTTCCCCCGCCACTTTGGAAATTGCTCGACGAAATTAAGGTACAAGGAGATATTTAGTTGTCTCATTTCGTACCGATAACTTGGATCGCGTTGCGTCAGGTTTGTAACGTATTGTAACGTATTGGCGGCGTCGGTTTTTTATTACTCCAATAATATAATCCAATTAAATAATCACACGCGAAAGTAATAAAAATTTTATCAAACAATTTCGTACGCGACATTAGAGTTCTTGTTAGCCGATTATAATTTTAGCGGTCGCAGTAGTGTGATCTTATTTTATATTCTTTTGAATATTCTTTTTCGGTATTAGAGTCAGTGCATCTCTCAAGGGAACATAGCGTATGTAGGAGCTCAAGTATGTAAGTACTTCTACATTTCGTATTTCAATTATATCTATTCTGTATATTTTTCTTTGATCACTATCAATTAAGAAATACAATTTGGTTGAAAATTTAAGAGGATAGCATTTTCTGAGGTTATTCTTTCATTAAAATGGAATAAGTGTTAAAGTTTTAATACCAAATTATGAAATAAATGACTAATATATTTAAAAAATCATTAGATTCTTGATTTCTAGATTTTAAAATTTTGTATTAGAGTTTCAGTTTTTACATTTGTTACGTCGCCCAAGACCTCTGCATGCCTCCCGCGCCTGCTTGACCACCGACGGTCTGCGTACCGTCATTACGACCCTTAATAAAGCCAAGGACACATCGTAAAACGTTTAGATTTTAACGTTATTACACGTATTTGACCTGAAGGAATTACTTATCCTATAAATATTTTCAATATATGACTGGTACTCAGAATGGTTCTTCTCCGTAAATTACGGAGAAAACCAGATAGTCACCTAACGGAAAACGTGGATAAGTGTCTATGGGAAAAGTCGATTTTTCCCATGAATAAGGTTACTCCCGAGCCACGTCGGTCGGAGGTCCTCTCCTCCAATCGTCATTTATTAACGCTGGCTATAACCAACGGACATCGTGGATCGTTACCCTCACTTTCTAGCGAAAATTGTACACAACAAATCCACGTCCTTAGTTCAAAAGACACAACCACACCGAGCTTTTCTCCGTAATCACACAAGAACGAACTTTACTTGTTCTCGTATCCTCCGAGCAGTCACTTCATCTTTAGATATCTTATAGAAAAATATAAAATCTTATAGAAAAATATAAAATCTCTAACCCTGTAAATCGCAGTGTTATTATCCCTCAACTACCTCTATTCTCCTAACCGAAATCAGGCGATCGATCTATCTCGGGGTGTCGATTCTTGTAATCGTAACGGGAATTTACGACTCCCGTTGACGTGTATTCTCGCGACCGCGTCTCCCCGTGAGTGGTCGAAAAAACAACATTTATGGATGTTTATTAGAATTTCAATCTTTTATCACTAAATGTTACGACCGTTCGCGGACAGACACGATCGCGAGGAAAGCGCGTCAGCGAGAGGCGTAAATTCTCGCTACGATTCAGATAATCGACGCCGCGAATTAGTCGTTCCCCTGTTTCGGTTACGATAAGAGAGGTGGTTAATGAGGTTAACACCGAATTAACAGAGTTAACAAAAAATGTTATATTTAACAATATATAGGGTTTAGGTAAGGGTTGATTAGGGTTGGGGTAAGGGGCGTGAAATGAATCTTCGTCGCGATTAGACATTATTGTTATGCAATAGAGAAGATATTGACTAGTGCAAATATGATTATTACAGATTTCGACAAGTAACCGTGGTAATTAGATACTCGAGACGCTAATGACAATGATCCTAGGTTCAATAACGAATCCGCGGTCAAAGTGATAACAAATACGAATTCCTTCAAAGTCCAAGTCATACCCAAGTCCCTTGTCTACGGTATAAGTATTACTGCACCAACTCTTTGTTAAAACATAGAACATCTACCGAATGTAAAGACACTATGTAACTCGCTATTGCGACCTCGCGAAAGAGAAAGACTTTCCGTCGCGATGATGCTGCAGAGCAAAACTATATTGGGGTGTGTCTAAGGACACGGGATCATCGGATTCGTTGAGCGGCACCTTCGTTCGGAAAGTGAGGGAAATTGGCGTTGCTGTTAATTGGTCAATTGCATGTGGCGAGCCACGGGACAGAAACCGTTGGAATGTTTACTGTCGAGTGCCGCTACAACTGTTTCTTTTAAGGAGAGCTATACTATTACTCCATACCTTTGTTAGACAAAACGTTCATCCCTTGACCGCGGCTACGTTTGGCGACTGATTGTCGCCTCGAGCCCAAGCTCACTATCACAAATTTCGAACAACTACAATCGGATTGAATGACGACAATTGCTTAATTACGGCTATGGTAGAATCTAGATTAAAGTGTTAAGGGGTTTCCCAAAATTCCAAAGGCTCCGGTGTTGTTTCATCTCCGACATATATAATATTTGGATTCATAACAATTGCAGATATTTTACAACATTATTAATTTTTTCAACTCGAGAGAATATTTTATATCGATTAATAGACTTTCTCAACTGCGTACAACAATTACGTTAATCCTTAAATATACATGTAATTTTGATAGAGTCACACACATAGTTCTGTTCTAATTCTGTTTCTAATATAAGATTACGTTAGTGTGTTGTTGTAGGTCAATTACTCATTTAATTACTTACTTCGTTTTATTTAATAACGTTTGTGATTTGTAATTGTAATATCCGAAATTTTTGTAAATATCCGTAATATTTTTGAAATTGTAATATCCGTAATTCTACCGAATTCCCACTATATTTGAATTGGTCGTGCGATAAATGCTCGTGTCCTTACTAATCTACATGTCATGCCTACCCGGACCAGACACGGTACTCTTCTCTTCCTTCCCATGCCTACCAAACGTACAACAAAAATTGCTTACGGGAACAAAATCGGACAACCTTCATTACCTCGAGCTGGTTTGGACACACCACCCCGGAGAAGAAACCCCAGGGTGAAGAAACGAGCTCCCCGCAACAACAACGGGGCTCTGCACGCAGCCTTGAGAATCCAACACGCTACAAAAAAGTTATGAGTTCGACACCTTACCGCGGAGCTAACCGGGCTCTTTACGTATTGCTTGCTTAAACCTACATTTATGTTTAATCTATCTTTTCCCTAATCACCACTCTTTTATCTTCTATCTTTTCATCTAAAAAATATTTTAGGTACATCCTATTATTCTATACGTTTCGTAATGGTATTTTACTCCATTACCCATACATTTCACAATTACACCTTTCTTAACGCAACCATATTCTTAACCTTTAAAAGCTATTCTATCTGTCATTTATTTTTTTAAAGCCTACTTGCACAATTTATGGTCAATGGTCGAATAAACAACGCGCACGTATCTCCTAAATGTATCGCTATTTATTCTTTAGTCTCCTAGAATCCAAACAAATCCATTTTTTTGTCATCCAGAAAATGATATTGCTTTACGTATTACCTTGTAAATTCGCACGTTCGCGGGGAGACGCGATCACTAAGAAGCACGCCAACGGGAGTCGTAAATTCCCGTTACGATTGACTAATCGACGCCGCGAATCGTTCGATCCCTCATTTCTTGTGGGATAATAAGGGTAGTTAATTAAATATAACGCTGCTGTTGATAGGTTATTATATATTTAAACGATCCAACAACTTAGAAGTAATACAATAAAGAATGTTTAATGATACGACGTATGAGCACGATTTGAGACTTAGTTCGCGTGTTGCGTATGACGATATACCTGTAGTAGTACAAAGTAGTACATACCTGTCCACGATGCTATACAACTTGTCAACCTTAAATTAGTATAAAATCCATTTACCGTTTCTAACAAAAGGCTTATTCGAATCAACACCTGACACGTCTCGCGTATGTCTCTTGTTAGAGATTTTACAACTAGAGTGACACAGCCACGAGCCAGGGATTCAGAGCGGCTAATAACAGCTAGTAAAGTCACGTAAATTCGTAGCCATTCATTCATTAAAACCGTGAATCGTTGGAAACGTCCTTCGGTTAACACTCACTAATAACATTAGCGTGACAACGTTGCTCGAGTTTACGTTCTACAACGACGATACACGTTAATGAGCCGATTTATTGACGTTACTTTACAACGCGATTCCTATAGATTATCATGGTAACCGTGTCCTACCGAAGGGACGCCCGTTATCATGCAAAACTGCTTCCTCGGCCAATATGCGACAAAAATGCCGATGCAAATGATGAAACGAGCCTCTAGTTCGAAGATAGAGGTTTTTCAAGACGGTTCGCTAGGTACCGGCGCAAATAATAATATTCTCGTGGCCATTTAAAAATTTCCATAACAACCACGACTTATCCGTGAATTCTTTCCGTCTGCCGAAAAGGACAAAAGCCGAGAAAATCGCGGTGGTAATTTGCTTGAGGAATAATTCGAAACATTTCCGTTAGGTCCGAAGCAAAATGAGCAGTTGAAATGGTAAACGATATGCAAGAAATGAAGATTTCTTAATAGAGAACACGCACTTGCAGTTTTACCATTCAGAGTGACTCATAAATACAAAATGATTCGAAGACTTATTTTTATTTTTTGGCGGAATAACAGCGTTTTACTTCCTCTTTATGACGATACTGTAGGCTTGTGATAACAGTTTGTAATTTTTCGAGCAACATATCCAAATTATTGTTTAGAACGATTTTTGCTTCGGGGAAAAGGTTGTTTGGATTCCTTTGATGTGCTAATTCCAACCGTGACATTTTACTTTGCTTCGTGATCTCAAATGATGAAGTTATCATGTTATAAAAAGATTGAACTCGTCTTTCTTTTACCGCAAACAAATATGTTATATTATATACGTTTCTTTGAATCGTATGAAATCACCATGTAATTCGTGAACATACAAAACCCGTTTTTTCCTCCTCGTACATTTAAAACATTATTTTCAGCACAGACCAAATAGCGCAAATTTGCAATTCTTTCGATTACTTTACGATACACAAAATATCATAGAATAATCCTTTTTTATTACAAATCCTTGCACATAATACATGGTATACGCATAAAGTGGGATCATAAATAATTTTCACTGCTATATATTTAGATTTGCATAAGTATACACATACCATGTATATCCTTTACGTCTATGAAATATCACAACCTAGGAAACGTACGCCATAAATTTCTATGACATTTTGCCATTTCCTTGGTAAATTATCAATTCCACCTTGTGAGGATCGTGATTGGATTCGTGATGAAAAATATTTCGAATGTGCAGAATGTATTCTACTCGTATTTCAAAGTCCTTATCTCGTTCGAGAATGTTGTGTAGACTCAAAGTGAACATCTGTTGGCACCAAGTGGACGAATAATACATATCGAGTGGATAGTTACGAAATGTCATTTTCCAATATATTCGATATTAAAACGGAATTCCCATGCCCTGGATCTTATTCGATGTCCAAATGTTACGAACCACGTTAAATAAGAACAGGAAAAGAATATTAATTTTTAAATATCGATTTGTAAATGTCGTTTGCAAATTGAAATTTAATATGCTTCTGTTTTACGACCTCTTCAAACTAATACTTACCCTAAATGTGGCTAGATCGATATATGTAACCCCATTTAATGTTTCAATTTACAAATTCATTATCCAAAAGTAAACTTAAAGTAAACTTATTGAACTTTCGCACGTTCGCGGGGAGACGCGATTTCGAAGAAGCGCGCCAATGGGAGTCGTAAATTCCCGTTACGATTGACTAATCGACGCCACGTATCGTTCGATCCTTTATTTCTTGTGGAGTAATAAGGGTGGTTAATTGAATATAACGCTGTGATTAACAGGTTATTATATATTTAAACGATCCAACAATTTCAGTGTTATACAAGGATGAATGTTTGATAAGGCAACTACGAGTGAGTACGATCTGAGACTCCGTTCGTGTTGCTGTGTATGATGATTTATTCTATCGACTAACTGTATTCGACTTGTTGACTTCTTGAGGTTCCTTGAAGTGTTCTTCAGTTCATAACTCGAGGTGTTATAGACCCCGCTTCGCTCTTATATTTTTATGGAGGAAAGCTTGGTATGGGTGTGCCGTTTGAACGAAGAACGCGGATTTGTTGTTCACATTTTTCGTCAGGGAAGTGAGGGTAACGATCCGCGATGCCGATTGGTTATGACCTACTTTAATGAAAAAAGGTATGAGGAAGCCTCCTACCAACGTGGATCGGGGGTGACCTTGTTCCTGGGAAAAGCCAGCTTTTTTCGTTACCCTCACTTTCCTAAAGAAAGATGTAAACAACGAATCCGCGTCCTTAGTTCAAAAGGAACACCCACACCGAGCTTTCCTCCGTAATGCTACGAGAACGTACCTTTACTGTTACTAAAATCCTCTTACAGTCAACACCTAACTGGTTCTCCTTCCTCTGTAACATTCGCATGAGGCAACAACGACTCATTCTTGTATATCAGACAGTTAGTCAAGTCGAAATCAGTCAGTCGACTCAAATATCATCATACGCAACACGCGAACTAAGTCTCAAATCGTGCTCATACGTCGTATCATTAAACATTCTTTATTGTATTACTTCTAAGTTGTTGGATCGCACAAATATATAATAACCTGTCAACAGCAGCGTTATATTTAATTAACTACCCTTATTATCCCACAAGAAATAGGGGATCGAACGATTCGCGGCGTCGATTAGTCAATCGTAACGGGAATTTACGACTCCCGTTGGCGCGCTTCTTAGTGATCGCGTCTCCCCGCGAACGTGCGAATTTACAGTTTTACGTTGAATATGGATTTGACTGGAGGGACTAAAATTGTTTTCCATATCGTGCTATAGATTTTCATATAGGTACATTCCTCGTCAAAAAGATGACCCATGTGAGCTATCCTTAATTTCTCAATGACGCGTGTAATGTTTTGCGTTGAAAATAATTAAAAATATTATGAGGTTTAATGTGTAACAAAAAAGAATTGTTTTATTTTAAGAACGAAATGAGAGCACATGTACAATAAGAAAATAATAATCAACATAAATTTTAACTAATAATAATTGCTTATCAAACGTATATACTTATTTAATAATGGGTACATCCCCCTGTATATTCTATTACTTCTATTGTACGATTTTTAATCGATTTATATAGTTTCTGAATATAATTTTGGCTCCATATATCCCATTCGCGTACAATTGCATTTTTTAATTCTTGTACGTGTTCATACTGCTTTCCATTCGCGTATACGCGGTGAACAAGTTTTGCCCAGCAATTATCAATAATATTAAGGTCCGGGGAACGTGCAGGCCACGGCAAAATAGATATATTATTTTCATTAAAATATGATTGAACCAATCTTGATGTGTGTACAGATGCACTATCTTGTTGACAGATGTAATCAGGTTCAGAAACGCGTTCTGCATGATTATTTATTTGGTCTTTGATTAAATTTATGTATCGAACACTATTCATTCTCTCATCGATGAACTTGATACTTGTCTTGCCGATGCCAGCCCAAATCAACGCGCTGCCTCCTCCCATTTGTCGTCGAATTGCCGATATAGCCTCTTTTCTTATGTCATTAAAATAATTTTGGAACCCATCAGGACCATCCAAGTTGAATATTTTTCGCCTGAAAATAGTACCCTTCTCCATTTCTTTTTTCAATGCATTCTATCTTTTTCAACGCGAAAACGTTCTATTTTGCGTTTCGTTATTAACGAAGGTTTCTTTTTCAATTTTAGCCTCTTAATATCTTTGCAGTATAGTAGAACTCGACGAACACTTGAAACACTGGCACTAACACTAGATTTTTCAATTATTTCCTTCGTTGTTAACTGCGAGTTCCAACTCGCTACACGCAAAATTGCTCGCTTATCACGATCGGATAACAATGACGGCCTACCAGTACTTTTCGTTTTGCCATAGTATTCAACATTTTTTAAGACATTGTGTATTACTTTACTACTTCTCATTAGTTTCGATATTTTTGCTGCTAATAACTGTTGCTGTTTTAGTTCAATAATTTGCTCTTCTTCAGACTCGTTTAATTTTTTCCGCATCCCATACTTACAAATTTATATAATATTGTAGCGACATACGAGCTAGAGGACAAATCAAGCTACGTGAGCCTCGAAGTATCAACAACGTTAGGACATACTGTAATAATAAGTAAACTTCGGGCAAAAACAATGTCGCCGTTTCGTGGAACCGTCTAACAAAGGCGAATGGAAATTTACCGGTACCGCCTCGACCAGCATAAATAAACGAACGCGATCGTAAGGTGACCAGTTCCATCGGTCTCAGTCAAGTGCGATCTCTTTAGCGGGTGACATACAATCTTAGCGAATTAGTACCAAGCGTCTTAGCGAACATTCTTTTAACGATCAATATCGAGCAATCTACGGTTGTCTCTGTATTTATAATTACTTTAAAATATATTTGACGGTTTCAATATCGAGTAATCTCGTCATTAAGCTATCACACGTTTTACAACATGTTCTCTTAATAAGCATTGTGGGTTTTAATATTGTTTAAATGTTAGTGTTCTATTATTATTTATCGTTATTCGTTATTAATGTTCTAATTTGTGACTATTCATCATTTATTAATTATTGGTATGTTTTAGGTGCGTGCCATGATGCATCGATGTCCTGACGTTTTATGTAAGTAAATAAAATTTTATTATTGTAATTATTCTTGCAAAATCGACGAAATGCGTCATGGATATTCTTTTGTTATAATTAATTTAACTTCTCGTGTTACTTTCATTTTCTATATTGATGCGCCCGTCAACATGAGCGCTTGAGATATGTTATCTCCGTTTCGGTTGTAGCTACAATACTGTTATTTGGATTCTTGAATTTATTTTAATTCAGACTCGTGTCCTTTACTTGTATAATATACATGAAGTGGTGTTCGGTGTAAGGTGCCCAAGAAATGCTCGACGGTGGTCAACAATATAATTTATTTAGTAATCAACAATCCTCGATTACCACTGACTTTCTCGCTTCTCGACTATCCTTGTATCATGTAATATTAATGGAATGTCATATTCCATTGACATATATATAATTGACCATTCCATTGACATATATATAAGTCGTAATTGATAGGCTCACGTTTCTAATTTTTTTACGCATTGATTTAGGGAAATTATTTCATCGTGTTATTTACTTTTTCAATAACATTACATTTGCTTTCATATGATTTAGTTTTTTTTGTATCCATCATTTATATCTATTCCTACGCATATGTTAACTTCGTTAGAATACAAATAAGCTTGTTTAACTTTCTTATGGAATATTCTATTTCCATCTGAAGGTAATACGTTAATTTCCTTGCCATACTTAACGTAAACCAATATAATGGTTATGATAAATGTCCTTAAAAGTAATAAGTTTTAAGTCTGTTATCGTGTATTTTCTTTATAATATCATCAATTATGATTTCATAACAAGGGGTTTTGACAGAGTGGATTCTGTATGGTCCTAATCATTCAGTGTCTGATTTATCTCTTGTGTGATCATTATGGATTAATACAAAATCTCCTTCTTTAAATACCGATTGAGTTCGAACTATCTTTCCTTTCTGATCTCGAAGATATCGTTTCTTACTGTTTATTAATGTTTTTCTCGCGATATCTAAATATTTATTTGGTTGTTTTTGCCAGAGTAACATATCATGTAGTAAAGAGTAAACATATCATTGTAAGTTAGATTCGAAGCTTTCGCGATTGCTGATGGTAGGTACCTCCGTGTACGGCTGTGTTATAACTCAAACATATGAAGTTTAATATTTTATCACATTCTTTGTCATTATTATCCTGCAGACCTGTACGAATTAAATCTTTTACTATGGCATGTGTTCTTTCTAAAGATCCATTTGACTGAGGGCGAAAGCTAGTGGTTTTAATGTGTTTGATCTTAAATGCTTCGTCGAATTTTAACACGAGTGCGCTAATGAAGTTTTGCTCTGTAGCAATCGTTTTAGGTGCAGAAAATATATAAATGTAGTGTTCTAAGAGTGCATTGTGAGTGCATGGATTCTGTCTGTTGTGCTTTTAGTGGTAATAAGACCAAGTATTTTGTCAGTTCGTCATGTGTTGAGAGAAATTTGTTTTTGTTGAGAGAGATCTTTTTTTTTTATTTTCACGTGAAGGAAATCCGCACGGGCACCAGGCCGCTCTGGGGAAAGCGGCATGGTAGTGTCGGACTCCAACAGACTAAAACCTCCACGATGACCGCCCCGGCTGCAATCGGGAGAGGCCCGGGAACCAGGGTGGTGACAACATCGGTCCTCCCCCCGCGCCCAATACCTCCGCTAAGATGGAGCGGTGCGTGGCCATATCGCCGCAGCCGCGGTATGCTAGGCAGCCCGGTTCCCCTACCGGACTACTTGGCATCCCACAGGGAGGGGGGCGGACCCAGCGCACCTCGCCAACACCACCCATCCTAGACCACCCCCTGCCCGCTACTGCTTAGCTTTCGTGATCTGACGGGAACGAGTGTATCCAGCGCGACCAAGGGGCGTTGACTCATAACTTGGGAACCTTTTCTTTTTTTTTACGTGAGGAATTTAGTAACACATCATCATCACCGAAGTCTAGTTGAGCTAATTTCTTCCTAACCTCGTAAATTCTCCCACGCCACCGCTCCCTGATATGAATGGGCATGGTCTCCGGCAACACGCACAACGCCGCTTGCAAAACCGTCCTGTAGGCGGAACTTATCAAGGCACTCCTTCGTGCCCTACAGAGTTCGCCTACTGTCTTGGCCTTGCTAAGCGCATCCACCCAGACCATGGGGGAATATAGCACGACCGACTTCCCTACCTGGTAGTACAATTTCCTGCAGGCGTCAGAGGGGCTGTTCACATTCGGCAGGAGCCCTCTGATGGCCACTACAATCGCGTCTGCTCTAGTGCAAACTACTTCGATATGGTGACTAAATTTTCTTTCAGAGTTCAACACCACGCCTAGGTATTTAACCCATTCGCGTGTGTTAAGCACCTCTCCTGTCAATGTTTTGCTAAAATTCTTTGGAACTCTCATTCTCGTCAATAAAATGATCTCAGTTTTATCCTTTACTATCTGGAGACCTAAGTTATCGCACCATTTTAGGATCGTCTGCATGTGGAGATTCAAGTTGTCCTCCACACTTTCCTTCTTCTTCAGACCCACCATGATAGCAAGGTAGTCCGCAAATGCAATAGCTCTCAAATTCACATAATTATCAAATCTGGCCAACAGAAACGGACCTACCACAGAGCCTTGTGGAACACCAGTAAAAATTTGTTTCACAATAAGACTACTCGAGTTGTCGAGAATTACGAAACGATCCTTAAGGTAGTTCGCGAGAACTCTCGTCAATTTGGAGGGCAGTCTCCTGTGCCTTGCCTCTTTCAGAATTATCTTGCACCACAGGGAATTGAACGCATTCTTTACATCGATGCACATCATGACACAGACAATGCCCTTCTTTCTGCAAGAATCAGTGAACTTGCAGACCTGCGAGATAGCAACGTTAGTACCCTTCCCCTTGCGAAACCCATATTGATTTCGGTGGAACGGGTCCATTCCGAGTTCCTTTTCAATGGCCGACATGAATGTGTTTTCTCATACTTTGCTCATCGCCGGTAGGATACCTATTGGTCGATACGACGAGGCCAACCTGAGATTCTTACCAGGTTTATTCAGCAAGATCAACCAGGCTACTTTCCATTTCGTTGGAACTATTCCTGTCTCGTAGATAGAGTTCATCAAGGCGAGCAGTTCCTGCGTTCTATGCTCGAAAATCAGTTTAATGACTGAACCCGGAATCCCATCGATACCAGCGGCCTAATTTACATTCAGCCGGCCAACTGCTTCTCTTATCTCTTGCTCTGGGGGTACCACCGTCATTATCCTCTGTTACGTCCTCATTCGAGACGCCCATATCCTCGATTTGAAAGAGGTTATCAATAACGTTCTCAGCCTGCTCCCTCCCCAGGCTCACATTCTGCTTGCTCCTTCTAAGTCTGGCTATGACTCTTTTATAAGGCAAGCCCCACGGATCACGGTCCAGGGCAGCAGTGAACTCCTTCCAAGTCAGCCTCTTACTGGAGGAGATAGCTAACCTCAGCTCTTTATTGCTCTTCCTATAATCGGCTCCCAGTTGGGCGGCACACTCCTTATTTGTACGCCGCGATCTCTGAGCTAATCTTCTCTTCTTAAGGGTCTCCCTCCGGAGCCGCGGAATCTCGTCGTTCCATCAATAATTTGGCTTTCTACTCCCCCTAGGGGGGAAACTCTCTTGAGTGAAACATCACAAGATTCTTCGATAATCCGCTGCAGGTAATCCTCTTGTTTTGTCGTCTCCCCTGTGCTCCCAATAATTTATTCCTTGTATCGTCAAAACTTCTTAAAAACGTCTCAGGCACAATGTCCTTCTGTAAAGATATAGAAGGGATTCGGAAATATAAAGGTTTACTTTATTTACACACACTAGCTATACATATATGTTATCCTCTAAAGACCCACTCGCACGCTCGCTTGTCAACTGACCTTTTCAAATGCTTCTGAACAACTGCCAATCGTCCTTTGTCCCAACTCACTTAATCGTATTTACATGCTTTGTCGAATTACTTAACAGAAACCATAACACTTATTGCTTTATTTATATTCCTCTTAGTTTACATTCATCCATGACCTAAACCTTTCGAATTTCTCTCTAAACAGTGCCTTCGTAAAAATATCCGCAGTATTTTCGTCTGTATTTACTTTAATTATATTTATCTTATTTTCCTTTAAGCACTCGTGAACGTAGTGGTAATGAATTTCAATGTGTTTAGAATTTTTCGTAAAATTTCCGCACTTTGCTATACTTATTACTCCAGAGTTATCCTCATAAATTTTTACAGGGTTACCATCTAGATTTACATTGAAGATTTTCACAATTTCTCTGACAGATACTAATTCACTCACCGCTTCCGATAGTGCTACATACTCTGCATATGTCGAGGCTTTTGTCACACACCTTTGTTTTTTAGACTTCCAACCAATTACATTTCCATACAATCTAATTACATATCCTGAAGTCGATTTCCTATCTAAATGATCTCCTACCTAATCAGCGTCCACGTAACAATCTATTGTTTCGTACTTTTCACTCCTTTTATAATGTAACCTTAAATCTCTAGTCCGCTATAAATATTTCAATATTCGCAAAGCATATTTAAAGTGTGCCTCGTTACAAGAATCTTGAAATCTACTCAGATAATTCACACTATAACTTACATGGGGTCTGGTATTTACACTAATATACAGCAATGCGCCAATTAAATTCTCGTATCCAATATCCTCTCTGTTTGTCTCAACTTTTTCAATTTTAAGTTGGTCTCCATAGGTGTACAATACAATTTGCTGTTTTGTAATTTATATTTGTTTGCCAATGATTCAATGTATTTCGTTTGGCTTAATCTCATTTCATTTTTGATATAATCATACTCTACATTTATTCCAATTTATTTATTTACTTCACCTAAACTTTTCATTTCAAATTTATCAGTTAATAACTTCTTTAGACTTTGTATCTTTCTTTTGTTTTTACTACAAATTAATAAATCGTCTACGTATATTAACAAATAAACAACATTTTCTCCTTCTCCATGGGTATATAGGCCATGTTATTGTAACAACTCTATGTTATTCTTCTTAAAACCTAATCTCGTCATATACCTATCAAAACACTCATACCAGTCCCTCGGACTTTCTTTTAATCCATAAAGCGCTTTCGATAGTTTACAAACTCTATTCGTTCCGTCCGCATATCCCTTTGGTTGATTTACATATACCTCCGAGGTTACTTCACCAATTAAAAAGCCAGTTTCTACATCCATTTGCTCAATGATTAATCCATTTTGACAACAATGTGATAGCAGTATCTTAAAAGTCTGATTACTCGCTACTGGAGAATATATGTCATCGGCTACGTTTCTTTGTTGAAATCCCCTAACCACTAATCTAGCCTTATACCTGTCATCTGATTTTCTCGTGTACACCCATTTTACATCTAATATTTCTTTGCCTTTTACCCTCTCTACCAATTTCCAAGTTTTATTCTTATAGAGACACTCTATTTCCTTATCCATAGCCTGTTTCCAATCTTCCCTATTTCACAACAAATCGTCTCCTCAAACGTACAAGGGATATCTACTCTACAATAATTTGCATGAATCTCACTAATGTTTTCCCTTTCTGGATACCTTACTGGGGTTCTCTTATTACGTGTAGATCTCCTAGGGATGTTTAAGCTTTCAAAACTGTTATTATTTTCATCTTCCCTACTTTCTAACTCTTCGTTATTCATGCTGTCCAATAAATAATTATCTTTGCTATTATCGCTATCTACATCTAATGACTTCTCCTCAAAACCGATACATTTTGTGTCTGTTTCTATGACCTCTACATGTCTAGCTATTTTTATTTTCCTACCTAGTAAGACTCCGTAACCTACTTCACTATATCCTAACAGAATTCCCATTGTAAATTCGCACGTTCGCGGGGAGACGCGATCTCTAAGAAGCGCGCCAACGGGAGTCGTAAATTCCCGTTACGATTGATTAATCGACGCCGCGAATCGTTCGATCCCTTATTTCTTGTGGGATAATAAGGGTAGTTGATTGAGTATAGCGCTGCTATTCACAGGTTATTATACATTTGTACGATCCAACAACTTAGGTGTATTACATAAATAAATTGTTATGATACTTGTTATGTATGAACACGATTTGATACTTTGTTCGCGGGTTGCGTATGACGAGATCTCGATCGACTGAATAAGGTACAAGAAAAAGGCGTTGTTGACTGCACGAATGTTACGTTGGAAGTGAGCGTTTTTTTTTCTTTTTCTTATGTGATCACGGAGGAATGCTCGGTATGGGTGTGCCCTTTTAACGAAGATCGCGGATTCGTTACTCATACTTCTCGTTAAGAAAGTGAGGGTAACGATCCGCGATGCCGATTGGTCATGTCTAACGTTGAAAGAGAAGATAGGAGGAAGAAGCCTCCTATCCGCGTGGCTCATGAGTGACATTGTTTATGGGAAATTCTAACCTTTCCTTTAGACAGATGTTCATTTTTTTCTTAGTCGGCGCCTACCCGCTTTCTCCGTGATTTTTAAGCGCGTCTAACAAACTCAAGGACTCCTCCAAAACCTAAACGTAAACCGAAACTCTATTACTATCGTAAACCGTAAATAGAATTGGGACTTCTTTCTGGACAACATTAACAGACTGGCAAGCATGTGTATAGACAATGAAGTGAAAGTTAAGGTTTTGGATGGGCCTCTGAGTCTATTGAGAGTCGGGAATACGGTCGGCGGTCCGCTGGCTGCCAGGCGACGAGAGATGGTGAGTAGATGTCTTGCGCGACGTAACACCCATATCTGCCTTCTTATCCCATTTAGAAACCCTTTTTTGTTCTGGCCTTACAAAAACTTTACTTCCATATAAATATAAATTTTCCACACTTTGCTTTCTTTCGAAGAATATTTGATAAAGTGTCTTTCTTTCTATAGTATTTGCCAGTATTCGATTTTTCAAGTATGCCGCTGTACAAACTATTTCCGGCCAGTACATTTTATGTACTTTCGCTTCCGCTAACAGGCAACGCGCCATATCCATCACTGTTCTATTATACCTTTCCGCTGTCCCGTTTAATTCATGTATATAGGTAGGGCAATTATTTATTCTGATACCTTTATCCCTAGCAAATTTATAAATTCGATTATTTAAGTATTCTTTCCTATTATCGCATCTCAATATTTTTAACCTCTTGCCCGTTAAATTCTCGGCTTCATTTACAAACTGTGCAAAAGAGTCAAAAACCTCATCTTTTGATTTTATACAATAAATCCTAGCAATTTTGCTATAATCGTCGATAAATGAGATAAAATATTTCTCTCCGTTGAATCCGGTAGTCTTAAAGGGACCGCACACGTCCGTATGAATAATTTCCATTATCTCCCTAGCCTTAATTCGATTATTCTTGAAAGGTAAATTATGCATTTTATTTTCTATGCACATCCTACATTTCACAAAATCCTTTTCAAATTCATTCGGTATACCAGTTACTAGCTACTCTTTACCCAAAATATTTAGATATTTAAAATTTATGTGTCCTAGCATCCTATGCCATATTTCCTTTTTACTCATACCACTACGTTCGGCACTGTTTACTAAATGCTCCTTCCTTTTCAATATACTTTTCATTCTATATGTCCCATTCTCTTTGAACGCTACAGCTATAAGTTTATTGTCCTCATCTATTATTTTTGCAATGTTTCCTTTTGAAATAACCGTATTCTTATTATCTGTTAGTTTACCTAAACTGATAAAATTTGCGGACATTTCTTTCGCGTAAAATACAATACTCATATTTATTTTATTTTGTTTTCCAAATACTTCAAAGGAGCTTATAACGTTTCCGACTTTTGTTGCTTTTACCGGTCTATTATCGCCTAAATATATATTTTCTGGTTCTTTAAGGTCAGTACAATTCGCAAAATAACATGCATTATTAATTATATGATCGGTACACCCGTTATCTAATAGCCACGTTATCTCGTTGTCACTTATCTCATTCGTCTCGCTGCTGTGTGCTGCGTGCGCCGTTGCCATCCATGTGCCTGCTCCTGTGTTACCATGCTCGCTCGTGCCGATTGTTGTTTGACGATGGAGACTTCCACGTCCCCTGCTCGTATTGCCTTTGTTTCCTGTTTCTCTGCTGCGACCACGTGTTGACCAACGCCAATAACTGTTACTGCTTCCCGCTTGGACGCCATTTTGACACTCTCTCGCAAAGTGTCCTACTCTTCCACATCTGAAGCATTCTTCCTTTTTTGCATAAAAACCATTGGTTTGCATTCCTCCTCGATTCGATTTTTCTTTCTTCTCTGCTATTTCAATTTTATTTTTCACATACGCTACCGTTTGATTTTCTTCTTTTAATGCATCTATTATGTCCGCTATGTAGCTGTATTCTTCGGGTAATGTATTCAGCATGTAATTTAGCTTTTCCCTCTCACTCACTTGTGCGCCCGCACCTTTTAATTCGTTTATTAATTTTTCGAAATCGCTAAAGAACGGTGCTGAATCACTGTAGTTCTCAAGCTTTATCTTTTCCAATCTTCTTCTACATACAATCTGTAGTACCGTCGACTCTTTCAAGTACATTTCATCGAAATTTTTCACTATTTCATACGCCGTTTTTTCTTCCCTAATATATTCCAATTGTCTATTTGTGATTGCACTGTAAATTATGTTTATTGCTTTCAAATCCTTTTTGTCCCAGTCTTCATTGTCTGTTTCGGTCTTCACTCTAGTTGTCGCATCTCGCATTCTTTATACCTGAGAAACATCGTTATTCTTTGCTTCCACACAGCGTAATCCTCACCGTCGAAGATAGGTATCATGATTTCCGATCTCTCCATTTTAATTGATTCCTTGTCTCTTACTCAAGCGTTCCTATGTACTTGAAGTATATATATGTCGAGGGACCGCAGGTATTAGGGTTGTGGGCGTCAAATGAATCCTCGTGGGAATTAGTCATACGTTCAACACAGGAGAAATTTATTACAATACTAGCGGTATTACAGTCTGGGCAAGTATCCGCGGCGATTAGGCACTCGCGACACTGAGGACAATGGTCTCGGGTTTGATAACGAGTCCGCGGTCAAAGGGATGATAGATACACGTTCTCACCAAATCTAAGTCTGACTCTCAATTAATAAGACGTGAAGAATTATCTGGTCGTAAAGGCTTTACTCTTTTCGTGGATGACCTCTCACAAGAGAATGACTTTCCGTCGTGATGATGCCCCAGAGGAAAACTATGACGGGGTGTGTCTAAGGGCACGAGATCATCGGATTCGTGGAGCGATGCCTTTGTTCAGAAGGTGAGGAAAATCGACGTTGCTGTTAATTGGTCAATTTCCATATCGGCGGTTAGAAAAGGATGCTAAGACTATTTGTCGGTTTGAAGAACCTCAGCTAAATAAATTCTAAGATCTATAGCTGGCCGCGGGACAGAATCCGTTGGAGTGTTTATTGTCGCGTGCTGCTGCTATATTCTTTCAAAGAGAGCTATACGGTAACTCGATGCCTTTGTTTAGGTAAACGTTTATCCCTTGACCGGCGACAGCCGGTCACCGAACGAGGCCGCGGTCAAGGAATGAACGTGTTGTCTAACAAAGCCCGCCATATACAGACCCTACACTTCGAGTAAGATGGGTACCAGATGTCGATGCATCTCCGCAGCACATGTTCGGCTACCTCGAGGGCCCGTTATAAATCTTAGGACTCGCTTAACTGGAATCCTTCAAACGGACAAACAGTCTTTGCCCAACTACGGGAAGAGGGGAAAACTTATTGTCTCATGAACGGCGCCTCCCACTGGCACCTTTCCCTCGAGGGCGGATAGCATCTTTTCTAACCATCAATATGGGGACTGACCAATTGGCAGCTATACCAATTTCCCTCACCTTCTGGACGAAGGCTTTCCTCAACAAATCGGAGGATCTCATACCCTTAGACACAGCCGAGATAGTTCTCCCTCGGTGGCAGGATCGGGGCGAGAAGTCATTCTCTTGGAAGGTCTCATCCACGCAAGGAGCACAGTCTTTGCGCTCAGTGAATTCTACACAATTTTATTGAATCGAGAGTCAGACTTATATTCGGTGGGAATATATATCTATCATCCCTCTGGCCGCGGACTCGTTATTCAACCCGAGACCATAGTCCTCAGTGTCGCGAGTGTCTACCAGCCGCGGATACTTGCCAAACTGTACTACTGCTATTATCGTAATAAATTCCACCTGTGAACGCATCATAGCTAACTCACATGAGGATTCACTCGACGCCCACAACCCTAACACGGACGCTTTTCCGACATCAGAAGTGGGATCAGTACCTATTATAACAGTACAAGATCTGACGACCATCGTGCGCAAGTTAATCCAGCCGCTTATACGAAAATCGTGTATGGAACTTAAAAATCTTCGTTACCGCGTATTACCCTGAAACCGCGGGCTCCGATTCCGCTGCATGGTGCGCAACTGACAATCTGATTATGGAGAAAAATTCTTTACAAAGCAGCGCCTGAGAGGAAGCTATAATTTCAATAACGAGCGTCAAATCAACTTCTACGTAGTGGTAGCGTCAACTGGTAAATCAAGTCATCTGGGTGAGTCGTTTCCATTTTACTCCGATTCTGGAGTTTACTAATTAAAGAATCCGTGGTCTTGAGATTTTCTGGCAAGAGAACGTTTGATATGGTAGTAAATCCAGGAATAAGAAATAATCGTATTAAACGTACATCTCCAATCTTGTCCATTGTATGCACTAATGGTTTTACATTATAGACAAATTCCCATGTTCTTGCTGATAATTATTTAAAATATGATATCGTGGTTCACCTTGGAATTCTAAGTCAAGTTTTAATGTAATATTAGACAAAATAGCCTCGCTATGTGCGAAACCAAGATAATTAACGTCTGCGATAAAACCGCTGAAAACGAGATCGATATTATTGAAGTTGATATTGTTGTACATGGGAATGATAAAAGTCGATTAATTTCTCTTCGCGCGAAATTCAAAGATTCATTCATCACGGGTTTCCTACATACTCGCGTAAATACAAGCCAGTTAGAAATACGATTAATTGGTCCTAAAATCACCGTACAAAGAAGTCCTTATAGACTTAGCGAGGAAGAGCGCAGAATAGCATGTGAGTGAATAAGCGAATTAATTCGAGCAAGAATCATAAGGCCTAGTAATTCACCGTTTGCGAGCCCTATGGTACTCGTGGAGAATAAAGATTTCTCAAATAGATTATGTAGATTTTCGAGAACTAAATAAAATACGGTCGCGGATCGGTATCCTCTACCTCTTACTGCGGATCAAATCGCGAGATTGCAAAAGAGAGATACTTTATTAGTTCGGACATGACCAGCGAGTTTCTCCAAATCCTTATTCATTTTAATTCTACGAAGTATACAACATTTGTCATCTCCGACGGGCAATACGAGTATATAACGATGCCGTTTGAGTTGAAAATGCACCGTCCGTTTTCATATGGTCATTCTCAATGCTTTAGATGCCTTCGCCTATTCGTAAGTTGTTGTTTATTGGATGACATCCTAATTATTGCCGACTCGATAGATCAAGCTATAGAAGGATTGGACACGATTTGGAAACCTACGAAAAAACCGGATTCTCTTTTAATTTTTCTAAATGTTCCCTTCTAAAGACATTGACACTCTATCCTGGTGTATGTAATTCAAAACGGAGAAGTTCGTTCGAATCCAGGTCAGATACGAGCTTTGCGTTCTTTACCTGGGACAACGACCGTCACACAGCCTAGACAGTTTATAGGATTATCTTCTTACTTCCGAAAATTTGTTCCTAAAATTTCCACAAGTAATGAAACCTTTGTATACACTAACGTCAAATAATAAACACATGACCTGGACAGAGAAACACGAAAGATAGGGCAAAAGATAATTCCCGTCCTGACCGACGCACCGATGCTAAAAATGTTTGACACTAATTATCCTATAGAATTACCTACTGATGCTAGTTCAGATAGACATGCGGATACTTTAATGCATGAGGTTGAAGGCAAAGACAGACTAATACAATGTTATAGTAAAAGAACTTGTCCTACGGAATCCAGGCACCATTCATATGAACTATAGACAATAGCAGTCGTAAACGCTGTCAAACATTTCCGACACTATTTACAGGGACGAGAATATCCAATTGTCACCGACCGTAATTCACCGAAAGCCTCCAGCAATAAAGCAAATCTAAACGACCCGGTCTATGGGTGGTGGGAACGTTTATTTACAAACGTTCAATTTTGATATTATGTATCGAGAGGTTAAACGAACGGCCTACGTAGAAACGGCCTACGTAATTAAAATTCAGAACGGATAATACAGGGAACAGCTGTTAAGTCGCAAATCGGTGTGTCTACGTCGTTGTAACGGTTTCAACTAACTGTCCGCGATCGCGTCCGTTTCTTATGCCAGTCGAGGGGAAGACGGAAAGGTCGAATTCGTCTTTTGTTCGACGGTTACAAGTAGCGGCGTTTGTTTATCTTTCTTATGTGTAACCTAATGATCGTCCTACTCCGAGGTGAACAGCGTGACTCATGTGCCGATACATTACCCCCCTACCAGTGATAACGTTTTATTATATTCATCGTGGTCGTCATAAAATTTATATTTTTGTAGGATGACCCGTGTCTGGTGATTACAATACTTAGCCGAAACCTGCCTGTAGCCAATCGGGAAAACGGACTCTTCGCCCAGACCGCGTGACATACCGATTACTAGTGTTTTCCGTCTCGCTTTCATTGTTAGTAAT
>CM026193.1:11913438-11936291 GCA_014825925.1 Bombus breviceps | reverse complement strand
GTCCCTGTATTTTGTTACGCGGGTAGACACTAATGTCGGCGCCGGTGTCTACCAAATACGAGGTGCGTGTGTTTTTGTCGAGCACGAAAATGCGGCGAGATATCGAGCCGTCGTCGTTCGCCGCATTTACGGACGGCTGGACCCGTTTCCCGATTTCCACGTACACGGAGAGTTACACTTTCTCGCACGATCTCCGAACGTCGCGTGATAAAAACATAAGCCGCCTTGCTGTGACGAGCTTCGGGATCGCGAACGGCGGCGGTATCTCTCGCAGGAACATGGTCGTCAGCGGTTCCTGATGGTCAACGCGCTTACTTGCGCTTGGATCTGCGTAATTTGTTCCCTCAGCGCGTCGCTAGCGGCGGTCGTAGCATCGTTTCCTTCAGCGCTACGTATCGGTGTGTTACCTACCGCCATGGTTCGGTCCTTGCTGGCCCCGGCAACCTGTCCTAGTTCGGGGCGTATCTCGTGAATGCTATCGGCGATTGCGATCAGCGTCTCAGGCCTCTTATCCTGGACGGAGGCCAGGACGCGCTGCATGTGTACCGGGAGTCGACCTTCCCAGAGAGTCCGGATGAGATCGTCCGTTGCTGCTGGGGTGGCGAGGCTCCTCAGATCTCGGTAGAATTGGGAAGGCGTCCTGTCGCCCATTTGCTCGTTTTCAATCATTCTGCGCAGACGTTTATCGTCTGATTCGCACAACCTCTTGCTGAGTTCCTTTTTGAGGAACTCGTACTGCCCGCTCGCGGGTGGGTTGGTTATAATGTCCCGGATGATACTCACGTGTGGTCTGTCGATGTTTGCGAGGGCGGCGTTATACTTTGCTTCCTCGCTCGTAATCCGGGCGTGTTTGAAGTGTGCCTCCAGCACGCCAAACCACAACTCTACGTCTTCCGCCCAGAACGGTGGTATTCGGAGCTGAGCGTTCACCGCGTCTACGCTACCGAGCTCGTCTTTGTCGGGACTTGCCATTTTGGGACGCACTAACCTACACAGTGTCTTCACACGGTTACCTCTATCGCTCGAATCACGTCGGGGTCACCAATTTTTAGAAGATTAAATACTGCGATACTCGTGTGACAAGCAAGCAAATGTATTTACAATATCCAGTCTATGTACAAATTAAAATTCAGAACGGATAATACGGGAAATAGCTGTTAAGTCGCAAATCGGTGTGTCTACGTCGTTGTAACGGTTTCAACTAACTGTCCGCGATCGCGTCCGTTTCTTATGCCAGTCGAGGGGATGACGGAAAGGTCGAATTCGTCTTTTGTTCGACGGTTACAAGTAGCGGCGTTTGTTTATCTTTCTTATGTGTAACCTAATGATCGTCCTACTCCGAGGTGAACAGCGTGACTCATGTGCCGCTACAGGACGAACAAATTAAAGTCCACTTAATAGCGACCGGTGCTAGTAGAGCTAATGGGCAGGTAGAGCGTACTATGGGTACATTAAAGAATATGTTTATAACGTTAGAATCGAACGGGCGACCATGGCAAGACGCGATCGGGGAAATACAGTTGGCTTTGAATTGCACCACCAACCGCGTGACTAATTCGAGCCCTTTGGAGCTATTAATCGGAAGGGTAGGGAAACCATACGATTTATTGCTACCCGATAATATCAAAGAACAGGAAGTAGATATCTCCAATATAAGGCGACAGGCAATAAAAGAAATAGAAACTAACGCTAAGTACGATAAAGACAGATTCGACAGATCCAAAGCGAAGGTGGTCAGGTTTAATCTCGGTGATTTTGTACTACGCAAAAATGAGGAAAGAAACCAGACCAAATTAGATCCAAAATTCAGAGGTCCATTTGTAATAACAGAAATTTTGGAGGAGGACAGGTACATCCTAAAGACATTAGACGGCAAACGATCATATAAGTATAGCTACGACTGACTGAGGAAAATGCCGGATAGTTGTATTCCTGCAGAGTTGGACGTCTGTAGTGACGGCAATAACAGTGACCACGACGATACGAGTATCCCGATCTCGGAAGATCATTAGCGCTATGGCCGATAACATCTACTACCAGAGTAATGCGTTAAAGCTCCGTATGACCATGTGACAGTTGGTCTGTATGACCATGTGATAGTTGGTCTGTATGACCATGTAATGGGTGGTCTGTGTGGCCATGTGATGGGTGGTCTGTAGGACCATGTGATGGGTGGTCCGTAGGACCATGTGATGGGTGGTCTGTATGACCATGTGATGGTTGGTCTGTATGACCATGTGATGGTTGGTCTGCATGACCATGTAATGGTTGGTCTGTGTGGCCATGTGGTGGTTGGCCTGTATGATCATTTGATGGTTGGTCTGTATGACCATGTAATGGTTGGTCTGTGTGGCCATGTGATGGTTGGTCTGTATGACCATGTGATGGATTTTATATGCGGTCGGAGCGATGATGTAATAAACTCTGTGCGGTCGTGCGATCTATAAAACGAGATCCATTTGGGTACGAAATCGAGATGGCCCATCATGCCGTAACGGTCTGACTGATAACCCACAGGATGCAACTAGCACTTTGAATGCTAACTATGACGTCATTAATTTTTGTTCTCTTTTATTTCCTTTGCTATCAAACCTCCGAACAAAATTTTGTTGTTGGAATTGGACTCTTGGCTCACTTGGACATTTAGTCAAATTGTACAGAATGTTAGCTATATCGAGTCTAACGCTAGAAAAACTCAATATTCTAGTTTCACCCGAGGACGTGTGATAGTCAGAATGGCCGTGTCGGAGATGAAAGAGCACCGGAGCCTTTGGAATTTTGGGAAAGTCCCACAACATTGCAACCTGCTTTCTATCATGGCTGTAATTGAATAATTGTAGCCATCCATTTCAATTGTAATTGTTCGAGACTCGCGATGGTGAGCTTGGGCTCGAGGCGACAGCCAGTTGCCGAGCGAGGTCGCGGTCAAGGGATGAACGTGTTGTCTAACAAAGCCCGCCATATACAGACCCTACACTTCTAGTAAGATGGGTACCAGATGTCGATGCATCTCCGCAGCACATGTTCGGCTACCTCGAGGGCCCATTATAAATCTTAGGACTCGGTTAACTGGGGTCCTTCAAACGGACAAACAGTCTTTGCCCAACGGGAAGAGGGGAAAACTTATTGTCTCATGAACGGCGCCTCCCACTGGCAACTTTCCCTCGAGGGCGGATAGCATCTTTTCTAACCATCGATATGGGGACTGACCAATTGGCAGCTATGCCAATTTCCCTCACATTCTGGACGAAGGCTTTCCTCAACAAATCGGAGGATCTCGTACCCTTAGACACAGCCGAGATAGTTCTCCCTCGGTGGCAGGATCGGGGCGGGAAGTCATTCTCTTGGAAGGTATCATCCACGCAAGGAGCACAGTCTATGCGCTCAGTGAATTCTACACAATTTTATTGAATCGGCAGATTTATATTCGGTGAGAACGTATATCTATCATCCCTCTGGCTGCGGACTCGTAATCCAACCCGAGACCCTAGTCCTCAGTGTCGCGAGTGTCTAGCAGCCGCGGATACTTGCCAAACTGTACTACTGCTATTATCGTAATAAATTCCACCTGTGAACGTATTATGGCTAACTCACATGAGGATTCACTCGACGCCCACAACCCTAACACGGACGCTTTTCCGACATACATATATATTTTTTTATACCCTTTGAACCTTTCTTCCCTTACTGAAACTCACTCGAACTAACTCGCAAGATTGAAAAACCAAGCGCTGAATAACTTGCAAACCTCGAAACCACGTTCTGCGACCATGTAAAGATATACAAGGGATTCGGAAATATAAAGGTTTACTTTATTTACACACACCAGCTATATATATGTCGAGTTCACGTTATGATTAGGGTTGGTGTAAGGGGCGTGAAATGAATCTTCGTCGCGATTAGACATTGTTGTTATGCAATAGAGAAGATATTGACTAGTGCAAATATGATTATTACAGACTTCGACCAGTAACCGTGGTAATTAAATACTCAAGCCGCTAATGACAATGATCCTAGGTTGAATAACGAATCCGCGGTCAAAGGGATAACAAATACGCATTCCTCCAAAGTCCAAATCGTACCCAACGCCCTTGTCTACGGTACAAGTATTACTGTACCGACTCTTTGTTAAAACATAGAATATCCACCGAGCGTAAAGACACTATGTAACTTGCTATTGCGACCTCGCGAAAAAGAATGACTTTCCGTCTCGATGATGCTGCAGAGCAAAACTATATTGGGGTGTGTCTAAGGACACGTTATCATCGGATTCGTTGGGCGATGCCTTCGTTCAGGAAAGTGAGGGAAATTTACGTTGCTGTTAATTGGTCAATCTTCATATCGGTGATTAGAAAAAGATGCTAGCCGCCCTGGGGGGAAAGTTGCTGGTAGGAGGCGCCATTCGTGAGAAAGTATGTTTTCCCTATCTTCCCGTAGTTGGAACAAAGACTGTTTGTCTGTTTCAAGGACTTCAGTTAACTAAATCTTAAGATTTATAACGGGTCCTCAGGCTAGCTGAATATCTACTGTGGAGATGCATCGACATCTGGTAATCATCTTACCCGAAGAATAGGGTCTGCGTGTGGCGAGCCACGGGACAGAAACCGCTGGAATGTTTACTGTCGAGTGTTCCAACTATTTCCTTTTTAAGGAGAGCTATACTATTACTCCATATCTTTTATTAGACAAAACGTTCATCCCTTGACCGCTGCTACGTTCGGCGACTGACTGTTGCCTCGAGCCCAAGCTCACTATCATAAATCTCGAATAACTACAATCGGATTGAATGACGACAGTTGCTTAATTACGGCCACGGTAGAATTTAGATTATAATGTTACGGGACTTTCCCAATGTTCCGAAGGGGAGGCTCCGGTATTTTTTCATCTCCGACACATATATATTATCCTCGCAGGACCTACTCGTACGCTCGCTTGTCAACTGACTCTTCCAAATGCTTCTAAACAACTGCCAATCGTCTTTTGTCCCAACTAAGGCCTGGACGCCCTCTGTCTCTTACACACACACACACACACACACACATTCACATGTACAGTGTAAATGTATCACCTTCGTAACACCTTCGTTGAATATTTTAAAAGTCCTATGTTTCTAGACCTATCCCAGCCTCTGAATTCGTGCAGAACGTATCTGTGACCGAGGCACTATAGTCGTCGAGGAACACAGAACTCATACTCATTATGTCCAGGTAGCTCCTCCTCGAGCCTCTCTCGAACGTAGAGCCAACCCGAACCCCAATAGGAGCAAGGTGGTTCCTGTCCGGAACCTCCGACAGCATCTTTCCCCTTTTGTCCGTCTTAACGCCACCCCATGCCTTGGATTTCGCATTAAAGTCACACGCAATGATCACTTCTTTGCATCTCCTCGCAGCTGTCCCGATGGATATGTCGAGCCTCTCAACGTATTGGTCAAAGATGGGCGATCAGTAACCACTCACACAGTATACTTCTCCTATCTTGATCCCGACATACCCCTCCTCCTCAATCAACGTATCTTCGCTGGGGTGGAGGCCATTGAATCTGATTGCCCAAATAGACGCATCTCCCTTTGTATCATTGTACCAAAAGAGGAGTTGTCGATTTGGTTCCGATATAATAACCACGTCGACACGCCGCTCCCAGGTAAGCTGTTGCATTTGGTTCTGGGCAAGCCTGCTCCTATTCAAATTTATCTGCACCACCTTCAGGGTGCTCTCCCTCTAACTGTTTTTCTGCATTAACTTCCTGAGCGTAGGGCAGGCAAGTGACCCCATAACATGATTAATCCGAACCTCGTACCCCCTACACACAACCTGCACTTCGGATCGTTTCCGCAATTCGATATTGTTTGCCCCATCTCGCCACATTTCCAGCAAAGCTCCTTGCCAGGGCTGAACGAAGATCTATTCGCCATGTGCCCTATCTCGTGGCACCTATAGCATCTGTTTACTTTCGGTAGAACCCGCATAGTGGCAATTGTAACGTCCTTTCTTATTTTAACTCTCCCTTCCTTCCTCATGATATACGTATTGTTTATTCCCAGCTCACTAGCTATGTCCTGCTTGAGGTCCTCCTTACTTTCTAGCGGGTCGATATCTTTGACCTCCACAGATACCCTACTCTGGAGAGAGGAAACGCACACCCTATCACCAATGACTTCTTTAATTTTGAGGACAACATCGCCCCCTTTGACCCCTGCCTTCAATTCCACTAGCATGTCACCGCCCCTTGTACGCCTGACACCCATGCTCTCACTCAATTCCTCCTTGACCATCATAAGCTCCCTATACTTTTGGATCCAGTTCTCATCCTTCCGGACTTTCACCAAGAGAGCCGCAGGTCTATTGCGGATTCTAGGCATCCATTTCCTTTTTCCTTCGTAAAACGATGCCCTCAATTCCCCATTGTTATTCCTCTCTTTAAGCCTCCTTTTATCCTTCCTGCTCATCTGGACAGTTACGACAGTCGACCGAGGTCGGCTCCGTTCCTTTTCCTATCCCTACATATCTCCGCATACGAATCGCCCCTCTTTGCCCTTTTCATATCGTCCACCTGTCCTCTGGTGGCGACACAATATTTCTCTTGCTTCTCTATTCAGGGGGGGGGGGGGATGGCGTTGAAACGTTTACCTCGGCGGGCCTATCCACCTGCCTCCTGCCTCTACGACCCTTCTTATTCAATATTTCGTTTAGTCTTTTCCACACACCGTCCACTTTCATATCGGCCGACGCTACCATTTTCCCCATCTCTGAGTCCCTTTTGGCATACGTCTTAAGCCTCTCCATCGCAAGTTTCATATCAGCGACGGCCGTTGCCATCAAATTCCTTAACTCCTCCCATTCGTCGAGTCTAACTAGCACACAGTTTGCACTTTCTGGCTCGACTCTTGATATACTATTTTTTATTATAGTTACTGCTCTCCGAAACGGAAGTCTCCCCTTCAGACGCGCTAGCCGTTTCCTCGACCGTTTCACTGGCCGATTTCGCTGCCAAACTCGACTCTGTTACAAGAGAACTTCTCTCACCTCCGATGGCTCCTTTCATGACTGAAGTTAAAAATCCTTCCTTATCTGTAATAACCGAGACTATTCTCGGCGGCGCCCGTCCACCACTAGCCTTTAGGCTGCCAGAGCCCTTCTCTACAACCTCTCGTATGTCATTAGTAAACTCCAGGAGATTAGTATTCTTCTTGTTGTGGGGAGGGAGGTAGAGGAACCTCTCACCCCTTTATTATCCTTTCTACTGCACCCCTGGCTTCCTGCTCCAACTCCGCACTCCCCTTCAAAATTACTATGGTCCCCGCTCGTATTTCCCGATCGAGATGGGGCTCCAGGACTCGCTCTCCTCTCCTCGTTTGTCCAGTCGCCAGATAACCGTCGGGTCGAGCCTGGAACGCCACTCGAAACACCGACGGAGCCTGGGGGCTCCGAAACCCCCTGCGCCGTAACTTTTTTCCGTAATATATTTGTTCATATTTTTTATAAGTAACGCATAGTCCGGGGTCGTAGTCAGTCGTCGTACATGTAACAGTATAGCCACCCAAACGCAAGCCAATCATGGTCCCAATGCAAGCCAACGTCGTCATAATAAATCAAATCCTAATATGCAGCATAAATTAAATTAATTTACTGCATCATACATCCATATTAGTTTTACCTTATGGGCTATAATCAAATTATTAATTAACTTAAACTATTAATTATGGCTTAAACACTGTGCATTATACAAATTTCCAATGTATTATATATTATTATATATTATTTATGATATTATTTTATTGTTTATTTTATTGTTCATTATTATTATATGTGTGCACCAATAAATTATTGTTCTCACGCTTCATACCAATTTAATAATTTAATTCTCTAAAATACGCATTTGCCAATAATTCACATTTAGTTCAGTTCTATGTTCAATATACTGGCTGGTAGTTAGATTCACCACTACGAGTCGCGACTCTTGTATGTCTCTGGTTCATGGTTCTACCAGTACGTCACCGACAAGATGGCCACAAGCGAGAACCAAACTCGCATGATGTAAATTCAAACAATCACGTGCATCTGTTGATATGTTTGTACTCACGATTTTCGGTGGTTCCAGTGTTTATTAGTTATTTAACAGGATGAGTTCATCCACTCGTTCCATTTGGATTGCACATTTTTAATTATAACCTCTTACTAAGTATCTACTCACTTCTTATTATACAATTTCTACAATCTAGTCATACCGCTCATCATGTTATTCATCAACATACATAATTCATATAAAGCCTCGAGTCGTGCCATATAAAATCATCCTATAAACTTTTAGTCATACCATGTACAATCATCATAACCTCCAGTTTTTTTCAAATATAATTACTTACAAATATAATTAATTCAAATAACAAATATAATTTATATAGGATGACCTAATCGATACATTATCACAGCCCTTTTCCTCAAACCTACAACGCTTATTAACTAATAATTTTCACATTTTAGGAGGGAAGAAATCAGATCAGAAACCAACCCCCCGGCTTTAAAACACGAACCTAACCCCAACCTTTTTTTGTCTTACGTGGGGAAATCCTCATGGACACTCTGCCGCCGCTGCCGAGGCGGAAGCAACAGAGTAGTGTCGGACTCTTACCGACTAAAACCCCACGGTGGTCTTCCTCACGTTAATGGGGTGCCCCGGGTTCTCGTGTGAATTCTACCGGGGGAGCACCTCGTCGTCCGTCTCCCTGCCCAGGTGTTGAAGGGAGGCTTTCCGAGTTGGGCGCCCAGGGGGGAACCGCGCCATCGCAGCGTCGGACGCCGCGCTCATCCATCTTCGAAGGTCCTCGGCATCCTCACGCTCGCCGTCGTCTCGTCTCGGGCGTCCCAGCTCCAGGAGGAAACGATGTCCGTCGCCCGAAGTATCTCTCGATCCCTCCTCTCGATCTCTCTCCTTCCAGCGCCATCTCGGTGATGGCCGGGTTCCCCCTACTCTTCTTCGGGTGACGCTGACATCTCCGAGGGTCACCTCCATCAGTATGTATAGGTGGCCGGACAGGGTCTCGACGCCCACGGCCACTCGGCAGTCCCGGATCCTCCGGAACAGCCGGGATGTCGCCCACGTGATGTCGGCCACGGAGGATTTTCTCCACGCCACGCAGGTGCTCACCGAGCCCCTGTTCACCAGGAGGAGCCCGAGACCCGCGGCCCAGTCCGACAGCCACCTTCCTCGGGTGTCCGTTCCGGTGTTACCCCATTCGGTGGAATGACCGTTAAAGTCCCCGAGGACGAATACCTGGCGGGGAAGGCACCTTCGGACGCAATCACCGACCCGGTCCCGAAAGTCCCCGTACCCCGCCAGTCCGCTGTTGGGGGAGACGTAGACGCCCACCGCCACTATTCCTGTCCACTCGATCGCGACGTAGTCGCTACCGCGATCGAGCAAGGCGGCGGGAGCGCTCAGCGCCGGTGTCCACGCTATGGCCGCTGATCCATCCGCGTCCCCGAACCAGTTGGGAGAGTCGGGAACGCGGTGCGGCTCGGCCACCGCCGCGAGGACGACCTCGCTCTCCCGGATGGTCTGGAAGAGCAGGTCCTGCGCCTGTCTCGAGCACCCCAGATTACATTGGAGTAATCGTGGGAATGTTCTACCCCCACACCATGGCCTCCTCCCGGCCATCCGCTGCTGCCCCGGCGGTGCTGCTCTCCTTCTCGCGTTGCTCCGTCGCTCGGACCGTTGGCGGCCTCCTCTTCTCTTGGTTGGTCTTCGGTGGGGCGCACGACGACCCGCCCATCCTGTGATTCGCGGGCACCCCCAGCGATTCGCACAAGGGGCTCTTGGGTGCGGGTGCGGGACACGTCCTGGCACAGTGTCCGCTTCCGCCGCACCTGTAGCACAGGTGCCTCCGTTCCGTGGTGGACACGCACGTTGCTCTCACGCGTCCCATCCCCAGGCACTTGAAACACTGGAGCGGCCTCTTCGGTACGGCGGTCATCTCCGCCCTGGACCAGCCCAGCGCGACCTTTCCTTCCCGGACTAGCCTCCGGGCTCCGGCGACCCGGTAGCTGACCCACACCGATCCGAGGTCGCTTCTGGAGGCGCCGATCTCGCCCATCCGCACCTCCGCGTTGCCGTATCCTGCCGCCGAGGCCACCGCCTGCCGCAGATCCCCCTTGTTGTACGAAATGTCGAACCCGGCCACTCGTAGCTCCGTCGTCTTCATCGGGGTGGCGATTCTCACGGCGGCTAGATCCAGCACCTCGGCCAGCCGCCTTGCCCACAGGCACGCCTTTCCCCTGTCTTTGTCACCCGGGACCTTCAGTATGATGGCGCCCGTTCTCGCCCTCCTCATATCGAGAGCCTCGACCCCTATATCCTTCAGGGGGATGCTCTTCCTGGCGTTCGCAAGGATGTCGGCGTACGACACCTTTGCCCCCTCGTTCACGGTCAGGGTTACTGCGGACGAACGCGGCGCGCGAGGGAGTGACGCCGTCTTCGGCGCTTGCGCCGGCTCCTTCCTCGGTGCGGTGATAGCGCCCGCGTTCGGCGCACCCGTCTTCCTTGGTGTCTTCTTCGTCGGCGGAGCCGCGGTCGTCCCCTTCTTCGCCTCTGATACGGTGGCGACGGCCGTCTTCTCGCTCCTCGCCTTCCTCTTCCTTCTTGACTCCACCACCCACCATTCCTCGCCCTCCTGCTCCTCGGGAGCGTCGTAGTTTGTGCGGGTATGTGCCGGGTGGCGGAGGGATTCGTCTTGGGTCAGGGCTCCGGGGAGCACGGTCTACGTTCCCCGAAACGCTCCTCTATGGCCCTTAGTATCCACAGGTCAGATTGCTCGAACCTCCTCTCCAGAGCGCAGAGGCGCTCTCCGTATTCCTTTTCTCGTCGCGGGGGACGAGACGATTCGGAGTCCGAGCCGCTGCACCGCGAGCACTCTTGGGCGCAGGCGGATCTCCTGGAGAGCTCGTGTCGAAGCGCCACGTTCTCCTTCTCCAACGCGGTAAGCCTCGCCTCCGTGAGCCTCGACGCTGGATCCGCCCTGATCGGTGCTCCTTCCTCCCAAGCGGCGGAGATGTAGCTCGCCGCTTCCTTCAGGTCCTTTATACAGGTGCCTTTCAGGTTGCCCGATGTCGTGGCAACCCTCATGATCGTTGATACACGCCTGTTGACCTCGGCGCTGACGTCCGCCGCCGAGCTCGTCCTTATTTCGGCTGCCAGCGCCTCGGTGACCATCGGAGTCGTTGACGCCTTCTTAATTTTCGTACCCCTCGACGCCGTCGATGTCAGCGACGACCGCGACGCGAACGAAGCGACCGACTCTTCGTCGTCGGACCTCGCGCGCGTCCGGAGTACTCCCGTCATGAGCGGTGTGGTGGCCTCTACCATGGCGGGGGCGAGAAGAACGCCGTCCGACCTGTCCGTGTACCTTTGTTACCTCGCCCTGATGACTCTTCTCGCGGATTCCTCCGCGGCTCCTACTCTGTCGTAGCTTCCTGCCTCGCCAGGCGCGTAAACGCATCCGGGGGCCTGGCGGTCCTCCCCCGAACGGCCGTGGTTGTGAGATAACGACGCAGAGCAGCCCACTTGACTACTGCTAGCTGCATCGGTGCTGGGTTCTCCCTCCCCTGTACCGTAAACTGTATTCGTGTGACTGTTTCTATCCATTTTATTTTGTTTTGTGATTTGTCGTGTCGTCAACGGTGTCCTCGTCCTGGTGCCACACATTCTTTCGCACCCTGCTCTGGTCTAGGCCGGTGCAGGGTGATAGGGAGCCCCGCGAGAAGGTAAGGTGAGTGGTCTTGACAGGTATGGGCCCACCAACTTCTCCGATATTCTCCGCATCGGATCGGCGAACTGGCGGGTGCCAGGGTCACCGACCAGCCACCACTCGACTATAAGAGGACATCAGATCCATCGGGGTTTCCCAAGGCATGGTCCTACGCCCCGAGAACCCATACCCGCCTCATGCTCCCCACTTAACCCTAACCTAACCCCAACAAGTCAGTCCCTAGTCATTAAAGTACTATCGTCCGGGTGCATGCCTCTAAACAATGTCACCTATAATGATGCATCTTCTTTGTCATCATTGTACCAAATAGTCTGCTGTCGGTATGCCTGCGTAATAAAAACCACATCCAGTTTACCTTGGAAGGCATATTGATACATCAAATCCTGCGGCAAGTAGTGTGTGCGTGTAAGGGTCTCGACCTTTTGGCCGACCGTGCCATACCTGGAGTATAGAACTCATACTGGATTCGCATGAAGATGTTCGTTCATTTTTTGTCTACTTTATAACGTCCATTCCCCGGGAAACGGCGCGCGACTTGGAAAACCCTGCCCTCTCCTTGCGGGTCATTGGACAAGTTGAACCTACACTTTCGGGCGGCCGCTCGCTTAGCCGGCGCCCCGTTATCAGCGGGAGCCACGAGGAAGCGTAGCTGCCAGCATATAGCTCGGTCCCAGCAGGGTGGCTATCTAGCCGATTATCCTTGCACCGTCTCGGCACCCATTTGTGTGGGTACCGCCTGCGTTGACGGTCGCAGGTTTGCTCTCCTGCTCGTACGTGCCCTAATTTCCTTCTCCTTAGTTCTTTGTCTGTTGTTTCTGTATTCTTTTATGTTGGTTATCCTGTCTTGTGTCCTATGTCGCAGTAGATTCCCGGTTTCTCTGTTGTCGTCTTCTTCTTCGTTGTTGTAACTGTCCTTTAAGGTGCTTCCCTGTTCTGCCCGGGTGCTCTGCGAGCCAACCTTAGGCTTCTTCGCAGCTGCTGGCTTGTTTGTTCACACGGTTGTGTCGTTGTTCAGTCTGGAGGTCGTCCTAGTTGTGATGTTCCCCTCGTCTCTCTCAGGATTCTCCTTCTCTTCTCTTCTTTCGCCCGTAGAACGCTCCTTGTGAACTGGCGGAAGGGAGGGGGGTATATGTCCTTCGTTACGAACTCCCACTTTTCTTCTGGCCAGCCCAAGTTTAGCTCTTGAATTGCGTTTCGCTGTTTTTGACGAACTTCGTAGAAGATTGGACAGTCCTCGAGGATGTGGTGGGAGGTTTCTTCTTCGCCGCAGTCGCACGTTTCCACTTCGCTCAGACAGAACGTCTTAAGCTTGGTGTTGGAGTCCCCGTGGCCGCCAATGAACTGTGTCATGTAGTGGTCGGGTCTTACCCAGCGGTTCTCTATGTCCTTGATGCTGTCGAAATATGCGAAGGTTGTTCGGTCCTTCCACGTGGTCTGCCAGCGTTCTTGCCATTTCTCGACCGTTTGTCTGACGATTGCTTTCACGCTGCTAGCATCGTCTTGTCCTCTTTCCATTCTGTATTTCCTTGTCCTGGCTTCGATTAGGAGGTCTATCAGAATGACCCCAGCAATGACCTGGAGTCACTTGGAGAAGTGCCATCCTCTGTGACCTTGTAACCATGTTCCTTGTTTTTCCACTCAACAGATCGCTCGAGCTAGCTGCGGCGTATGTGATTATCGTCTCGAACAGCCCTTTGTACAAGGTACGCATGGCCGCTTGTCCGATTCTCCACTTGGCCTTGGCCAATCTTGCGAGACTGCTGAATAGTTTCTGGCACATTTGGGTTGTTTCCTGCACATGCCTGTTAATTTTGAGACCGCTTTCAAGGTATACTCCTAGGTACTTAATCGCTTGTCCCATTCTTAAACTCCTGCCGTTGATCTTGATGATCGGTGGTCTGTCCGCGTCCAACTTGCCTTTGACGAGCAGCATTTCCGTTTTTTCCGCAGGTAACGACAGTTTCTTCCTGGTGCACCAGGTAGAAACACATGTGACTACTTCTTGTCAAGTGCAATTGTGAGGACGTACTTTTTCTCGCTCATTTGCTCGACTTTCTTTTGCTCGGAATTTTGTGACCGCGTACATCGTCGATCTTCCAGGGCGAAAGCCGTATTGTCGGTCCGAGGATAGCTCGTGTTCGTGAAAGATGGTCGCCATCCTAGTAGCCATCAGTCTTTCCAACAATTTGCCCACCATTGACAGCAGGCAGATTGGTCAGTAGGACTTCGGGCTACTTCTGTCTCGTTCTGGTCCTTTCGGGATAGTGATGACGTTTCCTACATTCCATCATCTTGGGAAGACCCCCCAGGTAAGGAAACCGTTCATGAGCCTAGGGAGCTCTTGATGAATTCCTCCCCAGACACGTTGTATTACTTCTGCTTCGACCAAGTCGGGTCCAGGACATTTCCCTTCGTTAGTCGTTTTACAGCGCCGCTGACTTCTTCGAAGCGAAACTGTGGGGTGTCTTCGACATTCGGGGGAGTACTCATTTCTCGCCTAATCACAGTCTGCTCCGGCGTGTCCGTTTCTTTCTGGTCCTCGGGTAACAGGGCAGATAACATCGCCGCCGCAGTCGTTCGCCATTTGGAGGTATCCCCCTGTGGCTTCCGCAGAATCGACACTGTTTCCTCCCTTCTTAGCTTGCCCGTGACCGTTCGGTAAGCAATGCCCCAGGGTTCCTTATTACCCCCCTTCGATACAAATTCTTGCCAGCTCTGTGTCTTGGCTTCCTTAATTGCATTTACGTACTCCTTCCTGATTTCTCTATACCGCAGCTTCTCTTGTTTCCTTGTTATGGGGTCCCTAGCCCCTTGATATCTCCTTCTTGCCCGGTAGGCGTTTCTCTTTGCTCGTGTGCGCTCGGGCGTCCGCCATGATACTGACCTATAGTGCCATTTCTTCCTTGGAATGGCCGCGTCGCAGGCTCTTATCAGGACTTCCTGGATTTGCTCGACCATTCGACCGTTCTCGGAATACCTACTTCTCCTCCATGACAACTCTCTGGAACACTTCCCAGTTGGCAATCCGTGTGTTGTATCTTCTATCTTGAAGCTGCGGCGGAGTGCTTCCTTCTTCGAGATTCAGACGTGTCTCCAGGATTCTGTGGTCACTGGAGGTTCCGTCTTCGTGAACTTTCCAATCTTTCGCGAGCGGTATTGCTTCCAGACTCACCACAGTTATATCTATGTTCGATCGCTCTCGAGTCTGCCCCGGCTAGTTGAGGATGTGGAGGCCATATTATGCAATAATGGCCTCTAGAGCCTCAGCTCTGTCATCAATGGTCCTGCTGCACCACAGCGGTCACAGTCCAGGTATCTTTCCATCTATGCTGTATGGCTCTTGCATCAGCAAGATCTCGTTGCCATCAGCTTCCATCTGCATCCTGATTTCGTAGAGGACGGTTTTGGATCGCTGCATGTTATACTGCAGGATTCTTATTCCCCTTTTTCTCCCATGTCCTCTTCCGTTTCCGTTTATTGTTTTACTCATAACTGGTCCTCGCAACTGCTAGTTCCAACGCCTTTTTGTACATTGGGCAGTCCACGTTGGAGGCTGCGTGGTCGCCCTTCTTCCCTGCTTTCCTGCAATTAACGCAGCTGGCGTTCTTTTCTTTACTTGTGCATTCTTTTGTGGTATGTCCACTTTCTGCGCAATGTGCGCAGATTTCGTAATTTACGCGGCAGTACGTTGTCACGTATCCATATCCTTGGCATTTACAGTAACTAACTGCGATATAGTCGCGGACTTTGCATGCATTCCAGGAGATATAATCCTTCCCCATTAGTAGTTTTTCTCTTACCTGGGGTGGGGGAGGGTTACTTCCAATACCCAGGTGGCTTCCTGGGAGTCCTTGCGGCCCGTCCTGAAGCAGAACTTGATGGCTGCTACCTCTTCTTCTTTCAGCCTGTCTTGGTTCTGCTCCCTCATGCAGGCTAGTATCTCCTTCTCCGGGATTTACCTTGGTACGTCATATATCCCGATCACCCGGGGTAATTTTCTTCGTGGTGTGCTGGTTTTTAGGCCAACTTCCTTTAGCTTTGCATTCTCCGTGAACGCTTTTAGTCCCTCCGGCTTCGTCGTTTCCACGACCAGACAGTAACCGCTGATTTTCTTCATCGCGGTGACCTGTATTCCCTTTTTACGGGGATTTACAAAGGTGAAGACCGCATCCCGCGCTTCCTCACTCGATTTGATATCGCTGTCCGAAGCCTCTGGGTGGATTATTATCACGTTTTTTGGTGGTTTTACCGCCATTTGCCCGACATTGTTGCTTGTCATTTTGACTTTCTCCGCGTAGGAGGGCTGTTTTTGTTCAGTCCTCGCGGTTTTCTTAACCGCTGTCTCAAGCCGCTTGCTGGCTTGCAGCGATTTATTTACTACGCTTAGCATTTGCGTTTCCATTTTGCTTGAACCGGTGCTTCGTTCTAGCATGCCAGTCAAGTAGCTGTTGTGGAGCAAGAGTTCCTCCACGATTCCTCGCATGTCCTTAAAATACCGCATTATTGATGCGGTCTGTTCCTTGCTGACCTTTTTACTAGGGTCAAGGCAGAATGTTAGAACTTTCTTCTCTATTTCTCTTGCCTGTACCCTTATGTCAGGTACTGGCTGGGCTGATTCCGTTGTTGCACGCGATTCCTTTTGTCGCGATTCCTTTTCTTCCTCTGCCCTCTTTCTTTTCTTTAATTCCGGGCTTTGTTCTGCCGATTTCTGAGTTTTAAGGGTTGCAGAACCACGTTTGCCTTCGCGGCGGCCGGGGTCTGTCCCCATGTTGACATTTTTGGTTTCCTATTGGGCACTTATCAGTGCTCTTTTTAACGGTGTAACAATTATCGCGCGCGTCACTGCCAGCGGCAGTTAGTGTTACCCGCAGTTTGTTTTTCCCGACCGCCGGCTGACTGTTTCGGCCAATGGCGCTCAGTCGTGTCGGTCCGCTGCTCAAGCCTGTAAGGTTTAAGTTTGTTAGGTTCTTCTTCACTCGTTCACTGAGCCCGGCAGCTTATAGCTTCACGTCCACAGACACCAAGACTAGTGGCGTATTGCTTTCCGGCACGGACAAACTGTTCCCGAGTTAGTTAGTTGTGGCACGCACTTAGTCTGGCGGCGTATTGTTTTACACACGTAGACACTAAGTCCAGCAGCGTATTGCTTTCAGCACGCACAGAGACTATGTTCCGCGGCATATTGTTTATTACACTCCCATTCCAAGTCCAGCGGCCTATTGCTTTACACTGACAGGCACTAAGTCCAGCGGCGCAAATCCTGCGGTAACCTGCACCTATTAAGGGTTATTGTTAATATTTTTATCTTGTGGGTATTTTGAGTCTAGTTACACCTCTCATCCTCTTCTTCACCGCCGGGCATGCCAATGATCCCGTTATGTATCTAAGGTTGGCTCTATTCTCTCTCGCACTTATTACACACCTCGATTTATTTTTACACTTACTTATAGTGTGATCTCTGTCTCCGCACCTCCGATATAGCTACCTCGCTGAACTTATCGCCATACACACCGTTGCGTTATGCTCAGGCATGTGACATCTATAACATCTCAAAATGTCCTAATCCTAACACTATTTCCTGGAATAACAACCACCACTTCCTGGGTTCCCTAAGATGAAATATTGCGTAAACCTGCTTCTGGCTTTGATTGGGAAAAATAGCTCGTCTATTGTAATGTTTGCAACTGGTTTATAGCAATTCTGGCTGGTTTTCAATAAACTTATCCCATACGGTTGATACTAGTGCAAATTTCTCATCTTTCAAACGTTGACTTCTATCATCTTTTTTTGTCAAATCGAATAAATTTCGATATTGGAACAAATTAAATCCGACTCATTGTGCTGGAAAAGAAGCTTGGTCCCCATTTTGTATTTCACAAATAAGAAAATTTTAAATTCTTCGGTTCGTGTGATCCCCGTGCGTACAGGTTTCTGTAAGGGTCCATTTTTTACACAAAACTCAAGAAGCTTCTGATTTGGTACAAGATATACGTTGCAACATATGACTGTTAATTAGTATTGAAAATGCGCTAATAATTTATCTTCCTTGAAACTTCATTTTGCATATCCTGTGGGGCCGGATGTGTCTTTAAATATATTGTGTGTGGCGGCTGTAACGCCAACCCACATTAGGGGCAGGATGTGTGTAGGGCCTCGCCGTGTACTCGTAATTACTTCAAGGACCCATCATAAATTTAAACTTTTAGTTGATTGCGTCTGTAAGTGTTATCGGTTTATGAGTGGTCCTTGGATCAGTTATTTTACGATCTTACAAAATTACGGGGAAAACAGGTAGTTACCTAATGGAAAACCCCAACATGTGACGCATGATAAGCTGGTTTTTCCCATAAACAATATCACCTACTAGCCACATGGGTAGGAGGTCCCTTTCTCCTATTTTCACTTATTAACGTGAACAATAACCAATTGGCATCGCGGGTAGTTACACTCACTTTCCCTAACGAAGAGTGCGAATAGCGAATCCACGTTGTTAGTTCAAAAGGGCTACACCCACACCGAGCTTTCTTCCATAATGACGCGAGAATATCTCGGACTCGAAAACTAATCCTACGACCAGTTCACACCTATCAGCCCCGCCACGCTTCCCGAAAACTGTGAATAATCGGCTAGAGCCCCGCGACGCATTTGGAACGATCGTTGTCCAGTCCTACAAAATATGTCCAATTGAGGCGGACTATCAACAGCGAAGCACGCATCATTAATTGTAACCACGTGTTGTACGTCAGGGGTACATGTAAAATAAACATCTTTGTTGTTAGCTTATACGAGAGTTCATTCAGTACATATCACGACTCCTAATAACCTCAAATTGGTGACCCTGACGTAAGTTGAAGCTAAAGAGGTAGCCGTGATAGTGACCTGTGCGTTGGCAAATACCGACGAGATCGTGAATAGCACGCAACGTGCCCATCAAATTATCAGCATGCCCCCGCTGCAACCCTTGGAATCATGGATTGGCTCAGACTGCTGGAGATGCAATTCGAAGACTTGGATAACTATACTATATCTAGTAAAACCGCGCGACCGTATTTTCCGAAACCTCTGCGATACAGGGTATTTAATTCGTTACACGGGCTTTCTCATCCAGGGATACGCGCCACGCAAAAACTGGTGACGACGCATTTCGTCTGACCGATGATAAACAAGGACTGTCGTAACTGGACACGGCAATGTATCCCGTGTCAGCGATGCAAGGTCACCAGACACGCATCTCCACCCGTCGGAACCTTCGGTATTGACCGTTTTTCGCACTGGCCCGAAGCCATTCCCATCGCCGATATGGAAACGGCAACCGTTACTGCAGCCCTCCTTAATACATGGATAGCCCGTTTCGGCGTACCTTTAAGGATAACGACTGATTAAGGACGGCAGTTTGAATTAAATCTATTTAACGAATTATGCCGGTTGCTCCGCATCAAACATTTGCGCACTACAGCCAACCACCCCGCGTCCAACGGGATGGTAGAGCGGTTGCACTGACAGTTAAAAGTAGCAATCAAATGTCACGATACGAGCAACTGGGTAGAGATCTTGCCAATAGTTTTATTAGGCATAAGGATCGCTATCAAGGAGGACCTAGACGCAACGGCCGCCGAAATGGTTTATGGCACCGGCATACGATTGCCGGCAGAATTCTTCACACCAGCGAAGCAACAGGCCAACTCAGGCTATGCGAATCGACTAACAGATCAAATTAAAAGAATCAGGCCGCACGCGATTACGCGACACGGCGGGAGAAAAACTTTCGTGTTTCGCGACCATCAAACATCGCCATACGTATTTATACGCCACGATGCGATCGTAGGGCTCTTACAACCACCTTACGACGGTCCGTATCAAGTTATACACCGCGGAACAACGACATTTACACTTAAAATAAACGAAAAAAAAGTTGTAGTCTCCATAGACCGACTAAAACCCGCATTTTTAATAGAGGAAAATATCGAACATCATACCGCAGTAAAACATAACATAATAGTATCACCGGGCGTTCAAACCGAACAAAGCGCGAAACCCGGAACGGAAAATAACAGTGACACGACGAACAGCTACATCACGCGTTTAGGCAGAGGGGTCAGAGTTCCGGATAGGCTGCAAGCAGGATTCGGCTGAGGGTTACAAGTGTCGAACTTATAATTAAAGAAATAAACGAAGCGAAACTGCCGCAGTGCCACAAACTGCTGACACAATGGAAAAATATGTACAATGACTAAATTCAACAAAGAAAACAACATTACAAGCAGCGAACATGGCATTAAGCGTAAAACTCAACAACAAGAACAAAGGTAGCAACACTGTGGGAAGGCAACTGTTACAGAAAATTAAATACAACGGTAAAAAGCTGTTAGAATTACTGTAAGAAAAGAAATCTAAAGTCAATACATCACGAAAGCTTGTCATATGTATCGGAGTCCATAAATAGTACCGTTATGGATGATAAGGGAAGCAAAAGAAATAACGAAGTATGAACAAACCCACCGATGACGAAGAAAAGGAAAATAACGAATTTTCTACTGAATCTAAAGGTGTACGTGCACAAATCAGGATCAAACAACAATCCATTCCTATACACGCAACGTACATATACTCCAACAAACATCGCATCAGGTAGTCCGTACTATTTACCACAAAATATTTACTAAAACATAATAATACACAATAATTCGCAATATAATAATTCGGCCCCACGGTACGGTTGACTTCGAACCGTTCCGTTTGCGAAGGGTTAAAGGACTTGAAAAGCAACTTCGAAATCAAAGAAGTGGTCGAAACAGTGCGGGCGAGTCAACTTGTAGGATTAAATTTTTTAACCTAAGAAATTCGCTACTGGTCGATCCGAAAAAGAAAGACGGAACCGGTCCATATTCATGGTTCAAATGTTGGCGGTCAACGACATTAATAAACTAAAAGAAATAAAGATTTTATTACATACATGTATTAGTTGCGAGAAAATTATAAGGATAGGCGTATTTGATGCAAACGATTGAGGTGGTAGGATGTGTAGGGTGCCATAGGAATACTCGGTATTTTATTTAACACTGCGTTTTCAACTCGACTAGCGGCCTCTTTATAAACCTGGACTGGCGACTCGTGCGAACGACTATTTATTCACAACTCTTCTTGTTTATGTTTTGTGGGTCTCTTACAAATAGTCCTTCAGTGATGGCATACTATGTACCGACGAAACCGTTGGAAAGAGAGTTGTTCTTTACGGCTTAGTGCCGCTACACGATGTTAAAGAGAAGAACAGAAAAGAACAAAGTTGCATTTAATTGTAGCCTGAATTACATATATATTAAATGTAACAAGTCACATATATATTGCATATATTCATACTGCATATAGTCATACTGCATAAATTGAAAAATTTTCAGACATGCGAGACTGGCGTGAATGAAATAAAACAAAAAATCGAATAAAAGATTTGCATTAAAACTAGAAAAAGAGAGTAAACAGGAATCTGCCAATAATTTTATAAAAGTAGACGTACCGTTCTGATTGTGTAATAACAGAGGCACAGCTATCAATGAATAAAAATCAATATATTCTCACAAGTGACTCGAGTAGTCGAACGCATTGAATGCAACTCGATCAAAATTAATATAATCGCGGAAGCACTCGACAAAGAACTCTGTGGACGGGAAACAATATAGTAAGAATCAGCAAAGTACTGAAAAATATCCTACAACAAACTAATCATAATAGAAATAAATATAAGTTCCCTAATCACAAACGAAGGAAGAGCATCGCTAGAGAAATGTCCAGGGAAACACAATCCAGACGTGCTCCTTCATTGCGAAACTAAATTAAACGCAAGACGCATAATTAACCTCATGAATTACACATTCATAAGGAACGATAGATCGAATGCTAAACAAATTGGCGGAACTGAAATTCTAATACAAAATGATGCTAAACACAAAGTCGTACAGTCAAATGACATTAAAAAGACGACGTTCGAAATCAGCGTCTTACAGATAAAGATACAAAACGTCAATGAATAATCACACATAATAACAGTTTACAACTTTTAAATAGCACCGAAGAACTTCCCCACCAACTGACAGTAAAGACTCTCCAAAGAACACGGTAACATAGACACTCTAAAGGTACCAAACTGAAATTCAGAGATAGTCAAAGCCAATATACACTAGCCGACAAAAGTTTAAGACGATAATTTGTAAACCGGATTACAAGCATCTTATACGCATATTGTTCTTCTATTCGGTTTGTTAGTTGTTAAATACAAACAATGTAGAAGTTACAACAGTTAGATACCACTTAGCACTTGTAAACAGTGGACATTAGTTTAAAACGTTTTTGAACATTTTGATTCTGGAATGCCAGAATAATTGTTTAGTTTACCTTTTATTGCTTAAAATTCATTTAGGTAGGAACAGATTATGGGTAAATCAAAGAATTTCCTTGAAAACGAAAGGGAAGAAATCGTAAGGCTGTGAAAACAAAGTAAAACCTTCACCGAAATAGCAAATATAGTGAACAAGTCAGAAACGGCTTCTAAGCAAGCTTGGTATAAATTTTTAAAGGCAGGCATGTATTGCGATTAACCGACAAACGGAAGACCACGGAATACAACGCCGAAAATTGATCGTCAGATTCATCGATTGAGCGAAAAGGATCGTTTTTGCAGTGAAAATAATATTGCTGCGGAGATAAACTATAAAAACGATACACAAATTAGTGCTAGAAATGTTAGGAGAAGATTAGAAGACTTTAACTTAAGAGGACGAAACCCCCAAAAGAAATCATTGCTGAGCTCTAGGAATTGAAAAAGACGACTTGCATTTGCTGAAGCTGATAAGCATTGGACAAGTGACGATTGGCAAAGGGTATTGTTTTCGGACGAATCGAAATTCAATCACGACTCTTCTGACGGGATACGGTATGTTAGACGTTGAATTGGCGAAAGCTTGAAAATACAGTGCGTTTTAAAAACTCTTAAACATGGTGGTGGAAACGTTATGGTGTGGGCGTGTTTTCCTCGAGACGGCCCTGGTCCGATATGTCGTATCATTGGAATTTTGGATCGTTTTCAATATATGGACATACT
>CM026193.1:11744033-11912192 GCA_014825925.1 Bombus breviceps | reverse complement strand
CGCAAATAACGATAAAAATAAATACGCGATAGCATTCGCGAATGGTCTACTAATATACGCGAGAAACGATAAAGCATTAAAATCCGAAAGCCACCTACAACAAATATTCAACAAAATGCTTTCGCTTATATGACAGCAACAATAACAACCAGCCGATGTTTCCTGCAACGGAAACACGAGTTGAAGCCTAGATTGAAAAGTGCGATTTCAAACTACTTGCCCAGGCTGTTGTTTTAGAATCATCTCGTTATCAGTCCAACCATTGCAGAATAATCACTGAGCAGACGTAAATTGAATTGATAAATAACGAATTCTTTGCAATAATGATAGTTAACAATGAACAAATTGGAGACATTTTGCAAACGGGACCAGTCAATGGACTACTCTTAAAAGATGCAAAAGGTTTCATCTCGATAACTCGATCCAATCCAGAATAACTGATGAATTTGTATACATAAAGATTGGATTTTTGTAAAAAGAAAAATGGTTTACAAAAAAGAAATAGAAAAATATTTTGTAACTGAACCAACGGGAAATTATGTCTTACAAGGAGCAAAAGTATCGTTCCGATTGATCAAGCCGTTCCCGAAAAATCCGTAAACATAACAAAAAGAAAAATATGCGTGTCGAATTGAGACATTTTCCACCTTTTCCAAAGTCGATATCATAAAATGTAAACCCTTTTTCACATTTCTACCAATAACTTCTAAATCAGTACTATGTAAAGTGTCTAAAATAGCACCTAATGCATTTGATAATTGATTAGGTTCAATTCCATTCTTTTTAAACCAAAAATGCTATTGGTTATTTCCAATTACTGAGTAAATCGCTTATCATGAAAAACTGCGTATTATTTGTTTTTCTGCAAAATTCGAAATCCTCAAAACCTTCAATAATTTATTCCCTTCAGTGGAAACTAAAATATCTTTTTATTGACATTTCTTCGTATAGAAGAACACAATTCCCATCAAAATCATTCATTCGCTATTTTAATTCTTAACGAATCAAACAAATTTCGACATGTATCTAACCAAGTATTAATTACACCGAACCAATGAATGATTATGCCAGGACTTGAAATGTTAAACTTGCAAGTATTACGAATTTCTATTCAGAGAAGGTGAAATGTAATATGGCGTTAGACAAACACTATTCATCTGCCAGGCATCGATATAAACATTAAATTGAAACCATAGATTCTACGCGCGTTTGCCTTTTTCAGGCATACATCACTAATGTTACCTGAAGATAACTTCTCGCCTACGCTTTTTAATGCTTTACGCTTCACTCACACTCTCTTTATCATTACTTGAATACAAACAAAGAATATTATTCGTCCCTAACCTTCCAGAAGAACAAAAATTATCTTTGATAAGAATTCGTTACAATTTATAATCGTACGTCTATTATAATCAATTGTTTTTATATAAAAACAAACAGAAATACATAGCTTATGCAAATATCGCGATCGCGACATTTCATCAACTAGTGACGGTTATTATATCAACTGAGATTTTGTGGTTTACTTACTTAGCACGCAAGATAACAAGTGATCTGGTAGCACCAATTGATATCTACTTTGATTTTATGTATTTCATAGTAAAAGATCATTCACATTTATGTATTAACCCAAATATAACATAATCTTAAACTTAAATTTACTAAATGTGAATATTTATTGACAGATAATAATTTAAAAATTCGTATCTATACTTGTTACGTTGCGTGAAATTGTCCGCGCGACGCCTTTAGTTGCCTGGCCGCCAAGGTTCTGCACCGCTATTCACAATAAACATAAGGACCTACCATAAACTTAGGCTTTTAATTCACCTTTGTTTCAAGATTCCTGCCACTAAAAATCCCTCCTCTGTCTCTCTCCTCTATCGGTACAAGAACCAACCCAGGAACCACCTCTCGGCATTACTTCAGGATTGGTCTTCTTACCGAGTGTACCTCTCATCTTATTACGATCTTCTTCTAATTAATCCTCTCTTTCTTCCCTCCGTGTTCCTCTCCTGATCTTGTCATTATTTCTCTTGATCGCTATCTTTCGGCAAAGCTCTTGGAATCTAGCCCAGTTCTCCTGGCTACTGAGTACCATGTCGATTACGTTATTGGTTGCCAGTATTTTGCCTACGTAATTTTCCAACAATGTCCTTTCATTGATCCATCTGGGGCAATTAAACAACGCATGCCCTGCATCATCAACTTCGGCATCACAATCCCAGCATCTTAAGTGTGCCCCTTTCCTAATCGTTCTCCATTAAAAATGCAGGCGTCGTCAATCAGTTTTCTGGTCCAATTATCCTCTCTGTAATAGAGCCACTCTTCCCTCCATCTTTTCTTCGATCATTATTGATATTTTCGGAATGCTCTTGTTTTTCTGTATTGCTAGGACTTTGACTCATACCGGTGTGGCATAAAGTACCACAGACACCCACACTCCGTAATAGAGTTTTCTAACTGAGTCGGTGGGCCCATTGACGTTTGGCAGCGATGTCCTAATCGCTGTTATTAGGGTATCAACCATACCACAGACCTTTTCTAGATGTAATGAGAATTTTCTATTATTGTCCTATTGCACTCCAAGATACCTAACCTCCTGTTTAGTCATCAACAGATAGTTTCTCATATTGGTGTTCATTACCTTGGGATACTCTTTCCGGTAATAGAATAATCTCCGTCTTGTCTTGAGCCAATTTCAATTCAGTTTCGAAATACCATTGAATGACCGTTAGTTTGGAATAGTTTTTCTTGGTTCTATAAAAACATCTACGACTTGTGACTTATTTCCAGCAAGCCGCATATCCTGAGCTCATAATGTTTTGATATTATACGTTACAGATGAAAAACTTTACACGCGTCATTGAGAATAAAGATAACTCACCTGGGTTATCTCTTTGACGAGGAGTGTAACAGTCGAAACTGATGCTTTTGTACCAATTTCTCATTTGATCTTATTAAGGGAAACTGATGTATTCGAAATTTTACACAAAATTGGACTTCTTTCCCTCTCCGCTGCAGCTGGTTTCGTTCTACCATTATAATTTGTAGCGGCACATGAGTAGAGGACAATTCAAATCATGTTGTTCTTTTGCCTCGGAGTATGAAGATCGTTAGGACACAAGTAATGCAAGAAGAAATAGACTCCGCGCAGAACAATATCGCCGCTACGCATAACCGTCGAACAAAGACGAATTTGAATCGTCCGAATCTCCCCCCCCCCCCCCCGACCAATATAAATAAACCGACGCAACCGAAAAGAGTTCAGTATCTACGAGTATTTTCGAGCATCCTTCTGTACCAATGAGCGATCCAAGTGTCATCACGAGTTATCTATCGAGTTACGCGACGAGCATTGATCGAGTATTTATCCGCGATTTTATTTCGCGATTTACACTCTGTACTAACGACTCAGCAAATATAGGCTGTATATTAATTTATTATTTTTAAATATATTCGACGGTTACGGCAACAAACGATAACCTCCAATAAATCTCACGGTCAAACATCCTATACACCTGTCCTCTACAAATTTTTTTTGAGATTTTCAGGATTATTATAGAAATTATTAATTACCTAGCACTCCTATTAATTCTTTTCCCAATTTTTCGGTTTGAGACACTTATTATGAAAAAAATCTTTTTTTTACATAAATATATATATTTTTACGCGGGGCTATTCAAGCATGTCAGATATTTCCGCATTTACTGAAAAATAACAAAAAGGTGCATCTAATATTGTCCTAAATTTTTTTGTACAGTTCTTATATCTACTCCGGTAATTTCTGATGTATCTGGATATTCTAAAAATTTTCGGTCATTATTGCCATTATTATATGACCCAGATCCTTATACGTGTTTATCAATGATTAAAACAAACTGACCCCTAAATTAATCTTAAATACTTAGCTTCTTATCTTGTCTCTTCTGTTTATCTTCCGGGTTATTCCTAAATCCTTCATTTTTAGTCTAAAGCTTCATTCGCAAGCTTAAGTTAAGGGCTGCTGAAAGACTATATTTATAATTTTGTTTCACATTTTCTCCAGTATTACCGAAATCTTTCGAATTTTTATGACAATATGAGCTGGACTTGGGACTAGATAGATCTTGCGCAACTTTCCCATCTAATATCGTTAAGTGCATCTTATGGAACACTAATGATAAGTAATGTTTCTTTTCCATCAACTATATATTCTATAGGCACTAATGTATTAATTTGATTTTTTATAGTCGCGGCTTCGGTTGTAGCGAGCGCCGTAGCACGCGGTACGCTCAGTATCACAGGGAGATTTCCTCCTCGTCGCGTCATCGCTTGCCACAGTTCGTCTGGTATCGTCTTCGGGCCCGGACACATCTCGTCCTCAGCTCCGCGATGTCGGAAGTCCACCAATACAAGGCTCTGCTTCGCCCGGTATGGTTCGAGGCATGGACGAGTCACATGACTTGGCGGAGGTTCTCGGCCTCCTCTTCCACGCATGTTTCCGTCACCGTCGTCGAGGTCTTCCAGTTCCAGGCAGCCACTGTTGCGGTCGCTCGAAACAGATCTTCGTCCCTTTCGTCCGTATCTCCGGCCCAGTTCGGAGCATCCAGAACTCTGTATGGTACGGCCACCACCGCTAGCGAATGTCTCCCAGTTGGACGTCCTCCGCCTTGCAACCACCCTCCTTCGCCAGGGTGTTCCTGATTTCCTCCTTGGTGGCCAAAATGTCTATTCTGGTCACCCTTGCTTCCGCGGTTCGGAATGGTGTCGGCCCGCGGACCTTGCTCGGATCCACGATCTCTCCTCCCTCTTCCGGTCCCCCGAGACCTCTAGAACGACCCCTCCGGTCATAGTTTTACGCTTCCTTATCACCTTGATACCGACCTCAGCCAGAGGGATGTTGTCCTTGGTCGCGGCCAACACCTCCGTAGGATTGGCCCGATCTATCCTTCAGCGTGATCGTCACCGCCGATGTTCTTGTTGTGTGGAGGAGGCTGCTTGTCTCGCCCTCTTCGCACGTTTTCCGATCCTGCGTCTGACAGACGCGCTATCTCGCCGCTCTACTCTGCCGTGGAACGCGAGGCCTGCTCTTTTCAGAGTGCCTCGTCCTCTGCCTCTAATGCCGCTATGCGTCCTTCCATTATCGCGAAGGCGCCAGGGGCGTGGTCTATCCTTCTCATCATCTCTGTTGCGCCAGCGGCGATGGACCTCGCCGCTTCTCTCAGCATCTTAATGTGTGTGTCCTAGAGGTTGCGAGATATTTCGGCAACCTTGGTCACCTCAGAAGCTCGACGGAGCACCTATGTCCGCCGTAGTGGATGTTCTCATCTCTTTGACCAGTTCCGTAGGGAGCTCGGGAGATTCCGTGGGGCGCTTCGACAGCAGGGGTCTCCTCTTCCTCCGACGTTTCCTCGGTCCGTAAGCTCCCCGTGCTCAGTACGGAGCGGAAGAACTCCTCCTTGAAAAGTATCGCCGTATAGTGTCCATTTCGTTCTCGCGTCCCATTTTAATTTTTCGAACTAGACTCTGTGCCAGTCTCCGACCTGGCTTGAACGGGTCCACCTCCTTCACATTGCGTTGAATAAGATATTTGCCGGAAAATTAGAGTTGCACTGAATTTTGCAAGACATCCATTTGCAAAAAATGTTTTTTGTTTGGAAATCTTCTGTCCCCAGTTCTTTAATATTTTTTTCTTTTATTTAGAAGAATTTTACAATCAATTCCTATTGAGAATTATAAGAAAATAATAAGTAAATGGATACGTTTTAAGCAATAAAAACATTATTACAAACAATTGAATTAACTATAATTAACAGAATAATAAATAACAAGGTTTTGCTATAAAATGTACGTACGTGTATATTTATTTTTATATTAACTTCTTTTTAATCATTTAAACCAACTACATTTATCGCATCACAATTTGATGCGAGGGTTGTTCTTGTTTATTGGCACAAAGTTTGTCAAATCTTGGGGGCAATGTGGAGAGTGCCACTTGTATCTCTTTTTCGACTACTAACGAGGCTCTATATTTGATTTTCATTGCAATCAGTGCCGACAAACCCTGCATTGTTCTGTGATACAAAGATTCATTTTCTTTGCTGAGATTCATCTACAACTGAATTAAGGTTTCATTTTGAAACTTTTGTTTTAGTGAGCTATCGCATGATAATTTTATCAATTCTTCCTGTTCGATGGTTGTCAGCTCAAATTTGTCATCTTCATTGTCGATAAATGGATTCTGTATCCACAAATACTTTGAAAAATCACGGTCCATAAAGTATGTGCAAGGAAGTTGGCCGATGTGTAGCGACGCAGGAGTCAAAGCAGGTGTCACGAGTATCTACCGAGTTATGCGACGAGTATTAACGAGTATTTATCCGCGATTTTATTTTGCGATTTATACTTTGTACTAACAACTCACGTCTACAGGCTGTACATTAATTTATTATTTTCAAGCAATCTCATCCATTAAACCTCACCCACCAACTATCCTCTACACATAAACCTCTACAGATCTAATTATCAACGATGACTTGGTTTACTTAGAACGAGGCAAGCAACCGCCAGAGGCAAGGAAGGTGAGGAGGCTCTACGACGATTTATGGGGTAGAACTGGACCTCCAAATCCCATAATCCCATAATCCCAGGAAATAGAGCCTCGGAGTTGTCATTATGTGAATACTTTGTTGTTTCACATGATCTAATAAACCAACTTTTCTTTCAACTTTTTTTAAGAAACTCTTTTGATCGATTCTCGAAACTCATTTTCGATCGATTGCGATCTATCTCACAATTGCATAGTTTTATTTGTGAATATTTTACACAAGTTATTTACACAAGTTAAGTGAATATTTACACAAGTAAATATTTCGTTCTTTTCATTCAAACTGCAACTTGATATTATTTTATATTACTGGTGCTTGATCACATTGCACAATTTTTATGCCAAGAAAAACATGTTCAAAGTCTTCATGTAATTTCTTTAGAGATGGTTGTACGGTCAAATCATACAAATATATGATTATGAAAGTTATATGATGAAAGTTTCCATAATTTGAAGGTTTGTGGATGCTGCGTTTCATATCGCGCAGGAATAATTAGCTCCATTTCATCCAACGATGCTATTAGAGAAATTCATACTAACTACATGGTCATCTGATATAACTGCACGAACGAAAGGAACCATCCGTTATTATTTTTTTCCTTTTATATATGTAGTATCGAAAAAGGGGGGCTATACACTTGGTCTATTGTATATTTAAGTTTGAGTTTCTCGGGATAGTATAAGTTGTAAATTTCAGATATAAACTAAGAATCGTAAGAGTGCTGGGGAAGAGAGAAAGAGAGATGAGAATATAAGTAAGAGTGTATGCCTTGGTGACGTCAAAGCTAATTAAGTAAAGGAGTGGGAGAAGGATGCAAGGGTTGAGGGTCAGCAGTTTTTGACCTGAGAAGGCAGAAGTTGGAAGCCCAGTTTTAGGGTAAGACGTATGTTACGTCGCGCAAGATGGACCGTGTGACGTCACTTTGGGTCTAGCCGCCAAGGCCCTACATACCGTCATTCCGACCCCAATAAACCTAAGGAACCATCATAAAGCTAAGATTTTAACTTAGCCTTTAACATTATGTTTAATCCTGCTGATGTTTCGGTTTATAGCTTAAAACAGTCCTTAGGTTTATTATATGCTTTCAGAAATCACGGAGGAAGCGAGTATTTGCTTAACGGAAAGCTGGGTTTTTCCAGAAACTACGTCATCCACAAGCCATATGGGTAGGAGGTTTTCTCCTTCTATTTTTCTTCATTAATATTGGCTATAGTCAATGAGCAACGTGGATCGTTACCCTCTCTCTTTCTAATGCAGAACAATACAACCGAGCTTTCTTTATCGAATGCCTGTTGAATATCAAGGAATACTGCTGAGCAGTATTTTTTCTTTTCTAGGGTTTGGCTGATATTGTGTGTTATGCGATGGATTTGCTCTATTGTTGAGTGTTGTTTCCGAAAACCGAATTGGTGATCTGGCAGGGTTTTCAAGTCCTTTAGAAGTGGGAGGAGTCGATTCGTTAGCATATTATCGAATAATTTTGATAAGGTAGGTAAAAGGCTGATTGGGCGATAGGAGCTGGTTTCCTATATTTGGTTTCCTATATATGGTTTTCCGGGTTTGGGGATGAGAGTAATAAGAGAAATTTTCCAGGCCTTGGGATAGTATTCAAGACGAAGAATTGCGTTAAAGATTGATGTGATGAGTGCAATCCCTTTTGTGGGAAGTTCCTTGATTGCTTTGTTGCAAACTAGGTCATGTCCAGCTGCTTTCCTGGGATTTAGGCGACGGATTCTTTCTATGATTTCTGCAGAGGTGAAGGATTCAATGGGAGGAGGCATTTGGAAGGGAGCGTGCAGGTATTCAGTAATATCCACGGCAGATTTGGAGGAATGGGGTTTAAAAACGTTAGATAAATAATTGGCAAACAGGTTGGCTTTTTCTATAGGGCTACGTGCCCATCCACCTTGAGGACGGGGAATTGGAGGGATGATTAGTGGGCGGCGCGTGAGTTTCCTGGAAGCCTTCCATAGTGAGTAGTTGGAGTCAGCTGTGGGGGACAAATTGACAAGATATTTTTGTAAGCAATCGTTTTTATAATTTTTGATGATTTTGGTTAGTTTTCTAGTTGCGTTGTTTAGTTTGCGTTTATCATCCGGCGATGTATAGGTCTGCCAAACTTTTCTTAGTCTATGTTTTTCTGCTATTTTCTTTAATATGTAATGGGGATATTCACATTTGATGATAGCAGTCTTAGTAGATGTGGAGAAGCGGGTGGCGTTTAAAATGCTCATGTTTAAGTATTCAGTGGCTGCATCAATATCTTCGTTAGTTTTTAGTGGAATTAAGGCTGAAATTGAGAGAAGAAAAACTTCTCTAAAGAGCTGCCAATTGGTGAGTTGGTTATGTATAAAGCTATTACGTGGGTTCTCGATAATTGTGGAACTGACTGATGCAATCACTGGGGAATGATCGGAAGAGAGATCCTCCGAGGAGTTAATTTGGACATATCTAGGCGAGATATTTTTAGTTAGGAAGAAGTCAAGTAAGTCAGGAGTTTTGTTAGAGTCAGTGGGCCAGTATGTGAGTTCATATGTGGAGAGATAGTTGAGTTTGTTGGTAATTATGGTATTTCAGAGATTTTTGCCTCTTGGTGTGACCAGTCTGCAGCCCCATTGGGTATGTTTGGCGTTATAGTCTCCTCCAGCTATGAATCTATTACGGAGAGCGTCAATGAAGTTATCGAACTCATCTTTGGTAATGGAGTGCCTGGGAGGGCAGTATACTGCTGAAGCGGTGATTGTACCATAGCAGTCTTCTATTGCTACGTTTGTTGCTTGGTGGTAGTCTTTCTGGAATGATGGAAGTTCGTAATGCTTGATGCTGGATATAATAATGATTCCGGTGCCGCCGTGGGCCTTTCCACTGGGATGTTGGGTATGGTAGAAGTTATAACCATTTATTTTTAAGTAGTTTTTGTCGGTGAAGTGGGTTTCTGAAATAAGCATTACGTCGATTTGCTGTTGGTTTAGGAAGAGTTCTAGTTCGAATTTGTATTGAGCTAGACCGTTGGCATTCCAAAGAGCTATGCGTCTTGGTTTTATTTTACGTCGGGGCGTATAAGTTTATCCACGATGAGTGTTAATAACGATAACAATTTATTTATTTGTTCCGATTATTTCTCTATTAATTTCTCAATTCTGGAGAAGTTTTCTGTGTTTTGTGGGTTGGGAGCATTGTTTTGAGAATGGTCCCTGAGGGTGTTCGGATTGTTTTGATTACCTTGTACTGCTTGGGCATATGAGATTGGAGCAGTAGTGAATTTTGGGGGACTGAGTATTTGATTGGTAATTTCTCTGGCTCTGGGTTTAGGATACTTATTTATATACAAGGTTTTATAGGCTGAGCAGCCTTTGTATTTGACAGGATGGTCACTTTGTCAGTGGATGCACTTCGCTGGGGTTTCAGGTGATTTATTGCACTGGTCGGTAGGATGTGTACCTGCACATTTTACGCAGCGGAAATTATGATTGCAGTATTTCTACGTATGACCGTACCTTTGGCACCTTTTACATTGCACTATCTCTTTTTTTATTAACGGGGGTTCTATTTTTACGACCGAGTTCATTAGACGATTTATGTTGTAAATTTGTTTATTATTAGGTTTTTGTTTTAAGTCGATGAAGAATAGGGATAGCGGGTTTTTTGTGATTCTATGTTTTATGTTGTTGATGTTAGTTGCTTCGTGACCTAGTATTAGGAGTTCGAACTTCAGTTCGTCTAAGTTTGTTGAGTGGTAGATATTGCGTAGTACCACACGGAAAGGTCTTTCTTGTTTCAGTTGATATGTGTGGAAGTTTGTGTTCAGAGATTTTAGTAATTTTGTTAGTTTTCTATAGGAGTCTGGATTGCCCGGTAGGATTTTAACCTGATTATTATTAATTTTTAGTGTGTAATCCCCTTTGTTAATGTCCTTCTCGATGGACTAAAACTAAACTTAACTTTGAATAAACCATCCTTTCTTGTTTTTGCTCTAGACCACACTTTTGATATTACATATATCTATAAGTATCATTTCTCCACTACCCAGCATGTGCATATTCTAAGCGAATCACGCGCATCTTCTTTTCGTTTCCGTCTCAGAGTTCGTAACGCAAGTATATCAGTTCTAATCTTTCCACTTTTGTCCTTCTTTTCTTTTATCTCAATAATCGTTTAATACTGCATGAGAAGAACTTCGTGGATACTCTACAATGTCGCCCATCTAACGCATTGCAGTCAAATTATTTTTCATCACTAAATACATCCTTTCTTCAATACTTCCTACACTGCATAACGTACTTTCGTAATTTCTATAGTTTTCATCTGCAGTAAGAGGTGAATAATATCCAGTGTTTCAGTATTGTGTTATATTTTACAGACCTTTCTAAGAATTATGTTACCACGTTTCAATATCTATCAATGAATTTTATAATTTTGATGACGTTATAGTTATTTGTAATGTATATATAATCTCACTTTGATTGACTAATTGATTTAGTTGCGAAATTTAGTGAGAAATAAAACAATAAAATATTGTGTAGAGCTATACGCTATCATTTTGCTTTCGAAACTCCTTAATAGTAATCAACAAAAAATATGACAAGATTCTATTTAGATTTCCTTCTATAACTCCCATATCTTTACTGCATGTGTATAATTTGTAAAATATAACATTTAAAAAATATAAACTCGTAAACCATATAATATTGAAAATGTTCTCATTTCTCCTTGTACCGTACATCAAACGTAGTGTCAAATTATATTACAATCAACAAAAATATAGCAGCAGAAGTGGAAAATGTAAATAACCCATGGGAGAAAGGAGGATATCTCTTGTGAAGACACCACAACTCCCATGATCTATTGTCTCAGTCAGAATTAACTAAAATTGGTTAGAATGAAATAATTACGTAACGAATAAATATGAAATAAAAAAAAGTGATGGTTCTCTTGATGAAGGTTGTGATAATTCTCATAATAGTTATTTGGAGAGAAGCAAACATTTTACGTAATTTTACTGGAAAGGAAAGACTAATATAATATGAATAGTGTAAATAATATAAATAGTGTAGTATCGTGAAAAACAGTGCTGTCTGCCCTTCAGCTGTTAGTTTACATCGAAGCAAAAACCTATGTGACTAAAGTCACCTAGTTCTTGTGTAACACAAGCGTAATGAGATTAGAAAGAGAACAAAAGAAACGAATGTTCGAGAAGAAAGCGTACGTGACAAAAAGACAAATAACCGAATCCGATCGGAAGTCGGGTGATCAGAGTTAGTCGAGAAGCCGAGCAGTAGAGTTGTTAGAGTTGCTGAGTTGTGAGAGCCGTTAGCGCTGTTTGAGATAGAGTGTGATTTCTGTACTTAGTTCCAGCTAAACTACCATCGTTTTCTATCCAATTATTATCTATTGTAAATAAATTATAAATAATCGGGAAAAATTTATATCTAAATTTCCCGATACTACAATAGTACAAATGAAAAGTAAACAATTTTTAACATGTGATAATTGAATAAGAGGAGTATCTAACGCTCCTTTTCTCTCGATCTGTTTGGCAATAATTTTATTCACTAACTTTTCGAGAGCTTCAAATATGATCCACTGCTCTCAAGACTGATAATAGACAACGTGCAAAGAAAACGCTGATGCCACATAGTCAAAAAGGCTTTAAGTGAAAACATACATACATGCCTGTATGAAAACTGCAACTGCTCACGAATAGAATTTTGACTCGAAGAAGATATCATTGTAAACTATAATAAATATATGGAGTACGCTGTCCCGCGTATATAGAAGATATCTGTAAAATGTTTACCACCGAATTAAACTCAGACTGTTTTCCGAAATTACTTAATCAAATGAAGCATTGGTTTATAGTAGTAACACTAGGCATCAGAAATATGCTCCGTATGAATAAAGTCCATCGAACTCGGTGTATTTATTACCGTTATGAAACATATATACTCAAATAGGAACACTCCAAAGATGATAATGCTTGAAGGAAAGCACGTCAGAATCGCTGTCTCCCAAATCCATTCAATGAGTAAGTGACGAATGAAGATACGTATTAAAGCTATGCGCAAGTATCCCTAAAGTGGTGAGACGTTCGGACAAGTTTGTTCGATGAAGATCAGCTACATACTCTGTTCGCGGGTGAAGAAATGAGCCCCTAAGTGGGTGAAAAAGGAAGGGAAAATTAAGAGAATAAAAGAGTTGATGAATGGAAGGTAAGCTAAATCTCATATTAAGGAACAAGAAAAAATAAGCTACTTACAATGACTCCGTTGCTAGTCATCTGTTCTCGATGACAATTGCCTATACCACCGCCCTTGTTGAATATTTTAGCAGTTCTAGTATATATGAGCATATTATATTATATTTCGATGCACACTACCTCTTCGACCACTTATTTCCGTGGTTATGACTGAGGAACAAACAGAAGATACTTATTGTAAATTAAATTTAAGCAAGAAGAAACTTTTTGCGATGTTAACTCCAAATGGAAGAATATGTATGTATCATCAAGGATCATGATCTCCCTACTTTTACATTAAGTGTTTTGAAAAGTTGTGTTTCAAACCATGATTTTCGTTGAAGGTAATCGTTTCGTGGAAGGAAATTTCAAATAGTAAAAGAGTCAAATCATATAGTTCGGGAAGAATAATATAATTTAACATCAAAATGTTAAAAAACTATCACATACATACCGAGTACATCGAAATATAACAGATATTTTACAAGGCAAGTAAAACATTAAGTATTAATATAATTAATATAACAAGTCATTAATTTTTTGTTGAATATATTTTATATATTTGGCGCATACTAACATTTTGTTATCTCAAATTTATCTTCTATTTATATTTCTTTACATAATTTTCATAATATATTTATGAAATAGATGTATTTTTATAACCTATATTCTACTACCGATTTTTCATATGTTCAATGAGATATGTAGTATAGGATGTGCCTAAATATATATTTTTGATGTATGTTCAAACACAAAGTGGAATATCGAGCATATTATCATTTTCCTGTGGATTGTAAAAAGATCATCTGTGGTTGATGAACTAATAAATTGTAAAAATTTGACGATTCGTACTACGATGTTGGCAGTGTGAGTAATAACGATAGTAAACACACAATTGAATACCCAAACGACAAACTCCTGAGCTTTATACTTACTTTTACGTGAGTCCAATCTTTATCGATTCCAGGATTCGAGCGCCTCGACCGCTTTGGGTCTTTTAAAATATAGCTAGAGGAATAGGAGGAGAGACGCGGAAGTTAATCCTAGTGAAGTGCTAGTGCCTGTGAAAAAAAAGTGGGTATAAGAACTAGCAGAGGATAAAGAGGCGAATGAAACCATGAGAGGAGGGGTTCTACCTCTCAGCACTGAGCAAGGGGAGTCTACGGACTGAGGAAACGTCGAAGGAAGAAGAGAGCCCCGCTGTCGAAGCGCCCCGCGCGAAGAAAAGGAAGGCCGACGGATGTTCCGAGCTCTCCACGGAACTGGCCGAAGAGATGAGGACATCTACTACGGCGGACATAGGAGCGGAACTGCTCCGTAGAGCTTCTGAGGTGACCAAGGTTGCCGAAACATCTCGCAACCTCAAGGTCACACACGTGAAGATGCTGAGAGAAACGGCGAGATCCATCGCCGCTAGCGCAACAGATGGTGAGAAGGATGGACCCCTCCCCTGGCGCCCTACCGATGATGGAAGGACGTATAGCAACGTTAGAGGCGGAGAACAAGGCGCTCCGAAAAGAGTTGGTCTAGCGCTCCACGGCAGCGAAATGCGACGAGACAGCGCGTCTCGCCGTGATCTAACGCGAAATGGAGGATTAAAGCCCCTCGCTGATCCAGCTGGTGGAGGTACGCCTCCAAAACATCGAAAGAAGAAGGGAAAAGGAGGCCGTCTGCGTCGTGGCCACGAGAAGGCTGGAGTCTGGAGTTCCACACACTCCAGCGGCCAAGGGAGTACAAGTGGATGCCATGGAATGGCAGACCGTTGAAGGAAGAAACGGCAAGAAGTAGGAGCCGGCGAAGAAATCAGCGGCGATGATCACTCCGGGGACAGGGGCGAAGGGCCCGAGGAAATACTCGTAGGAAGGATCGGAGAACGTGCGAAGATGGGGAGACAAACTGCCTCTCCCATACACACCGCGAAGTCGGAGGCCATCTCATTATACGATAAAAACAGGCGAGGGTCTCCTCTGTCTCTCTGAGCATAAGCATGGGGTGGGGGTGAAGCTGTCGAGGTGTCTGCGACGGCCAGAGCCTTGTGCGGCATGCTGCCAAACATCAGCGAAGCGGGAGTTGCGGTGCGCCGACAATACGAGGGCGTCGGTTGGTCCCGAGTGATGTACGCGGCTCCGGCGTTGGTGGACGATCTGATGACAAGTCGCCGCAGCATTCTGCTCGTAAGGAGAGGGGTGTAGTAGTAAGGAGAGCTCTGCACAGGGTGACCGCCATCAGAATCGTGAGGGGATACCGAATGGTGTCCCACGCGTCGGCGACTGTTTTTGTCGCGTATTCCCCATGGGAGCTCTGGGCGTTGGTACTCAAGCGGAGATACTCTCGCATGATAGCGCTGGATCTCGGAGAGAAAACGACCGAGCAGGCGGCCCCAGACGATCTGAGAACCGCCGAGGAGGATGCGCGGAACCAGCGGTGGTCTCAGCTGACCAGCGAGAGAGGCGAACATCAAGGCGCCGAGGCCGTACTCCCAAGTTTAGAGGCAAGGAGGAGCCGCCACGGTCTCCCGCTGTCCTTCACTATGACCCAGGTGCTCACGGGACACGACGTGTTCGGTGAGTACCTGATGAAAATCGGACGCGAGACGAGGGATTATTGTCACCACTGCGGGGAGGGCAGGGACACGGCGCAGCACACGCTCGAGTGTTGTCCAGCGTGGGAGCTGTCCCGCTACACTCTGTCGCACGTCATAGAGGCTGCCCCCTCGGCGATCGTAGAAGCAATGCTGAGCGGGCCAGGAATATGAGGCCATCCGTTTCTTCTGCGAGCGAGTTACGCTCGCAAAGGAGTACAGAAAGGGAGAGAAAGAGACTAGAAAGAGACCGCAGCTAGAAGGAAGGACGGTGCCAGGAGCAATGCCCATTCCCTAGCGCCAAATTCAACAGTCAGGGAATCTATAGGACTAGCTGGAACGAAAGGACGCGGGAGGGGTTGCAACAGAAATATAATTCATCGAGGTTCCTGGAGCACTCCTGTCATACGCGTAGGATGGTCAGCGTGGAGTTTTAGTCGGTAAGAGTCAGACACTACTCTGCTGCTGCCGTTATTAACGGCACCTTAATGAGAACCCACAACTACTACCTACTACTACACATCAACCCTAAAGCCCAGACCGGGCATAACCTGCACCGCGCAAGCCACTGCGACTTCTCCCCGGCTACGACCAAAGTGTCATCCGCGTAAGACACCATCGCCGTGCCCGTAAGTAGCGGACAGCGCAGCACCTTATCCTACGCTTCCTTCCCGCTGTACCGAATCCACCCGCCATTAAGGCCGTAGGCCCAGAATAGACGAACAAAATAGTAGGGCACCTGGAAGAATTCCAGGGCCTCCACTTTCCTGCCTCATGGCTTGGTGTTGAACGCAATGAAACTATCCAAAGATATTGCCAACGCCACAACATACCGGGTAACCATGCCCTCTAAAACGACTCGCAGGTGCCTGACAGCGTCAACCACTCCGATATCCTTACTGGCTTTCGTGTCAACCCGATACCCGCTCCGACATGTAGTCCTGCAGACAGCCGGCAATGACTCTCTTAAAGAGCTTGTCGACCTCGTCCAGCAGACATATCGGTCGGCCCTCTTTATGGAGTAAGGCTAGTCATTCGCCACGTCCGGGAATAAACTCCTTCTTTCAGACACCTCGTATAGAGGCGCCGAAGTTTGGGAGCCATAACCATCATTATTTCCACCCAGACCCGGCCTGAGATTTCGTCCAGATTCGGCGCCACGTCGCGGAAGGCCATTCTTCTGGTCACCCCGTGCAGCTCTTCCTCCGTGACTTGCCATTTGCCCTCCCATTCCACTGTTCAAGATGTTATTCGTGTCTGCTCTGATGCGCTCTTGTCGGCGGGGGGGGGGGGGAAGGTTCGCGCGAAGCTTTCTCATAACTCCTCTATACGAGCTTCTACACGGGTCGGACTTGACTGCTTCGACGAGGTCCAACCAGGCCCGGGCCTTGGCAATCTTGATCTCCCTCTGCAACGAGCACCGCATCTCGTTGCCTCGTAGCAGTGAGTGATCTTTCCCTCGTTGTGAAGCCGTCTTCGGCGAACCCTCTGACAGCGCCTTTGAGTTTGAACACTTCCAATCTTCAGCTCTGCGACATCAAGGGTCCACCAATAAACGGCACCATCCCGTCTTACACCAGGTGTTCATCGCGGCATGGATGCGTCGCTTACCGCCGTCATGCTTCGGTGGAGGCTCTCAGCCTCCTCATCCGCGGCCGATTCCCTCGTGGCGGCATCCACTCCAATAACAGCTATAGCGGCCGCTTGGAGTAGATCTCTGTCCCTCGTTGCGACCTTCCACCTTGGCGGTAGGTGTACATGTCCCCCACTCGGAGGGCTACGGCCATCACCTGCGGATGCTGTCCCAGGAATGAAAATATCATCCACTTCCATAAATATATAGATGTGGACCAAGAGTGACTCGATATCCTCGGCCACTTTCCAGTCTGCGACCCGTGTAAACGCGTTTGGGGTCGTTTACCCTGTGAAGCCCCTGTTCACCAACAGGAGCCCGAGTTCCACATCCCACTATGACAGAGCCAGCCCGCATGCGTTCGTCCTGGGTTCCCCCATTCCGACTGTGTCCAGGGAGAAAGCTGAAAGAGAGAAATTGCTGCACAAGGATAAAGAAGAAATGAAAGGTACTATGCGTGAAATACGAAGATACAGAGCTTTCTTAACGAAACTACAAATAAAACAACAGAATAAGAGCGATAAAGAACGCAAGCGCAAGGTGAAAGAAATATTTGCCGAAGCTTTAGTGCAACAGAGTGAATTAGAGAAATTAAAACGGAAGAAGTAATAGTAATAGAATAAGCCGCGCATTCCGGAGTCCGTGTACATTATCTTTCTTAGACAATATTGGTATTTTGAATGATTTTATGCGATTGTATCAACGATGACCTCGGATATAACGGATCGTGATCGCTATATTAGCGTCTTTTAAGATTCTTATAATTTCATTAACTGTAATAAATGTAAGTAAATATTTTCATAATAAGTAAATCTTTTAACCAATTTCGTTTGCGAAAACAATACTGTAGTTGTATCATATGGAGGTAATTCCTTATGGAAAAATCTAGCAGGAAACAAAATAAAAGTCTCACATGCGAAGCTTAGTTTTCAACAAAAACGAGTTCGAATATTTGTCGCGTGTACTTGAATTTGGCTAATTACCGAGTGGAATAGACAGTCAGAAGAAGGTTTTTCTACATGCGAAAATAAATTAAAAGTGATATAAAATTTGTCAATTAGTTTGTCTCTTAATTTTCAAGAAAATAGTATTTGAACGCGTTTAATTAAGAATTGTCCGCGTGTATACGTGTGATGGATTTGCAAATTTATTTTTCTCGAAAACAAATTGTCTTGTGAACAAATTTTATTCTACATTTCCGGTTTATTTTCACATGTAGAATAATCTGATTATATACTTCTACCTACTCTGGAATTGGCAATGTTCAAGAAAATTTTATATACGTGTTTCTATAACTACAAATATATTGACAATTCCGTGAGAATGATGTCTTGATTTCTGATTGCTGCTAGTTCCAAACTGAAGTATACGTATACACGTGAGTAGCGATAACACGTTTAATCCTGAAGAGAATGTCATCGAATAAAATCTTTGATAACATTGTTATTAAATAACGACGCCTTATTTTAATTTGCAATATCTCAAACAAACCGTATTCTGATTTTATAGCTTTCGATCATTGGATAACCTAATACATCTTTCTTTCAATAAGATAGATTATGAATTCAATATTGTACTTTATATTTATAAATGTGTCTGAGATGTGGGAGATAAATGTGTCAACGGGGCCGTTGCTTGAAAACGCTTAGGAAAACCCAAGACCCAAATTTAGACGTTACAACGAAGCAATAAACTGAGAAAATAGTTGTAGGGGCACCTAAGGTTTATGACGATGGATTGGGGCCCGAGGTGACATAATGAGTCGCCGAACGCAGCCGTGGTCACGGGAGGGACAGGTAACAACAAGAGCAAGAAATAACTGTACAGCCCCATAAAAACAAACCCTGGCCGAAAAGGTAAGGAGGAGGACTATATAAGAGCAGCTCGATTCGGATTGGGGTTCAGGCAGTGAGTGAACAGTTCAGCGAACTGCCGATTGAGTTACTACCGCGAGTATCCCTGAGAGAATCATTCATCCCGTGCCCGTGGATTCGTTATCGAACCTAGAGCCGTCGTAATCGACCCTTGGACAGCCGAAATTGTTTGAGATCCGTTGCATCACCTCTACTTGTATCAATAAACACTAACCGGAATTGCAATGGCCAACTCGAGGAAAGATTCTTCAAACGCCCACTCTTCCAAGCCTAATCCGACGTCAGAATTGGGATCGAAGCGGATTGAAGCGCAAGAAGAGCAGATGACTGCCTTACGCGAGCTGGTCCAAACGATGGTGCAGAGGCCGACAGAGCAAACACCGAGTGTGGTACCCGAAAAAATTGTCACTGCCACGTTTTAACCCTGAAATTGCGGGCGCTGACCCAACCGCGTGGTGTGCGATTGTTGGCGTAATTATGGAAAAGAGACACCTATCAGACGAAGAATTGTATCTTGCAGTAAGTCGCGCCCTGGAGGGCACCGCAGCACAGTGGCTTACGCGAATCCCAGTCCGTGGCCTTACTTGGACAACGTTTGCGGAACATTTTCTGGCACATTATGGTGGCACGGAGACGGCAACCTCGGCGCTAATGAGGATGTACAATGAACCGCCGCTAAAAGACGAAACTACGGCGGCTTTCGGCGCCCGTCTTCACTCCCTTCTGTTAGCGAGGTGGGAAAGTCTAACCAGCGTCTAACTAGTTAACGCCGCCGTCCTTCACCGTTTGATGTTACACGACGAGAGAGTCGAAAAAATAGCACTCTCGAATGAGATCCAGACCCGGGATCAATTCCTTAAGTAATTGAGACCTTTTTCCCATGGAAGGAAGAGGCTGGTACCGTTGGCAAATGATCCATCGGCGGAACCTGCTACTAAAAGGAGCAGGCTATCGGAGTACAGGCTTAAGTGCTTCCACTCTAGGATCTACGGGCATACAACAACGGAATGTCGTAAGAGAATGAAATTGGAGCAGAAGAATACCATACGGAAACAAAGGGAACAACGACTAGCCACATCATCGAAGGTGGTGTGCTTTAAGTACAAAGAGGAAGGACACATTGCGCCTAACTGCCCGTCACAGCGTAAAGTAAACCACAACCGCAACAAAGAGCGTCGAGTCGACTCCTGCGTGGTGGAGCCGCAAATGGGGAAACTAATCCACCAGGGTGAGTCGTTCCCATTTTACTTCGATTCTGGAGCCGAATGCTCACTAATAAAAGAATCCGTCGCCTTGAAATTCTCCGGTAAAGAACGACCGAGATAGTAGTAATGCGAGGAATCGGGAATACTTGCGTCAAAAGCACGTTTCAGATTTTGTCCATCGTACGCATTAATGGTTCTATGTTGGAAATAGCTTTACATGTCCTCGCTGATAGTCATTTAAAGTATGACATTATGATCGGTCGGGAAATTTTAAGCCAAGGATTCGACGTAAATATGACACACAACAGCTTCGATATTTACAAAACAAAAACGGTTAATGCCTGCAACGAAATCACTGAAGACGAGATCGATCTTAATAAAGTGGGCACGGAGGCATGGGGGAACGATAAAAGTCGGTTAATTTCTATCCTCCAAAGTTTTAAAGAGTCATTGATTACGGATTTTCCACGTGCTCGTGTAAATACCGGGCAGCTAGGAATTCGATTAATAGATCTCACTTCTGACGTCGGATTAGGCTTGGAAGAGTGGGCGTTTGAAGAATCTTTCCTCGAGTTGGCCATTGCAATTCCGGTTAGTGTTTATTGATACAAGTAGAGGTGATGCAACGGATCTCAAACAATTTCGGCTGTCCAAGGGTCGATTACGACGGCTCTAGGTTCGATAACGAATCCACGGACACGGGATGAATGATTCTCTCAGGGATACTCGCGGTAGTAACTCAATCGGCAGTTCGCTGAACTGTTCACTCACTGCCTGAACCCCAATCCGAATCGAGCTGCTCTTATATAGTCCTCCTCCTTACCTTTTCGGCCAGGGTTTGTTTTTATGGGGCTGTACAGTTATTTTTTACTCTTGTTGTTACCTGTCCCTCCCGTGACCGCGGCTGCGTTCGGCGACTCATTATGTCACCTCGGGCCCCAATCCATCGTCATAAACCTTAGGTGCCCCTACAACTATTTTCTTAGTTTATTGCTTCGTCGTAACGTCTAAATTTGGGTCTTGGGTTTTCCCAAGCGTTTTCAAGCAACGGCCCCGATGTCTCTTCATCTCCGACAAATGTATATCATTATAACATTTAAAGAAATACGCTTTATTTAAAAAACGATGTTAATTATGATCCATATATATTTCGTAATAATATGTGTTACGTCCTGTGACCCCAAGGTAGATTCTAATCCATCCTTTGGTCAAGATGCTCAACAGCTGTTTCGACATATTTGCACGGACTCACAATAATCCCAAGGAACCGTTTATTACCGCGTCTAGAATTCTCTTTACGACGACCAAATCTGGCCGTCGTAAGATTTAGCGTTCTTCCCTTTACTGTCGAGGCCCTTCACAAATTTATAAAATATATTTTTCAGGTCGAGACGCTCCTCGAGGTTTTTGCTCGTCACTGTTGACCACGGGGAAAGCTGGCTTTCCCACGTACGATACTCGAAGGCCGCTTCTACGTGCGAGCAATAGTTGGTAGGGGGCGGCCAGAAACCATCGCTAGTTTTCCTTCTCGACATCATCTTTATCGTTCCTCACTTTAAATCGACTTTACGGTAAGAACACTACAACTTCTCTTCGGTCGCAACATTCACAAAGGCTTATATCATTTAAAAGTTGTTGGAAATATATAGTGATATATAATTGGGAAAATCATTGAAACCACCCACATTATCTTAACTGAAATAGGGGATCGGCTGATTCGTGATATCGGTTATCGTATCGAGACGACATATTGCGACTCTCGTTGACGCGTTACACTGCGAACATGTTTCTAACGGTCAAACACTAAGTTATTACGAAACGACAATTATAATACAAAATTAAAATTTCTTAAAATTAAATTAAAATATTTGGGAGATAAATACATTAAGTGTAGGAGATAAAAAATGGTTAAAGCAATGAAGATATTATTGTCGGAAATTTCCCAACGAAAACGTAATGAACAAAAAATGAAATCCTCGAACCCATTTGAAGTGCATGTAAATAGGAGGAAACGAAATTTATTGGGTAGAAAGAGCAAGACGGATGAAGGTCTCCCAGATGTATCTCGTGCAAAAGCAATTAGAAAGCGAAAAGAGACGCTTCTTCGAGAGTACAAATTAAAAGACAAGGATAATTTATTTTTAGATAAACCCATAGGTGAAAAAAATCCATCGCTGAACGAAGAAGCCTAGGCTAGATTTGCTGTAGAATATTTATAATTTGAATAGCGAAGAGGTATTAACACATAGAGGTCAGACTTTAGAGGAAATTGAAAAATTTGATGACCCAAAAAGTGATGATGAATACAGCGATGATGAAAGTAGAATCGGTAAACTGGATAATAGGTTTGTTGCTCACTGGATAATAGGTAGCTCACCTTGGTGATGGTATTTTGTCCAAATCAGGATCTGAAAATTCTAGGAAAGATCTTATAGATGAGTTTATAGTTCTATAAAAAAAACGCTAAGCCGAGAAACAGAAAATACGTGGACAAACTACAGATTTAACAGAAAAACTTGATTCTGAGTGAAGGGGTCTCCTTCCAATATTTTCAGCAACTAATAAGGGTATTAAAGAAACAACTACAGAGACAAAGGCTGATGATTACGATATTGCAGTACGTAAGTTGAAGTTTGAGGCTAAAATCTGACACCATCAGATAAATTAAGATCTGAAGAGGAGATTGTAAAGGAGGAAAAGGAGAAATTGAAAGATTTAGAAGCAGATCGGCTGGCAAGAATGAAAGCACTTGTAAATAATATAAGTAATGGGATTAAACACAAATCTTGATGATGGTTTTATACTAGAAACTATAAGTGACCAAGTCCCAGCAGATGATGACGGAGAAAATTCATTAAAGATGCATAAGGAGAGACTATAAATATACAGGAAGATAAACAACTAAATACTATTGCAATGAATGACCTTATTAAGAAAGAAAGGAAGATAGAAAAGAAGAATTCCGTGAAAAGGGAATTAGTTGAAAGTCGTAACGGTGAAATCTTAGTATTATGACAGTTCGCGGAGAGACGCGATCGCGAGGAAAGCGCGTCAGCGAGAGGCGTAAATTCTCTCAACGATTCGGATAATCGACGCCGCGAATTAGTCGTTCCCCTGTTTAGATTAAGATAACAGAGGTGGTTAGAATGAGTTTAACACTGAATTAACAGGGCTAACATATGCTTGGGCTTGAAAAAATGGCGGCATGCAGAGAAGACGCGTTTACGCCGCTCCCCGTACCCTGCAGAGTAAATCGTAGTGAACACAAGGAAAGGCGACAAAGAATGGATCAGTGTGTTGTGCCAGTGCGTGTGTACAAAGTGCGCAAGAAAATTCGTGAGGAAAGAACAGGACTGGATGGGACAGAAGGAAAGCAAGAAAAAAATTCAGCTCTGTCGACGAAGCAATAAGGAAGACAGGTTAGGTCGCGCGCCGGCACCGCCTCGCTACGGGTACGCCTCGAGGCACTTGTGGGCAGACGCAGACATTATGCGACACACGACAGCAGAGCCGCCGCACGGGCTACCTCGGAAACCACCCGAGAGCACGTGCGCGCAAGGTCCCTCTACGCTGAAGGCCACCAGACGGGTCCTCGCGTTCGACGAGGAGAATACTACTAGTAGAAAGCAGGATATGGAGGAAGGAATGGAGCCGCATCAAATGTGACCAGGAAATCCATGAGCATCGCTAATAGGATGGATAAACCAGAGGGTCCAGGCATGGATCTGGTCATGGCTCCAAGCGCCGAATCAGACGCAAGGAACACCACGGCAGGAAACTCGCAGGGAAGTGCGTGTTCGGACGTCGAATAGTTAATGGCCTACGGGGCCCCATCCTCGTCTGAGACGTCCAGGGGAAGAAAAAGGAAGCTGACACCCACAACTCCAGACATACCTATGGTATCCTCCAGAACATCCTCCACAGCGGACATAGCAGCCATACTAACTGGGCGAGTAGAGGGGATAATGAAGGTATTGACAACATCATCGAACTTTGAAGCCTTAATGTAGGTGTTTTTTAAGGAGGCAGCAAGCACAATTGCTGCGGGCACGGTGGAGCTGACAAGGAGGACAGGACCCGCCTACGGCACTTGAGTTGCCAGGATGGCGGTGATGCGGGTGGAGGTACTAGAGAAGGAGGTCGAAGTCCTCCGGAAAGAGCAATCAGAAAAGGCCGGGTGTGTCGGTCAGGAGAACGCAAGGTGTCACGCCTGCACCTTCGAGCTGGGGCACCCTAAGGAGAATGACGGGGGAGGAGGAGCAGAACGTCTCTCTGCCCTCGAGAGGAAATTCGAAGAGTTCAGGCCTTCGCTAATCAGGGCCCCAGAAGAACGCCTACAGGACTAGTGTCATAGTCCGGAAAAAAGGCAGAGAAAGACAACCACGATTAAAGGCAATACCATCCAAATATCATCGCCCTCGAAGGGGCAAGAGGGTGGTGAATGGAAGGTGTTCGAGCATAAGAAAAAGAAGAAGGATACGAAGAGACGGGGCCGATCGACGATGGATGCGGTGAACTGGGTACGAGAGATGTCACGGGTCATGGTTTCTCGGGGTGGGGTAACGCTGGTAGTCTCTTTAGCATGTTGACTGCCACGCGTGTTTTCAAAAAAATCTCCCTCAGGCCACGCGTGCAGCAGTACCATGTATTCTGCTCGGTGCCCCCATCAATATTTACGTAATGCGGGTCGCTTAACTGGTGGTCTCAAGAATGACCTCTCGTTCCTTTTGTTTCCATTCCTTCGCACTTGTTTCTCATCTCTCCACTTTCTACAAACTCAGTTTGAATCTATGCCGAGTAACGAACGGTACAACTTAAAATCTCTGCCCTAATTCGTTACAATGTGGGACAGAAAAATTGAAAACTTATTTCTTAGTGAGTCAGATAGCAGTAAAAAAGAAAGGTTTTACTTGGCTTACACAAATTCGGATAGTAGCGATGAGGAAGAAATCAGATTTCCTAGAAATAGAAATATGAATAGAATTATATCGTCTAATTCTGATTCGGATCTTGATAAGTGCAATCGCAGTGATACAGAATCTAATGAAGATACTATTGACTAGATTTTACAAGGATTGGTCATTGAGGAAGAAGGTAGAACTGATGATATCGGGGAAAGTACAATTCCATTTAGTGAATGTAGTGAATTTAGTGGTCGGCAGAAGTCATTTTCTTTTCCCGAGACAGGTGGTCTCATTGGGTAATTACCTGGCGATGTCAATCCGTATGATATGTTTGAGTTGTTCGTTGATGATGAAATAATAAACTTACTTGTGTCAGAAACAAATAGATATGCGGAACAAAAGTTAAATAAATCTAAGCTAACACCATGTTCACGGATGCATATGTGGCTACCAACTAATCCGGAAGAAATAAAAAAGTTCTTGGGATTGACCATATATATGTGAATTGTAAAAGTAAACCTCATAGCTAATTATTGGTCAAAAGACCCGTTGCATAATTTTCAATTACCGCGTACTATTATGTCACGAAACAGATTCGAATTACTACTGAATAACTTTCATTTTGCCGATAATACGTCGATTGCCCGTAATGATCGGAAAAATACGTCCACTTTTCGACAAACTGGAAAAGAAGTATCAAAAAATATTCATGCCTGGAGAACACATTATTATTGATGAAACCTTGATTCCATGGCGCGGAAGACTCATCTTCAAACAACATATACCAAATAAAGCACACAAATACAGGATCAAGTTATTCAAATTATGCTCAAGCATGGGATATACAATGGGCAAAGAAAATTTACTCTGCTAGATCAGCTGACGGTGTTAGAGAAACAGGATTGGCACATGATGTATGTCTATAGCTTACAGAGAAGCTTTTCTACCAAGGACGAACATTATACATTGATAATTTTTCCACGAGTTATGAATTAGCGATATCATGCCTAAACCGCAAGACCGATGTAGTGGGAACACTTAGGAATAACATAAAATTCCTCGTTAATAACAGAAAATTCCTCAAAAGATATTCTTCATTACAAACTAAGTAAAGGGGAGATGGTATCCAAAGAAGATGATAGTGGGACTATCATACTGAAATGGAGACATACACGGGATGCGAGAATTTTATCGACAAAACACGCACCCATCATGGTGCCAAGTACAAAAAGAAACAGTAGTATTCGTGCTGTTTGTTCAAGCCAACAGACAACTGCAACATTAAAACCACTAGCTGTTGTTGAATATAATGAAGGAAAGTGTGGTATAGATTATTCCGACCAAATGGTTTTGTTACGTCTCGTGAGACATCGGCATTCTATCCTTCGTTACCTGACAGCCAACCGACCACCTACTGTCATCCCGACCCTCAATAAACCCAAGGGTCCATCATAAAACGTTAACTGTTAACTGCATTGTTTCTACATATGTTTGCCAGTCAAACTGCTTGTCCCGAAGAATTTGCTAACCCTATAAGTGTTTTCGGTTTATGGCTGGGTTTTGGAAAAGTACTTGGGTATATTAGGCGCTCTTAAAAATTACGGAAAAAGCGGTCTACCAAAAGAAGCTGGTTTTACTCAGGAACATGGTCACCCCTGATCCACGTTGTTAGAAGGCTTCTTCATAATTTTTTTCATTAACGTGGGTCATAGCCAACCGGCATCGCGGATCGTTACCGTCGCTTCCCTGACGTAAAGTGTGAACAACGAATCCGTGTTCTCCGTTCAAAGAATTAGTCAATCATAACGGGAATTTATGACGCCCGTTGGCGCGCTCTTTCGAGATCGCGTCTCCCGGCGAGCGAGCGAAAATTCATGGTCCTTTGTGCCGGATTACGTGCCAGTGAAAAGTGAACTTAAAAGTAATCACACAGTGCCACGTATCCACATCGAATCCAGCAGCGAAAGTGTATCACTCCATCGAAGTCAGTGACGTCAGGAGCGTCACCTTCGAAGAAGTATAGCCCATTGGTCGAGGCACGCAACCAGGCAGCGTCCCGACGTAGGTGGACAATCATCCAATAGAAGGTTCTACCCACGTAAGTCTGTCTACATCACTAATCATGCCGATCCCAGCAAAGGTCAACTTTATACGGTAAAAACGTGATGAGTGCGTCAACACCATCAAGTCCATAGAGAGCAAGATCGACCAGTATCCACAGACTGACAAGAATAGCATTTGCCTCTTGGAAACATATCAGGCCCAACTCGAGGAACAGTGGAAGCGGTTCCGACTCGCCCAAGAGGATCTAGATGAACACGGCGAAGGAGACTTCACGTTGGAAGACCAGATTCCACACATCTACATGTCTCTGGGAGCTCGATTGAAGGAGCTGATACTGGCTGAGCAACCGTCAACCCCGTCGACAAATAAAGGCATCGATTTTCCCGAAGCGAAAATGTATTTGCCAGAAATGTGGCTGCCAGCATTCGACGGAAAATTCGAACGTTGGAGCGTATTCTACAATACGTTCACCTCGACGATAGATAATAACCACTGTCTCACTACTTTGCAAAAATTTCACTATCTGCGGGCCTCCATAACTGGAGAAGCAGCGAATTGCGTGAATTCGTTAAGCTTCGAGGAGGAAAATTACCCTAAGAAATTTAACGGCCTTAAGAGATTTAATCAATGTCGTAAGACAAAATATCGGCGCACTAAACAGTATAGGAGAAGCCACCAAGGTGAATTCCCTCTTATTCGACATCATCGGCACGAAGTTACCAGATCATGTCAAACAACAATGGGATCTGACGTTACCGAATAAGGAGGTTTCTCAGTATACCGATTTCCTGAATCACCTCGAGAATTTAGCACTCACGGGCATATCGCCCTCTAAGGTCAAGCAGACAAGATCACAGGAACCACCCAAGCGAGCCCATCGACATGAGCCACGAGGACACGCATTCACCGCATCCCAGGTTCAGTCAACACGCTATTCCTGCGGAGGACAACACAGCATCTGGCGATGTGATGCATTCAAATCTAAAACAGTCAGCGAACGCTTGAAGGACGCTAAAATGGCATCCTTATGCTTGAACTGCCTGAAGAAGGGGCACACAGTGCGTGATTGTCACACCGGTTCATGTCAACTGTGTGGAGGACGACAGCACACGATGTTACATCAGGAAAGACAGCTGTCGAGGTCAAATTCCTCCACATCTAGTTGAAGTTCCTACTTGTCAAGCAGGAGATCAGAATCTCCCCCGTCACCCATAAGCAAACGGAAAACTGCGAAAAAGCACAATTCGGGGACAGCACGGACGAACACGCCTTCAAGTCCACCCGTCAGTCCGAGACATCCAGGCGAATCATAACGGCAACAATTACATCCACCGATGGCGAATGCGCACATTAACGTTCCTCATCATCCCGGCCATATCGACCCTGATCCCAAACCAACACATCGATCGCTCGGCACTTGATATATCTAGAAATATCAAGCCAGCCGATCCCCGATCGATGTCTTAGTAAGCTTAGTAAGCAACACTTGCGCCGATGTGCGTCGGACAAATCAATCTGACGCGATCGGACGAGCCGGAACTGCATTTGCAAAAGACAAGATTCGGCTGGGTATTCAAGCTCCCGTCGTTTGAATCTTCCAACGCGACAGACGCTTTGAAATCGATTATAGAACGGTAGTACACGACTACCTGGATCGAAGACACATAACAAGAATCAGTACCAACAACGCCGACGATAGCGTCTATCTATCACACCACAGCGTAATCAAGGCATCGAGCGAAACAACAAAACTCCATGTCGTGTTCGACGGATCAGCGGCGAGCAGCACCGTAGTTTCATTGAACGATACAATCTATACGGGACGCAACCTACAGGAAGATCTGTTCAATACTCTTCTTAGATTCCGCCTTCACTAGTATGTACTCACTGAGGACATTGAGGAGATGTACATGCAATTCTTAGTGCGCCCAGAAGGCCGACGCTATCAAAAAATCGTATGGTGTAACGAGAATGGGGAAATCGAATCCTACCAACTTAACACCGTGACGTTCGGGTTATCGGCAGATCCATACCTGGCCCTACAGTGTCTCAAGCAGTTGGCAGGCGATGAAGGACATCGATTCCCACGAGGACCATCCGTCTTTTAACGAGACTTCTACGTCGATGACGCCCTCACCGAAGCGTACACGAAGGAAGAGGTACTGTTCCTCAGAAAGGAACTTACCAATCTTCTCCAATCAGCCGCCTTAAACATTCGAGAATGGGCTTCCAACGACCTGAGCATACTTCAGGGGTTATCCGAACAAGATAAAAGCCGAAGGTTACAATTAGGTGAGTCTCAAACCCTAAAAACACTCGGCATATTTTGGGATTCCCAAGACGATGCAATATTTTACTATGTGGAGTCGAACACCCTTGGCCAACTTACCAAAACGGAAAGCAGCAACTTGTATCGCCACAACTTCTGTCAACAACGGTCTCTTAGACAGATTTTCATCGTAGCCGAAGTTAATCCGCATCACTGCTCGCTGTCTTCGGTGGAAACGGAAACAAAATCGTTACTTCTCACCACAGAAGAGCTACAGGTTTCCCACGACAGACTCATTCAGTTACTTCAAGACATTCATTTTTCAGAAGAGATATCAACGCTCCGGAAGAATCGAAACATGTCAGTCAATGGGAAACTCCAATGACTCAATCCTTTTCTAGGCAAGACAGGAATATTGCGCATCAGGAGCCGACTGAGTCAAGCACCGACGGATTTCACACAGAAGCATCCGATCATATTGCCTAAGTCTCCTACTACATCGAGTATCATCGTAAACGAACGAAGGTCAGCATGCATTCAGGCACTCAGGCTACTTTATACGCAGTGATACTGGCCCATCGATGGCAGAAATCAAGTATGACGTACGACCAAAAACTGCGTCCGTTACTGTCGTGCTCATCCACCACCAGTAGACAACATAATGGGTAATCCGGAGACTCGAGTAACTGAGTCTCGACCATTCACAAACGTCAGTGTCAATTATTGTGGTCCATTTTACATTAAGGAGAAACGAGATCGTAACTACCGCCAGGTCAAGGTATACGTAGCCATCTTCGTATGCCTAACAGTCAAGGCGGTGCATATCGAGGTTGTCGGCGATCTCACGAGCGAAACCTTCATCGCCGCTCTTCGTCGATTCATCGCTCTGCGAGGGTTCTGTTCGACCATTCACTCCGATAATGCCATAAACTTTATCGATGCAAAGAACGAGTTAAAGGAGCGCCATGATTTACTAAAATCCGATGACCACAACGAAAAGGTAACTGCGTTTCTAGCCGACAAGCAAATCGAATGGCGCTTCATATCCCCTCATTCCCCGCATTTTGGTGGGTTATGGGAGGCAGCGGTGAAGTCATTCAAACATCACTTTTCATCGGCAATGAATTGCTTACTTTCGAACAGTTCAACACACTACACACACAACACACATCGAAATAGAAGCAGTTCTCAACTGCCGACCGTTAACACCCAAATCTCCTGATTCCAAAGATCTCCTCGTCTTCAGTCCGGGTCATTTCCTCATTGGCGAGTCATTAATGAATTTGCGTGAGCGAGATTTCAGGGACACTCCATCCAACCGGCTCTCCAGATGGCAGCATATCCAAAAAATTAAACAACATTTTTGAAACCGCTGGCATAAGGAGTATCTCAATGAGTTGATCAACCGCAATAAATGGACCAAAGGTGGACGCAACATACAAGAAGGCACAATCGTCATCCTCGGAGAGGACAACGTTTCATCGATGCAGTGGCCCTTGGGCCCCGTAATTAAGATCCATCCCGGAGCCGACGGCATAACACGAATAGCCACCGTGCAGACATCAACGAGCCTCCTGGACTGCGGCGTCAAACAACTGGCCCCCCTGCCATATCAATCAGCTCTAGATGAGTCCGGACAATAACTGATAGCGAAGGAGATGGATAACACAATCATCTAACCCGCATATAGAATTTGTTCGGTACCCTCTCAACGAGGGTAGGATGTTACGTCGCGTGAGACATCGGCACTCTATCCTTCGTTACCTGGCAGCAAACCGCCCATCTACTGTGATCCCGACCCTCAATAAACCCAAGGATCCATCATAAAACGTTAACTGTTAACTGCATTGTTTCTACATATGTTTGCCAGTCAAACTGCTTGTCCTAAAGAATTTGCTAAACCTATAAGTGTTTTCGGTTTATGGCTGGGTTTTGGAAAAGTACTTGGATTTATTAGGCGCCCTTAAAAATTACGGAAAAAGCGTGTAGTCACTTAATGGGAAAAACGAACACGCGTCTACCGAAAGAAGCTGGTTTTACCCAGAAGCAGAGTCACCCCTGATCCACGTTGTTAGAAGGTTTCTTCATAACTTTTTTCATTAACGTGGGTCATAACCAACCGGCATCGCGGATCGTTACCGTCGCTTCCCTGACGTAAAGTGTGAACAATGAATCCGCGTTCTTCGTTCAAACGCCACGCTCACACCAAGCTTTCCTCCATAACAACGTAAGAGCGAAGCGGCAGTCTATATCAACTCAAGCCACAGGACAATTCAAGGAACCTCAAGAAGTCAACAAATCGAATACAGTCAGTTGACGAAATACATCATCATACATGGCAACACGAACGGAGTCTCAGGTCGTACTCACTCGTAGTTGTCTTATCAAACATTCATTCTTGTGTTACACCGAAGTTGTTGGATCGTTTAAATATATAATAACCTGTTAATCGCAGCGTTATATTCAATTAATCACCCTTATTATCCCACAAGAAATAAGGGATCGAACGATTCGTGACGTCGATTAGTTAATCGTAACGGGAATGTACGACTCCCGTTGTTGCGCTTCTTCGAGATCGCGTCTCCCCGCAAACGTGCGAAAGTTCAGGTTTCTTATGCCACCAGAATCAAAAAAGGAATCAAATGGTACAGAAAATTTGGCATTCAACTCCTTCTGGGAATTTCTGTTGTAAACGCTCTGACGGTTTACAAAATTGCAACAAGGAAGAATATAAGCATTAGAATATTTAGACAATCATTAATTGCAAAATTATTAAGGTTGTCTGAAAATACAAAAAATTCTTGTCTTCGACGCAGTCAGCATAATATCGCTGTTAGGAATAATGATTCCGGAAGAAGCATGAGACGCGCATGCAAACTATGTTATGCAAATAAAAGACGTCGAATGAACCGAACAAAGGCACAGAATAATTTGAAGAAAACAACATCTTATTGTCCAAATTGTCCCCACCAACCTCAGCTATGTACAGAATGCGTTAAAGTTTTACATTCAAAATAATTTTTTAATAAACCATTTTCGTATTACTTTTATAACAATTCAACAGTTTTATTATTATGGAGTATCTTTTCGAATACCAACAACGATCCTTCACAAGTAGTCAAATAAGCGACACCCGAATATGGGTTACGCGACCTGACCAGAAACTTTTCTGACAGCCGAATACGGGTGTCGTTGCAGTCGAAGTGTTAGACATAGTCAATGAATTCAACATCATACCCTGGGACGGAATATCGGAGATCCTTGAATTTTTCCAGGAGCTTCCCTACATCATTCGTGCCATACGGGCCTAACTGAGCGATAGATGGTTGACCTACACCGGCAAGGATGGAGAAGGGCGGTGGCCCGTTGAGCGTGGGGTTCCGCAGGGTTCGGTATTAGTTCCGATTCTGATCCGGTGGATCATCGGATACGTCGCGGTGCTTCATTTCCCCATGTCCGCAGACTCAGGCAACGTGTGTTACGCGGACGCCACGTTGGTCTTGGCCGGAGAACAGTTTGCCGCCGCTTGCATGATACGGGCTATACGCAGGCTGGGCCTGAGGATGTTCCCAGCCAAATCGGTGTTCATATGGTTTTATGACTACTAACGTAGGGGGACTCATCCACCCGACCTGTATTTGGACATAAGCGGAGAGGAGGTTGAGGTTGGATCTGAGATGAAATACTTGGGCCTCGCCATTGACAGTCAATGGACGTGCGGAACGCACTTCAAGCTCCTGGCTCCCAAAGTGACGACGACAGCCAACGCTCTATGTGGACTGCTGCCGAACATCGGTGGGGCAGATCTCGGAGTGCGCCAACTGTACGAGTGGGTGCTTCGATCCCGTGTTCTTTATGGGGCCCCGGTGTGGGTGGATGATCTGATAGCAAACCGTCGCAGTCTACTCCTGTTGAGGAGGCTGCACAAGACAACAGCCATTTCTCTTTCGTAACGGGATACCGGACGATATCATATGCATCGGCGACTGGCAGTGTCTCCTCCGTTCGAGCTCCAGGTCCGAGCGCTCCGACGGGTGTACCATCAACTGCGGAGCCTGTACTTGGTTGGGGATATGCCCTCTACCGCCCGGTCGGTCCGCGACGTCCGGGGGAGGCAAGGCTCTAGACCTGGGAACGGTGGCGCAGTTAGCTAGCCGTCGAGGATACGGTGTGGCCTCATAGAGCCGTTGGAGCGGTACTACCAAACTAGGAGGCCTGGAGAGATCCTGGCGGGCTCCCACTGCCGTACAGGATGACTCAGGTGGTCACCGGGTACGGAGCGTTCGGAGAGTTCCTGCTAAGGATTCGGCGGGAGGTGACTAGTACGGGCCACCACTGCGAGGAAGAGGAAGACACGGCACAGCACACGCTGGAATTCTGCCCGGCGTGGGAGGAACCGCGCCGTGTCCTACGACTCGCCATCGGCGAGAGTTTGCCCTCCGAGGCGATCGTAGAAGCCATGCTGAGAGGGCAACAGGAGTACATCTCGGTCAGCTCCTACTGCGAGCAAGCCATGCTCGCAAAGGAGCGCGCCAAGAAAGAAAGGGAGTTAGGACAATATCCATCGAAAGTACCGTCACGCGGAAGAGAGTCTGGTCTCCCCCTCTGACTTGCACGACGGCCCAGGCAGCGTGGCGTTTGGAGGAGTGACCCCTCCTAAAAATTACGATGCTGATTATTCAATGATGCAGTCAATTATCATAGATATTATAATTAAGTGTCATCATTAGTCACCGAATGACATAGATAAAGGAAAGTTATCAAATCTATTTTGCTTTTTTGTTCTAACATCTAATTGATCATGTTATAGTTATATATAAAGTACAGTTAAAGGTTTCCAAATTATTGATATGTAATATATAACTATCTAATAAAATTTAGTTACTTGTATTATATCTATATTATATTACACATATTTATTTCAAATTGTCTCCTTTCTTATACGATCTTGCTCGTCCAAATCCACAGAATGCCAAATCTGTTATACAAGGAATAATCAACGAAGAGCACCACGACTTTGTGAAAAATAAGAAGAATTACCCTGGTCTAGATACGGTTTATTTGACGTATAATTATATTAAAAATATATTTTCATCAGTATTAATTATAATCTTCTAATAAACGCAGACATCCTGTACAGACATATTTATGTCTGAAATAATATTTAGATCTCGTATTAAAAATAAAATAGATATTTCAAAGGATCTTTTTGTACTTACTCTTATATTAGAGGTAATTGTTACTACTACTGTCATATTTTTATAATCGAATATATCATGTGGAAACGGAATACGCTGTATTAATAATATTCCATTCACAGTGTGCGGCATTAAGTAAACGATTTGCTCCATCTACGATAAATTTCTTACACGCAATAATTTACGCATCCACCCCTAAACACTTAATTCAAGGAATAAAAATGCGACCAGCCTTCAAAGCAATAGAAAACTGGAGAAATTCATTAATACTCGATGAAGATCGCGCTAAGTTTAATACTGATCCAAGTGGCATTTATATGAAAGCGTTCGATCTGATACATGACTCCTTAGATGGTGATTTCAGAATAAGAGCCTTATTAGTGGCTGTAAATTTATTGCGTGAATTTAAAAGTCATCTAGAAGAACTGCAAGCTGTGTATTAGATATTTGAACCAATTTTAAAATTACTTAAATCGAATTCTTTTGACAAATATCCACCCAACGTGAAGAAACATATTATGCAATTACGAAAAGATTTGGAAAAACTAAAGAACAAAAAATTCGAATACATTATGGTTGAAAAAAAGAAACCAAAACCATTAAGACTATACGAGCCGCGAATTCAAGCAGTGTGTAAAAATCGAATTTGTAATTTCAAATCACGCCGTTTTATAAATTCAAAAATGTTATTAAGTTCACCAACATGTATCTTACACTTTTGTAGTATCATTTAAATAGCACCGAACTCGATATAATTTTTTTACGTGGGGAGATCCTTATGATCACCCCGTCGCTGTTCTCTGTTGGAGCTGCATGGAAATGTCGGACACTTACCGACTAAAACCGCACGGTGGCCAACTTAACACTTAACAGGAGTGCCCCGGGATGTCTTAGAAAAAAGAAAAAGGAAAAACGATATAGTAAACGATTAATTTCTCTTGCCGTGGCACGGTTAATTTCTCTTACAATTAGTTTCACTATTGCGCGATTTTGTCATTCTCATACTTACCTATCTCGCATAGAAAAGTAGATATGAGCTTTTGCGTAGAATTGTACAACTAAATAAGTTCTTGTAGCGTAGAACTCAGTAGATTCTTGTCTATGCTAGTGTGCAACCAACCATTGCAGATCCCTAACTTTGAGCTTAAATACATAAGTTCTTATATATGCTAAATTACAATCAAACACGCAAGCTACCTAATCTTACAGATTCTTATGTATGCTAATTTTACTTGAACTGAGTACTCGATAGCATGGTGTAGTACCAGTACGGAAACAACCAGAACGATCAGCTGGAACACTGTCATTTTTCTCTCTGATATTACTTACCGGTCGAAAATATACTTTGTACAGCGGTAAGTGCTAGTTCGTATTGCAATTGATCTGGAAAGATTCTATAATGGCAGGAAGAATGATTGTGCAACGGAATCTTGTGATTTTCAACGAGTATTAGATTTTTATATATTTATAGAGTATTAGACAGCTGTTTAGATTTTCTTATGAAATAGTGTATTTCTGGCCTAATTAAGAGAATCCCACATACAATCGCCAATTACTGGAAACAAATTTGCTGAATCGTACATGAATAGATGTAGTAATATCATTTATACTGGAAGAGTAAAGGAAAATGACGTACCAGGTATTCATATCTATGAATATTTGAATGAAAATATTTGCTCACCATTCTGTTTGAATACTGCCACGTTAATCTTATGATCGTTAACTCCCTGTTTTAACGCAATCGCGACGAAGCGATCTATGGAAATTATGACTTGGTCAGCGAAAATCGTAGGTCTTCGTTGCTGTCTATATCGATACGACGACTCACGTTAACAATATTTTGGATAGAGATAGGGATGATATTTTCCATGAAAGAAGGAGTTAACAGTCCATTTAATTTTGATAACTGATCCAAACCGAACGTGAAACTAAAACTGATGTGATTCGGTTGAAGAATGTTTTGAAGGATTTGAAGAATCTCGAGAAAGTTTCTCGATTGTCTGTTTTGAAATTTCCCAATTCTCTTTATGTGATCATGATGCACACCGATTAGTTGCCATAAAAAATTAACCCTCCAATGAACGACATTCTAAGGGTTGGGGTCACTCTTGCACGCGTCCTCGGCGCGCCTTCTCTTGAAGAGTGCAGTGATACCTGGATCGACATGAGGTCTTAGGTTTTCCAAAAGGTCGCGAGATTTCTTTCAAGTTAGAAACTCGGGAAACTTGTACGCTTGTACATATCAATATTACTCTTGGGCTATCGAGTTTGAAGAAATAAAAATTCCAAAACCGATACTTTACGATCGTGTTACAAACTTTATCGGTTAAGATTTTTCATGTTGTTCATGTTCATATGTCGTTTCTAACGGTACGAAACGAAATTTGTTTTTTATAACCCGCATACACGTGGAAAACTACACGCATGAAATCCTGTTATGGGGAGGAAAGGGACACATTAATTAACCATATAGCACATAATTTAGAAAAGAGTCTATTTGACATTTAAACTAAACTACAACACGAAACTGATTTAATAACTGATTGAATGATTATAATAAAAAGGAAAATGCAATGAAACTAATGAAAGAAGATATATACAAAAGAGCGGGTTCTTATACATGGGGGATGAATCTTTACCACCACTTTTAAGCAAATTCGACGAACTCTAGCACAAACCGCCCCACCAAGCACTTACCACATGCTCTTTGCTATTATACGTCAGAGAACGTCGGAGAATGTCACAGCTTCGTGCTTTCGGACAAGGCTAGAATAGGCTTAGCCGAAATTATTTACACTGTCTCTAACAAAATAAGGCTGCAAGTTTGATTCGTAAAGGATCATGATTCGTTAGCTTGAGAAGATTCATTGAGTCATGGGAATGTACATGCTTTTTTCTTTTTTAAATTGTATCTTTCTCCTTGTATCTTCGAGTATATTCCTTCACTCTTATAATCTATCTATTACCTTTATAATGTATAATGCTGTCATTAATAAATTGGTGGTTTCATAGTAAAGATCAAACATATAGTACAATAATTATATAGTACAAATTTAACTGAATCTAATGAACTTGATTGAATTTTTTTAAACGGTTACAATAATATCATAAACTATATATGTAAGATCGTTATCACATGGTAATTCAGAGGATCGATTCTGAAGTCTGAAAATCGAGTTTATTGTGAAAATACTTAAATAAAATACAGGAGTAAATAACAATTAATAACAGTAATGATTAAATAGATAACAAATTTTGTGCAGTGTCTACCTGAAAATCGAGAATCGATTTTCAACATCCTGAGCTACCGATCTTTCTTCGTCAATCTTCAATGTTTTAAACAATTATTCTTCCTACTATGATCTTGCCTATCTCTGATGTTACTCTGTGTCCGTCCGTTTGGGAAAATGAGCGTCTGTCAAAATGGCTGTCCGTAAAACAAAGAAGGTCGGTCTATCCGTGAAACAAAGGAAGTCCCTATCACCCTTGAACTCTCCAGGGAATTTACATATATCTGAGGTAAGTCGTGGTAGGTGCGGCTGCGTATTGTAAAGGCCGAGATAGATTCTGCTACTGGTGTAGATGTCGCTGCTGGGGCACTACTGCTTTTCATCTCATTTTTGATGAGTAGAAGAAATATCAGACTCCGGTCACCGGGATTCGAACTCAGTTCCCGAACGTTCGTAACCTAAGGCGCTAACTACTGCGCTGCCGTCGTCTGACACTAGTTAGTGTCAAGTGGTGGTATTTGCTGTCGAGTGCCGCCACATATTCAATATTATTATATATGTCGGAGATGAATGAACACCGGAGCCTTTGGAATTTTGGAAAAATCCCGCAACATTGTAATCTATATTCTATCATAGCTGTAATTAAACAATTGTAGTCATCCAATCCGATTGTAATTGTTCGAAACTCGTGATAGTGAGCTTGGACTCGAGGCGACAGTCAGTCGCCGGACGAGGCCGCGGTCAAGGGATGAACGTTTTGTCTAATAAAGATATGGACTAATAGTATAGCTCCCCTTAAAAGGGAAATAGTTGTAACACTCGACAGTAAACATTCCAGCGGTCTCTGTCCCGTTGCTCGCCACACGCAGACCCTATACTTCGAGTAAGATGGGTACCAGATGTCGACGCATCTCCACAGTACATGTTCAGCTAGCTCGAGGGCCCGTTATAAATCTTAAGATTTAGTTAACTAAAGTCCTTCAAACAGACAAACAGTCTTTGTCCCAACTACGGGAAGATAGGGGAAACTTATTTTCTCACGAACGGCGTCTCCCGCTAGCAACTTTCCCTCAAGGGCGACTACCATCTCTTTTTAACCACCGATATGGAGATTGACCAATTAGCAGCAATGCCAATTTCCCTCACCTTCTGGACGAAGGCTTTCCTCGATGAATCCGAGGATCTCGTGTCCTTAAACACACCCCATAGTTTTTCCTCTGTGGCATCATCGGGACGGAAAGTCATTCTCTCGAAAAGAGTAACGTCTTTACAATCAGTGAATTTTTCGCGTTTTATTAATAGAGAGTCGGAATTAGATTTGGTGAGAACGTACATCTATCATCCCTTTGACTGCGGACTCGTTATCAAACCCGAGACCATTGTCACCAGTGTCGCGAGTGCCTAACCGCCGCGGATAATTGCCCAGAGTGTAATATCGCTATTATTGTAATAAACTTCACCTATGTTGTAACGCACCAATGGCTAATTCCCGTGAGGATTCATTTGACGCCCACAACCCTAATACCTGCGGTCACTCGACATATATTATAAATATTATAATATATTATTATAATATTATATATTATTACAAATTTATAATATATTATATATAATAAATATTATATTACGTACAATATTTTATGTAACACATAAATGCAATATTATAAATGTATTTATGTGTTAAACGGATGTAATTTAACGATTGAAAAGGTAATATATATGTATATATATATCAGAAGATGAAGCTTCTATAATTAACACGTTGACGCCGGCGTGCATCACTGGTGGGTCACACGAGTCATAATCTTGTTTATGTGAGAAACGACGCGACGCTTTATTTCGACGCGTGATTCATCTACATATGGCAGGATGCTTAATACGAGTCTTGATACAAGTTCAGACTAAGTATTTCGCATTCAAGTCAAACGTATCATTAACGGAGAGAAAAGGCGTACCTACACTGGTAACAATTTGCATGCTAAGTATAGCAACCTATTTCCACATTGGACTTGGGTTTCGCAGATTCTGCAAACCTAATTTGACAGCAGAGATTGGTGGCAGAAACATAGCAGACTCTGCGCAGTATAATCGGACAGCAGAAATGTAGCAGAAACTGAACAGACCCTGCAACTTTAACTATTTAAGTCGATGGAAGCGCGCATATACTGACATTTAAATCAGCCCTTTAAATAATTACACTTATTACTACTATTTTAGGGAAATAAATAATGTTCATAATGCTTTTAGTTTATTATTAATAAATACATATTCATTGTTTATAGCACATATTCACATGGTACATTAAGCACCCGACTCCTCAATTTCAACTTCATTTGTATCCACAATTTTTATAAAACAATATAACCGTATTGATTTAATCCTCTCGTTCTCGTTTAATGCTCTTTCGCCTATTGCTATCCATGAAAGGAAATACACATAATACAGTTTATTAGTTCTAATAGAATGTACAAGCTAGTATGAGAGATATACTAATATAGGTAACAACAATTTTATAAAAAAAATGAAAAATGATTCAGTCATATCTTCAAGTTAAAGCCGTTAAAATACGGAATGTATTTTTCTTAAACAAAGGGAAGTCATCTTTGCTCAAGAGAGAGCTTTCCTATCTTTGTGCCCTCACATACAGTGAGCCACACAACACGTGGTTGAAATGGAGCGTTACGAAGTCATTGTTAAGGTGTCGAGGGCTCCGATTGGGATAGAACATTCATGTTGAGGGAGTCTTAATGAATTTGCAAGCCTTTCGGTTATGAAATCCATACTGGAATCAGTGTCTAACAGTGCTCGGAAACGCACTGGCTGGATTTCGTCGTTTAGCGTATTGACGCGTGCAGTGACTAATAGATCGTTAGATAATATATTGGATGAAGTTATGGTCAGTGAGTCAGTCTCCCTTGTAGCGCCTGCCCGTCACCGTTATTGTTAAATCTGTCGTTGAGGATTGGGTAATGGACTAGGACATGGATGATTTAATGGAGCCTTCCGGATGCATGAACGTGTCGTCGGAGGTATCTGGTCGCCAGTGACGTTCCGAATCTTAATTCGAGAGTCGGATCCACGTAACAGCGTGTGATTTCGGTGCCCGCATATGCGACAGGATCTGGCGTTACAATGTAGAAGCGTGTGTCCTGTCTACAGGCAATTGGTACATGCTGATACTTCTTCGGCGGCTACAAGACATTCTCCGATGGTTTTCATCCTGAAGGTGTTGCAGCTCCAAATTTTATGTGGTCCACGGCAAATCGGACAGAACGATGGAGATTGCGACGTGATAAATGCATGCCCTCGTGTTTGACGTGTCGTTCTTATAGGTTCTATGACCTGACAGTGATGGTTTAAAAACTTCAGGAGTTCCTTGAACGTAGGGAATGGTGTGGATTGTGTTTTGTTCTTGCATATTAACTCAGTTTCACGATCTAACTTATGACGTGAATAAATACAGCAGCAAGAAATCTGCGGTCGGTTGTCCGAGAGCCTCCAAGGCCCTGTAACGAGTCTCTACATTGGTTGTATAGGACTGTAAGTCTCGATGTGATGTCCGTGATAAGGGGCCCGTGTCAATCATCTCCTTCAAATGTTTCTCCACGATTTTAGCCGGTTTATTGTATCGTTGCTTCAATATGTCCCAAGCGGCCAAGTAATTAACTGCCGCGTTGCTTAACGATGCTATAGCGAGAGCCGCTTCATGTGTTAAACAAGAGCGGAGATACATCGATCGTTTACAGTCGCCAATATGAGGGCTGTCATGAACTGTGAAGCGAAATTGGTCCGCCAAACCTGGTCAATCTTCGTAAGCTCCCGAAAATGTGGGTAGTTGAATTTTCGGTAAATCGATGGAATCTGTCTCTTCTGTGCATGGTGAGTTTGTTATATTCCTTCCAGTTATCGGCTCTGATCTCTGTTTTGCCTTGTCGATGATATCTACTGCGCGTTACGACATGTCGTAGAACATTTCTTCTACATCAACGCGGTCATTTAATGGTATATTTTCATCCATATCGTCGAGTTTATTTTGACTCTTCTTAAACGCTTCGTAATCTATTTTTAAATCTTCCAAATAACGTTGAGTGGTGGCTATGGTCTTCCCTTCCTCATATTTATCGAGAACCGCTCGAAATATCACTAAATCTGCCCTGAACCTTTCTTGCTTACGTTTCAACAGCTTTAAGCGCTCTTCTAGATTAGGTGCCATGGCGGATTTGAATAAATTGAACAAGCTTACATGGTGTTTGCGATACGGACGTTGGTCCGATTATCGGTTGCTGCTCGTTGCTGTATGCTTATCGAAGAACGTGTTCCTTCCTGAAGGTTGCCCCTCTTATTGTTGTAAGATTGGAGTTGTTGGAATTCACTATGCTGCTGATTGTCCAGCTGCGGCGGAACATTGCTTGCTTGCGTTCATTGACCAATAGATTATACCTCTTCGATGGTGATGCTCCTGACGTCACTGACTTCGCTATAGTGATAGCGCTCCCGCTGCTGGTTTTGATGCATTCACGTGGCACAGTGTAGTCATTGGTAAGTGCACTTTTCACTAAACACGTGATTCGGCACGAAGAACCAAAATGTTGCGCTTGATCGCGGAGAAACGCAGCATTAGCCTCGTCTGTTTTCGGTACGGTCGATCGATTCTTAAAGTGCGTCGTAACCACGGTGGTGCGTTGAGATTTTGGATCTCGTAAGTGGAGGGTAGCAATCGCTTGGCACGGCAGGTCTTTTTATTGCGAAAACCAACGGTATCGATGTAAAGAGACGCGCACGGTTCTGACAGGCGCTCGCCACCTTTGGTATTCAGGGCAGTGTTACAAAATCATCATTAGCCTGCTGCTGATCTACGAACCAGTGGTGCCACCTGTACGTACAAGTAACGATACGTAGTCTTAGATGAGAATACTGAACGTGTCGTGCCATCTGGGTACTATTACAAGTTATGACACTTAGGTATTCGACCACCGAGTGACCGCTATGGAGCTGGGCGGAGTCATATGAAAAGCTGGAGTGTTAAGAGTACTTATTCTTTTTACTTTTGCCCAATGCCCTTTTAGTTTAAGATTGGGAGAGTGGGTCCTTTCCAATTATAAGGGTTAATAGCATGGAGTAAGCCGGATTGGGAGGAACTTACTAAGCGAAAGTTCCCGACAAAATGGCGGTTTACAAAGTATTGTTCTCGATGCACTATATTGTTGTACGGGTCGGTATGTCTCCAAGCGCGGTGCTAGAGGTCCATTCGCAACTTCGAGAAGAGGTCGCCACATTACGGACCACTTGTTTGTTGACAGAAATAGAGTCTGCTTTACGTAAGTTCCACCGCTGTTGAGCTGTTACTTTGGAGATGTTTTTTGGGGATTACCAAAATTTTCTCGCGGTTCTAATTTATTTTATATAGTGTCTTACAGTGGCAGCTACTTGCCAAGTCGTGCTACAGGAAAAAACCTGGGAGCACGGGAAATTACTTTGAACTCCGAGAAAGTTGGCCTGATATAGTCGGCTGCTCGAAAGTTCCATTATAATATTTCTTTTATAAAGGAGGGCAAGTGCTGTTTTCTCTTAAATTTTTTGGTTGATTGGAAACATAGTTGAAGACCAAGACTCGGTTTAAGGATGGATATACAGATATAGCTTCCTATTGGCCATATGTAGCGGTAGGATATGTTTTGAAGTTTAGGATGCTACGAGCAATGCTCTGTACTTACCGCTGAGTTACTTTGCTCGTCTAGGGGACCATCGCCCTCTAAGTTAATGAAGTAAGAGGAACTGGTTCACTGTTGAGCTATGTTGCTGCGGTACAAGCGCGAATATTTCCCCTATAGGCGTAGAGCTCGTATTCTGAGTGATTTTTGTCGCGCTGAATTCGGAACTAAGCTTTGTACCATGGTATTTAGCTGATTCCAATGATAGGGTTGGGATTGTGGCTCATATTTGCCGTTAGATACATCGCGATGAAGGTAGAGAATATTGGGCCGTACGTAACGATGGACTCGAGAAGAATCACTCGGGCTGTTTGGTAACGATTTTGGCTACGTTTTAAGGACACGACATTGGGATAACTCACTTATGATGAACGCAGCTCCGTCCCTGGACAATGAAATCTTTTTTAATAATAACTTATGGATAGTACAAATAAAAGTAGTAAAGTTTCGACGCAGGGGGTTTGAGAGCCCCCAGGCCACGTTGGTCATTCAGTGACTGGGCAAACAACAAGAGGAGGGTGGGTGCCGGGGCCCACTCTCATTCGGAAAATACGTCCAGGGACGAGAGTGACGAAGACAGCGTAAGTAAGTAAAAAAAGGGGCGTCGAGTACCTCTCCTCCCCCGAAGAAGAATGCGAAGCTTCTGGAATTTAACAACGATGTTCGAGAGGTAATAGTGAAAAAGGAATCCGGCAGCCTAAAAGTAAGTGGCGGAAGGATACCGCCGAGAATTGTCTCTGTCACTACCGTCAAGGAGGTATATTTGGCTCCGGTTGTAAAAGGAACTAGCGGAGTGGAGGGAAACTCCCTTGTAACCTGGTTGGGTTCAGCCGTGAAATCGGCTAGTAAAACCGTCGAAGAGGTGGTCAGCGCATCCGAAGGTGAGGCTTCCGTATCGGAGAGCAACTGCTACAGTACTCCGATGGCAAGCAGAACTGGGCGTTGGGGGAACCACTTATCAAAGCGGCACTGAAGAAGCAAAGGAGCATAACGAGAGCGGAGCAGATCAGAGAGGACTGTGTGATAATCAGGCCCAGCGAATGGGAGGAGATGATAAACCTCATGGGGGAGGGGGAGCCTATCAGGATATGAAAACTACGGTGTCTAGACTTCATTTAATTTCCAAAAGGAAGCTGATATCATTGTTACGTTCTATTTAGTTGCCGACAAGAAGGTAGCGCTAACTGACGTTTAATGCAACTTACAATAAGTTCCACTTTCGGCTAACCTGCTATGAGCAGGAATACTGACACGGGAGAGGATTAAAGTTGTTTAAAAGTAAATTAACAATATGTAATGATTTATTCAAATCTTACTTGATTTCGATATTGACAATCGACTGACAGACTGACGGATATAAAATTCTTCGGTTGATAAAATGGTAATTCTTCGGTTGACAAGATGGTGATTCTTCGGTTGACAAGATGATGATTCTTCGGTTGACACAATGGTAACTAACTCTTCGATAGACAAAATGATAACTAACTCTTTTATGGACAAAATGATAACTACCTCCCGGATAGCAATCATTCGGTTGACGAACGGTAATTAATTAATATTATTCGATAGACGAACGGTAATTATTATTCTTCTTATTCGATAAACGAACGGTAATTATTCTCACTCGATTAACGAACGGTAAATATTGTCATTGCCTTCTCTGAGTCGCTACATTTATATCTGTCGGAGATGAAAAAACGTCGAGGTCATTTTTTTGAAAATGTTTGAGCAGATCCCCAACGTTTGTTCAACTGCCGACTTTGTTTACAACTTAAATTGTCTTCATTTCGTTATAGAAACATAATTAGATAAATATAAAAACATGGTTGGATAAGTTTTCGCAAGATATAGCTTTTAACGACTTTAACTGCCTTTCACTTCAAATATTGTAAAGATAGTCTCAAATAAACGTTTTAAATTACCTTGATTTGAAAGAAATTATCAATTTTACTTTCGCGCTACGGATAGTGCGGGTCGCGGGACGTGACAGTCATTATCAAATAAGAAGGGACGAAAAGGTAGGAGACAGGTGGAAAGGCCCGTTGAGGTTAATGTCTCTACATAAACTTCCCTTCCAACGGTTGAAGTTGAGGAAGGTACCGGGGACGTGAGAAACAAGGTGCCTGGTGAATAGAGTAACAAAAGAAAAACCGTCGCCGTTCGAGGATAGGAAGGATGACAGAATGAAAAGGGCGAAGAGAGGCGATACCTCGTATGCTGAGGTATGTAAGAAGAGGAAAAGGGGCGAAGTTGGCCCCAGGGATAGAGAAACTTACGACTCTGGAGGCGAATGGATCGTTCAGACGAGTAGGAAGGAAAGAAGACGGATAAGAGACAGGAGTAATAACTGGGAAAGGAGGCCACCGGCTAACGAAGGCCGGAGGGAAAGGTTGCCTAGAACTCGAAACAGACCTGAGGCCCTCTTGGTGAAAGTCCGGGAGAGTGAGGAATATAGATCTTATATAGATCTTGTGGTAGCGAAGGAGGCGCTGTGCGAGAGCACGGGTGTCAGACGGACAAGAATCGGGGATATCCTCGTGGAACTGAAAGCGGGAGTCAAAGGGGGTGACATTGCACTCAAGATAAAGGAGATAACAGGGGACAAGGTCCTTGTATTTTCCCTCCAGAGTAGGGTATCAGTGGAGATTAGAGACATCGACCCGCTTGAAAATAGGGAGGACCTTAAACAGGACATCGTTAGTGGGCTGATGATCAAGGATGCCAGCGAGGTCGAGGTTAAATCGTTGAGGACGGCACCGTGGGGCAAGAAGACGGCGATTGCTGTGATGCCGACTTCTTATATTTCAGGCAAGGAGGGGAAGATGAAAATAAGAACTGGCCTCACTATAGCTATTTCTTATAACTCTGAAGGTTCTGTAATAGACGTAAATTACCTTTAAGAACAAAACTGTTGTAACAAAAATGTTGATAATGACAAAGTGAGTTCGCGTTCGCCATCCATATGCAGATGCGCTAGTTACGAAAATAATAACTAGAAGATAGTTCTAGATACAATCGATAAATTTAATCGATAGGTTTAAGATGTTCTTTTGTTTTTGTCCGTAGTCCATGTAAGAAAGTGTAATAAAGGTATTTCTTCTCAGAAGGTGTGATAGATTTATCCAAAGAATAAAATAATAGCCATTGTGATCCTACCTCTGAATACAGAAATAAGAACAAAACATTGAACATAAATGTGATATCAATATAACTTATCATTCTCTCATTTAATAGAGACATCATTTTGCACAGACCATGCGCATCTTAAATAAAGAAGCGTGCAACATATTTGAAAACTTTGATAGTGAAAAGTATAGCAAAGTATTAGATCTACTGGAAAATAATATACTTGCAACTGACTTAGTATGCCACTTTCGAACGGTAGAAAAACAGGGAGAGATGGTTAGAAGTAAATTTGACCAAAATGACTCAGAACGAAAGAGACCATTTCTTAATATGCTCATGACATGTTGCGATCTTAGTGATCAGACTGAGCAGTGGAAAGTTTCTTAAAAAACTGAATTAAGTAGAAGTCTAAGTTTAGATAAATTTCGAAGACAATAATATATTTAAGAGCTTATGTGCCTTTTTTCTTTCACTTTGCGTTAAGAACAAATTTATGATGAATTTTTTTCACAAGAAGATTTAGAAAAAAGTATGAGTAGTTCCCCCATAAAAATGATGGCTAGAGAACGAGCTTCTATACCAGACCTACAAGTTCAATTCATTACAAATATAGTCTTTCCACTTTTCATGTAAATATATTTTAAAAGAAACTGTTTTTGTACAATATATGTATATACTTTTATTTTTAATATACATTCAAAGTCAAAAAATCGGATCTAAGATCTATTTTTCATAACGAGTATAATTAAAAGGAAGTATAGTATTTTTGTAACAGATAAGATTTGAAAAGGACAGTGATGTTTTGTGAAGACAGTAGAATATAGATTATATATTATAAACCTTTCTCTGTATTTAGTTCATTTTAGTCTTCCATATGATTTATTTGATTATTTTATCTCTTAGTAATCTTTCTACATTATTTCAAATGGTAAAACCACTTGTTGACGTGCTGAAAGAAAATCGAGCTTTATGGGAAGTGTCGAAAAAGCATATTCCAAAAATATATGAAAGCAGGAACAAAAGGTATAGCTATCCTATTGGATCCTACTTTTGAGAAAGAAATATTACAACTTTATGCTTAAAGTAATACAGGTTTCTGAAGAAATTCTACTATCAAATCAGATTTAAATGAAATAACAAATAATAATAATAGGTACACAATAAAATAAATACGCGATATTTCTACTATGAATATAGAAGTTCTTAAAATATATAAATCATAAGATTTTTTAAATTCACAAGCAATAGAAAAGGCCTATTAATCACTAGATATACAAAAAATAAAAAAAATTTATTTATTACAAGAACGCAGGCGTTCTCAAAATATTTATTATACATTTGATGTACATTGAAATGTTATATTTATTATAGAGTACGTATATGTATGTACATAAGTATGTTATAAATTATAAATACTTTACTCTTTAAAATCGTGTTCCTTAAATATGTATTTAGTATTTAACATTTCTTTTTGTGATGTATTACTTATTGTTATTAAATGCATGAAAATATGAACATTATATGTAGTTCATAACATATATTAGTTTGTAAGAAGAATTCGTGCAATTTAACAAATCATATATTTTATATGACTGTAATCTCTTAAAATGTGTAATGACTGTAATAATCTCTTAAAATGTAAACGTTTTTATTAATAATGGTTCATAAACTGAGCTATACATTTAGTTTACATTTCCAAATTTGTATTTTCCATTTCACCATCTCTATTTTCTTCAACATTTAATGTTATATAATGTACAAATTGCACCAATTAAATAAACTGGTTAGGTTTAATAACACGGAATACCGATTATTATTTTTGTCTTAATATTTAATGTTTAGTCTTTTCGCTGAAAAAGTCACAGGCTAAAGTTCAGAAATTACTTTACGGTCGGAATAGCACGTCTGCGGTCAGTTACATAAATCCACATCTTAGTAAATACCATCTCTGGTAAATCACACATTGGCAATCAATGGACAGCATTCCTTCTTAGGCCTAACTCGCAACTCACAACCCACAAGGGCTTGGGATTAATTAAGGTTAAGGGTTAGACAAATTGTACAAGGGGATAAGACTGCTACTGATTCGCCTAATTAGATAAACGCTCACATGTAATTGTCTAGTACAAAGGAACGGACATATCCAAACAATCAGGTTTTTTCAAATAGAAGTTTCATAAGGTTTTCTTTTCAATAGAATCACACAGTTTTCATAGTTTTCAAACACGTCTGCATCGCGTACAAGTAGGGTTTGTTTAGAATAACGTTGTTTTTGTACCTCACAACCCTACTAAGACTATAAGTTGATTTTCCGGGAAATGTTTTTTATAGTTGGTACACCATTGTATAAATATCTCACTACCTAATCGTGATTTTTACAAACACGGACGCTAACAGAAAATTATTTGACGTGAAGATACAATTATAGAAATTGATAATTGTTCGATTAAATTCTAAATTGTTCCATTTAAATTCTAGAAAAAAATGGCGCGCATGGGAGAATAGATGGCGGTAAACGCAATGATTCCAATTGAACTGAAAAGTTATTACGTATTTAGAGGACTTGTGTGTAGAGGATGGTTGATCGTGAGATTTATTAGACGAGATTGTTCGTTGTTGAAACCGTCAAGTATATTTTAAAATTATTAAATAGATAAGTACAGATAATGTTCGCAAAGACGGTCGTACTAGCGGATTCGCTAAGACAATGTATAATCGTTCGCTGACAACTCGTTGGTAACTGATCGATACTTAGTAGATACTCGGTAGATACTCGTAGATACTGATCGATAGCAGAACTCTTTACGATTGCGTCCGTCTTCGTGAATTGCAAATTATTCTTTTAGTTCGTTTAATTGTCTTTGTTGATCGTGTAATGATTTGAGTATAGTTTTTTTAAAATCTTCTATAGCGTTTATAATGTTTAGATGAGAGGTGTTATCGATTGAGATTGAGTTTTGTACTAAGCGCGGGGTAAAGTTTGTTGTTTGTGGTGGGTTTTCGATGGCCAGGTTTAGGTTCCTTGTTTCACTACGTCAGAGAACTTTAGCTCTGGAAGGTATCTACGGCTTATTTGAGCAATTCGTTTAATTTTTGGTTCTTTAGCTTTGTTTGTTTTATCGGCTAGCCTTTTGCGCAGCTCTACGAGTTTGGGGCACCTCTTGTATGACGCGGGGTGTCCGTAATTTTTGCAGTTGACACAGAATATTTTGTCTTTGGTTACTGCGTCTTCTTTTTTAATTTTGCATTCGCCTGGTCCGTGCGGCTCAGTGCATTTTACACAGCGGTAAATTAGGTTACAGTTTTGCGCTGTGTGACCTATTCGTTGACATTTGTGGCATTGAGTAGTGTCGTTTTTTCTTATTTTCTTCCCAAGATACTTTGAAGTAATTTAACCGATTTATTTTTAGTAGGTTTCCAATGTTGCTATGGGGAATACTTGTACTATGTTGACTGGGAGTAATATGTTGTTCTCCCTTGGTTTTCTTGTCGAGAAATGCGACACTTTAGTGAAGTGTATATCGTCTATTCGTAGTGCTTGTAGGTCCTCTAGTATTTCTGACTCTGTAAAGCTATTGCCTAGCCCTTTTAGCAGATATGTATGGTGTTTTTGTGATTTGAGTGTGTATATGTAGAACGCTGTGTTGGCTGAGATCAGTATTTCCTTCGCTTTGTTGTAGTCATTTAAATTTTGTAGGAATAGTATATGCTTACCTGCGTGTATTCGTTTGATATGGAAATTTCTAATGTTTAGCGAATTTTCTATAAGTGCTACTGTGTCTTTTGGGTCCTGAAGGGTTATGTTGATTGGTTATGTTGATTGTGGGGTGGTTAGTAGGCTGTTTGTTTAACGGATGGCCTCTCTATGGCGATGCCGATGAGGCTGGGCCTTTCGGGTTGTTTGATAGCATTTGCCGCGCTTGCGACGGTGATTGCTTGATGTCGAGGTGGGTGTATGTGTTTCCGTTTTACCTCGTAGTATCTCATTCTTTCTTTTTATTGATTCCACAATTGAATTTGGCGTTGTGTCCTCTTTTGTTGTTACAGGTTGTGGTTGTGATTTGCTGGATTCTTGGTATTGTAATATGTCGAATCTATTTTTGGTTGGGATAGTTGTGAATAAATTTGTTTTTGTAGGCTTCATGATTTCGACATTCTCGGCCTCCTCTTCTTGGGGGGAATGCTTTCCTTCGTGTTTACCTTTTTTCTTTTAAGTGGGGAAATCCTCATGGGCAGTCTGCCGTCGCTGCCGAGGCGGAAACGACAGAGTATTGTCGGACTCTTATCGACTAAAATCCCACGGTGGTCGTCCTGACGTTAATGGGGTGCCCCCGGGCTCTCGTGTCAATTCTACCGGGGTGCACCTCGTCGTCCTGCTCCCTGTTCAGGTGTTGAAGGGAGGCTTCCAAGTAGGGCAGCCGGGCGGGACCACGCCCCCCTGGCGCCGCGTTCCCTGTTCTGGCGCTTGCCTATGTCAGCGGCGGCGGCGGCGGTGGTGGTGGTGGCTGCGCCACCTCTCCCTCGCTCTCTCCCTGTTCCTCTCCGCCCGCTCCTTCGCTAGCATCACTTGTTCGCAGAACGAGCGAACGGCGCTGTACTCCCGGGGCGATGCGAGCATGGCCCCGACGATGGCTTCGGGGGCCAGGCTATCACCGATTTCGCGTTGCAAGACGCGTCGGTGTCCCGCCCAGGCTGGGCAAGACTCCAGGATATGCTGCGCGTGTCCTCTCCCTCCTGGTAGTGGTGACAGATGGAGGTAACCTCCCGCCGAATTCTCTGCAGGTACGCGCCGAAGACTCCGTGCCCGATGAGCACCTGCGTCATCCTAAAGGTCAGCGGGACTACGCATCGATCCCTCCAAGCTTCCCAATTGGACAGCACGGCGCGAACGGCTCGGTGTGGCCGTCTTGTATCCTCTGCGATAGGTCTGGAGCGCCACAGCTCCCACGTCTCCAGTATTGCCTCCGCGCGGACGTTCGGGGCCGATTCGCTCTCGGTCGGCGTGGGCGTCCTCGTTGTTGTCGTCGTCGTCCCGGTGCGCTCGTCCGAGCACAGGCCCCTCAGATTTTGTAGACTCGTCGGAGCTCTAGAGCCCGCAGCTCGAACGGAGGGGAGGCTTCCAACACGGTCGCCGCCGCGTGGGAAATGGTTCTGTATCCCCGCGCTATCCTGATGGCCGTTGTCCTCTGCAGTCTTCTCACCAAGATCAGGCTGCGGCGGCTCATCGACAGGTCCACGGCCCATACGGGAGCCCCGTAGAGGACTCGGGAACGGATCACACCCTTGTACAGTCGGCGAACTCCAGATCCTGCTCCGCCGATGTTGGGTACCAAGCCGCACAGGGCGTTGGCCGCGGCTGTCACCTTCGGGACCAGGAGCTAGAAGTGTGGACCGAACGTCCAGTGGCTGTCGATGACGAGACCAACGTACCTCATTTGGCCTCTGACCTGCTCGTCTCCTCGGCGCCGGTCGTAGAATCCCAAGGACTCGGACTTGGCCGGCGACACGTTCAGTCCGTATCGCGCGTACCGCGTTCTCCACTGCCGTCTCCGCGAGACTCGCCGTCTCGTGCCAAAAACGTCCCCCGCCCAGAACGAGAGTGTCGTCGGCGTAGCACACCACTCCCGTGCCCGGGGGCACAGGACAACGAAGGACCGAGTCGTACGCCGTTATCCACAGGATTGGCCCCAGTACCGACCCCTGCGGGACACCGCGTTCCAATAGTCTTCTCACTTCCTGTCCTTTGCTGCCGACGTACTGGATCCACCTGTCGTCGAGGTAGGCCCGGATGGCCCGGTCGAGGTATGCCGGTACCTCGAAGCGACGCAGTGCCTCCACTATCCTGTCCCAGGTTATGGCGTTGAAGGCGTTGGTGATGTCCAGCGATACGGCCAACGCCACGCCTCTCCGGGCGACCATGTACTCCGCCGTGGATCTCACCGCTCTCACCGCGTCCACCGTTGAGCGGCCCCGGCGAAATCCGTACTGGCTGTCGTGCCATCCGGGCGTTCGTCCCGTCATGTGCGCCTCCAGGCGGGCGGCGATCACCCGCTCGAACAGCTTGCCCACCTCGTCCAGGAGGCACACCGGCCTGTACGCGGACGGCGAGTCCGGCGGACGACCCTCCTTCCGCAGCAGGACCAGTCTCGCTGTCCTCCACGGTCGCGGGTAGACGCTTTCCTTCAGGCATCTGGTGAAGAGCCGCTGCAGGCGGGGAGCCACGATATCCATCGACTCCGCCCATGCTCGGCCTGGGATTCCGTCCGGTCCCGGTGCCATGTCGCGGAATGCTATCCTCTTCGTCGCCTCGAGGAGCTCCTCTTCGGTAACTCGAAGCTCCTCGCTACACTCCGTCGCCGCCGTCGCCGTCGTCTCCGCCTCGTCGTCGAGGGAGACGCATCCGGGGGCCTGGCGGTCCACCCCCGAACGGCCGTGGTCGAAAGATAACGACGCAGAGCAGCCGCCTTGACTACTCCTAGTTGCGCCAGTACTGCGGTCTCCCTACCCTGTATTGTAAACTGTATTCGTACAACTGTTTCTATCCATTTTATCTTGTTTTGTGGTTTGCCGGGTCGTCAACGGTGTCCTCGTCACTCTTTCGCACCCTGCCCCGGTCTAGGCCGGTGTAGGGTGACAGGGAGCCCCGCGAGAAGGTGAGGTGAGTGGTCTTGACAGGTATGGGCCCACCAACTTCTGCGAAATTCTCCGCATCGGTTCGGCGAACTGACGGGTGCCAGGGGCACTGACCAGCCGCCACCTGACTGTAAGGGAACATCAGATCAATCGTCGTTTGTGTTTAGCTGGGTGACCTCTAACCCTTCTCTTCCTGGTCCTCTCCGCCAGCTCCTTCGCCAGCATCACTTGCTCGCAGTAGGAGCGGATGGCGCTGTACTCCTGGAGCGATCCGAGCATGGCCTCGACGATCGCTTCGGGGGCCAAAGTATCCCCGATTTCTAGCTGCAAGACGTGTCGCGGTTCCGCCCAGGCAGGGCAAAACTGCAGCGTATGCTGCGCCGTGTCCTCCTCTTCCTCGCAGTGGTGACAGATGGAGGTCACCTCCCGCCGAATCCTCAGCAGATACTCGCCGAAGACTCCGTGGCCGGTGAGTATCTGCGTCATCCTGTAGGTCAGCGGGACCCCGCCTCGATCCCTCCAGGCTTCCCAATTGGGGAGCACGTCGCGAACGGGCTGGTGTGGCCGCGCTGCGTCCTCCGCGATCAGCAGAGAGCGCCACCGCTCCGACGTCTCCAGGCTTGCCCCCTCCCGGACGTTCGGGGCCGACTCGCTGTCGGTCGACGTGGGCGTCGTCGTCGTCGTCCTCGTGCGTTCGTCCGAGCGCAGGGCCCTCAGTTGTTCGTAGACTCGTCGGAGCTCGAGGGCCCGCAGCTCGAACGGAGGGGAGGCTGCCAGTACGGTCGCCGCCACGTAGGATATTGTTCTGTATCCCCGCGCTATGTAGATGGCCGTTGTCCTCTGCAGCCTCCTCACCAAGGTCAGGCTACGACGGCTCGCCATCAAGACTTCGGCCCATACGGGAGCCCCGTAGAGGACTCGGGACCGGATCACACCCTCGTACAGTCGGCGAACTCCCGATCCTGCTCCGCCGATGTTGAGTAGCAAGCCGCACAGGGCGTTGGCCGCGGCTGTCACCCTCGGGACCAGGAGCTCGAAGTGCGGCTCGAACGTCCACTGGATGTCGATGACGAGACCGAGGTACCTCATTCGGCCTCTCACCTGCACGTCTCCCCCGTTGACGGACACCGACAATCCGGGAGAAGGGGGTCCTCTTCGCCGCCGGTCGTAGAATCCCAAGGACTCGGACTTGGCCGGCGACTCGTTCAGTCCGATCTTCCGTATCGCGCATACCGCGTTCTCCACTGCCGTCTCCGCGAGACTTGCGGTTTCGTGCCAAAAACGTCCCCCGGCCAGAACGAGAGTGTCTTCGGCGTAGCACACCATTCCCGTGTCCGGGGGCAAGGGGCAACGAAGGACCGAGTCGTACGCCGTTATCCATAGGATGGGCCCAGTACCGATCCCTGCGGGACGCCGCGTTCCGCCGGTCTTCTCACTTCCTCTCCTTCGCTGCCGACGTACTGGATCCACCTGTCGTCGAGGTACGCCCGGATGACCCGGACGAGGTACGGCGGTACCTCGAAGCGACGCAGTGCCTCCACTATCTTGTCCCAGGGTATGGCGTTGAAGGCGTTGGTGATATCCAGCGATGCGGCCAACGCCACCCCTCTCCGGGCGACCATGTACTCCGCCGTGGATCTCACCGCTCTCACCGCGTCCACCGTCGAGCGGCCCCGACGAAATCCGTACTGGCTGTCGTGCCATCCGGGCGTTCGTCCCGTCATGTGCGCCTCCAGGCGGGCGGCGATCACCCGCTCGAACAGCTTGCCCACCTCGTCCAGGAGGCACACCGGCCTGTACGCGGCCGGCGAGTCCGGCGGACGACCCTCCTTCCGCAGCAGGACCAGTCTCGCCGCCCGCCACGTCCGCGGGTAGACGCCCTCCCTCAGGCATCTGGTGAAGAGCCGCCGCATGGGGGGAGCCTCGATGTGCATCGACTCCTCCCATGCTCGGCCTGGGATTCCGTCCGGACCCGGTGCCATGTCGCGGGATGCCATCCTCTTCGTCGCCTCGAGGAGCTCCTCTTCGGTAACTCGGAGCTCCTCGCTACACTCCGTCGCCGCCGTCGCCGTCGTCTCCGCCTCGTCGTCGAGGGAGACGCATCCGGGGGCCTGGCGGTCCACCCCCGAACGGCCGTGGTCGAAAGATAACGACGCAGAGCGGCCCACTTTACTACCGCAAGCTGCGCCGGTACTGGGGTCTCCCTCGCCTGTACTGTAAACTGTCTTCTTGCAAATGTCTCTGTCCATATTTGTTCTATAATTTGCCTGGTCGTCAACAGTGTCCTCGTCCTGGTGCCACTCACTCTTTCGCACCCTACCCCGGTCGAGGCCGGTGTAGGCTGACAGGGAGCCCCGCGAGAAGGTGAGGTGAGTGGTCTTGACAGGTATGGGCCCACCAACTTCTCTGAAATTCTTCGCATCGGATCGGCGAACTGACGGGTGCCAGAGGTACCGACCAGCCGTCACCCGACTGTAAGAGAATATCAGATCCATCGGGGTTTCCCAGTGCGTGGTCCTACGCGCCGAGAACCCATACCCGCCTCATGCTCCCCAAACCTAAGGACCTACCATTAACTTAAGCTTTTAGTTTAGCTTTATATTCATTTGTAATCCTGCAAATCTACCGGTTTATGGCTGATCCTTAAAACAGTCCTTAGGTTTATTATACGCTTTCAAAATTCACGGAGAAAAGCGTGTAAATTGCTTAACCAATCATTGCTAACCAATGAGCAATGGATCGTTGCCCTCTCTTTTCCTAATGAAAAGTAAGACCAACGAATCCGCTTTCTGCGTTCGAAGCAATGTAACGAGACCGAATTTTCCTCCGTCATGACATGAGAGCGGAGAGTTAGTTGAAATCCAGTCAACGCTCTGATACACATCTTGGAATCACATCTCAGTCATATACTGCAGATACATCTCTTAGATATACATCAGAGTTGCATATCAGTTCGCGAACGGTCAAATCGCGACAACACTTAACTTGTAGCAAATATATATTGTAAACACACATTATAACCTGTTAGATCAGCGTTATAAACACTCAACTACTCCTATTATCTTAACCGAAATAGGGGATCGTACGATTCGTGGCGTTGATTCTTCAAATCGTAACGGGAATTTACGACTCCCGTTGACACGTTTATTCAAGATCGCGTCTCCCCGCGAACGGGCGAAACACATCTCTCTTTCGAAAGAGAGTACACGCGTTTATCAGCATCTTGTACAACTAAGGCACAAATAGGCGCACAATGACCTTGGAAAGTAATATTTGCTATTCTAGTCAAGAAAGGATTCCGAATTCGAACTATGCAATCTGATCGACTGGTTACGGATAACTGACCCTCTAAGTAGATTTATTTTTAAAAGGTACGATGTACTTACAACATACATATACGTCAATAAGCAAGGAAATGTTTATGCTAAAATACTTTCGCAAAAGGCGAAGCAAGATATTCCCATGTTAACTTTGAATTTGTATTGAGAAAGACAATCTTTTAGTGTTTTAAAAACAGAATCAGGAAAATTCCAAAGCTGTTCGTATATACCTGTTGGAAAACCAGCCGACATTCACAGATTGTTAAAAGGCAAGGTTTTCGGAACTCAAAAAGCTATCTATGAACTATTCCAAAACAAAAAATCCTCCGGAAGAAGATGATCGTAAAGAATAAAGAAAGAATTAGCTCGCGGGAGATCTCGATCGACATGAAGAGTCGATTGGGGTAGCGAGGCGAGAGAATGGCGCGTAGTGCCGTCAGGAACGACGTCGGCTGACAGACTGACAACGCATACGAAGGATATTGCGAAACGAATGGAGCGATCGAAGTGTTGGCGATACAAGGATTAAACCGTTTCATCCCTCGTTGCAAACACGGAGAAGCTTACGTTGACGCAGACGTGCACCACGCTAATAAAGTATTCTGTAACGTATCGAGAAGTACAGTCGCTCGAAATGCGCTTAATCCGAAGTAGGCGAAACTTAAACATTTTACCGCGAATGGACAGCTAGAAGAAAGGATCCCTTAAAAACCGGCGTAAATCCTGCGGATTAAACAGCCTCAGCCCAGGCACTCGTCGATATTTCCAGACGTTTCTAGCCATCGATGATCGATATCCGACGTGCTACGATCGAATTTATGTCAACGTCGATTTAATTGATTTAGTAAGATACGCTTATCGAGCGGAACAATTCATCAAGTATTAAGAAAGCGAGTATTTTAAACTTAACCGATATACGATAGTCGTTCTTCGTCGGTATAGAAAGTACGGTTCGGTCGGGAGAAAGATACTTGGTTGTTACATACATTGTTCGTGCTATTGAACACACGACAACGTACAACGACAACGACAACGACAACGCATTTAATGCGCTTATTAGCATTAGCGTTGTACTCCTGATGCGCTAAGCGGCCACGTTTATGGTGTCACAGGTGGAACTCAACTAATTACGCGATAAGATTGCCACAAATGAAATTTAACCAATTATGCGATCAGATTCCAAGTATCTTGTCACGAGTGACCACCTCGTCACCAGATTATGTGGCAATCGGCCAAATGGTAACGCCATACCCACTAAAAACACCTCCTCATTCCGAACTGCGACGGTACTGGAGGTTCCAACTCGGCACGATCCTACGACATTACTTCGAGTTGGCCTCTAATCACCTGAAACTAGTCAACCTCTTTGGTTCCTCGGTTTCTTCTTCCTATCCTCCTGCTGCGTCCTGTCCGTCCGCCACCCGCCTCTACTTCCTTTCCTTTCACCGCAGTGCCCTCATCAACCGCGTGCAGAAGTCGGTAGACTTCTGCCACAGACAGTCATCAACAGCCAGCCTCGCGACGATGTCCGAATTCAGTCTCCATGCGATTCCCAGCTCGATCTCTAGTTCGCTCCTCTCCCGTATCCATCTGGAGCACTGAAACAGGACGTGCTTCGCATCATTAGGGTCCTCCCCACAATCCCAGAAATTGGAATGCCTCTCCTTCCCGACCTTATGACGGTAGTAGTTGAAGATACCGTGCCCAGTAAGTAACTGCATCACAAAGTGATTGACCCTCCTTCTCCTCTTCACGAAGGTCAATGGATCGCCAATCAATCTTTTCGTCCAATTGCAGAGATTGTAGAATGCCCATTCTATCCTCCACTGATTCTAAGCGTCCTTCTTGTTCCTCTTGATCTCTTCGAAATATTCCTGAGCCTGGCCCTGCCGATTTCCGCTGAGCCGCTTCTTCGCCTCGTATTCCTTTTACCAGAGCATCGCCTTGATGTGAATGGGCATACTGCCCGTGACGATGCACAGTGCTCCGTGTGACACCGTCCTATACGCCGTAGACGTACGGACCAGTGCCGCCCTCTGAGCACGGACCAAGATCTTCTTATTCTTCTGCATCCCCAGTGCAGATGCCCATACTGGCGCCGCGTACAATACCACCGACTCCCAAACTCCACAGCATATCCTTCTGCCCAAGTCGGATGTGCCATTCACGTTAGGCAGTAGGCTCCTTATGACTCCCACGAACCTCTCTGCCTTGTCGCACGCTTGCTCCAGGTGAAAGTAATATCTCCTGGCATTGTCCAGAAACATCCCCAGATGTCTGACCGCTTCCTTGGTGGTGATCTCCTCCCCACCGATATTCATATTAAAAATCTTTAGGACGCGCTTCCCCGTCAGCAGGATGACTTCCGTCTTCTCCCTTGCCAACTGCAGCCCTGTATCCATGCACCATTCGGTGACCAACCGTACCACTCCACGGATCTTGTCTCCGATCTCCTGATGCTCCCGCGTAGTGATGATCAGGACCAAGTCATCCGCAAACGCGATCGCGTCCGCGTCCTTGATCGGGTCCAGTGCCTTCAACAGCCTGTCGTAGACTAGGCTCCACATCAGCGGACCCAGTACTGACCCATGAGGTACCACCGCATACACATTTTTCCTCACCACTCTGTCCCGGCAGTGGGCAACTACGTTCCTATCGGAAAGATAATCGTCTAATGTACGTAGCAGCCAGCCTGGTAAACTTCTTTCTTCGGCCTCCTTCATGATTCTCTTCCACCTCAATGTGTTAAACGCGTTTTTATTGTCCAAAGCGTCCAAGATGCAGATCGATCCTCTTCTTCTGCACAGCTCGGCAATCCCGCAGACTCTATTCAGCGCGTCGCGTTGATCCTTCTTTTCCCCCGCGGCGGTAAAGTCTTCTCCAACTCCTCGGCGCACGTCCGTTCCAGCATCTCTTGAAATTGATCGCCGTTATTCATACGATCTAAGCTCGTTTCCAGGCTATTCAAAAATTTGCCCTTGGTCGAATATTTAAAATTTCTACTACCGACCCTCCCTATCTTTCTGTCTACTACGAATCTATGGATCAAATATTAGTGATCAGAGGCTGAGTACCAGTCCAGCACCTCTTCCTCCACCTCAACCTCATTCGTCCGTTAACGCACAAAATGTCCGCGAAACTAGTCTTTCCATTTCTCATTAAGGAATAATTCCCCGTCGTCCTTATTGGCATTAATTGGCTCCTAATTATCGCGTCCAGTAGGTACGTTCCCCTCGGTTCCGTCTTCCTGCCTCCCCATACCGACGATTTGGCGTTAAAATCGCCAGCCACCATCAACGCCGGAGCCATTGCCCTTCCAAACTCTATTATACCCTCCAATTCCCTTACGTAGGCTTCAAAGTCTTGTCTACTTGTGTTCGGGGAACAGTACCCACCAACGCAGTATACGTCATCGACTCTAACTCCTACTATTCCTGGCTTGCTGCTCAGGGTCTCGCTCGCCGCATGCCTTCCGTTAAACAGGGTGACCCATATGGATGCATCCCCGCCCTCGTCGTTGAACCAATAAGGCATCCGAGATGATATATAGGGCTCCGAGATGACCACCATGCCCACCCTGTTTTCGCACGCATACTGCATCGTCAGGTCTTGCGTTAGCCGACACCAATTCAGACTAATCTGTAAGGCCTTTATTTAGGTCCCCGTCTATAACTGCTAAAACCCTGGCGCACCATCGGGCACGCCAACGATCCCGTAATGTATCTTACATTCGCTCCTTCGTACCGCGAACACATCGCGCTCTTGGGTTCTCTATCGCAGTCCTTCACTGTGTGCTCTACACTGCCACACCTCCTGCACAATTGTTTACCCGGACACACTACGGTACACTCTGCCGCGATATGTCCCAACATATGACATCTGAAGCACCGTCGAACGTTCGTTAGGAGTCTCGCCGTCGCGATCGTCAATCTTGTCCTGATTTTTCTCTCCCTTCCATCACATGGCACTCCATTGGCGGGAAGAACTACCATCGCCACCTGGGTGCCCCACGGTGCCATTTTCATGGATTTAAGCCATGCGTTCTTCTCGACGCCTTTTGTGGCCAGTTGTCTGCCAGTGACCACACCTCTACTAGCCATACGCGTCCTATGGTCGCTCTCTCTAATTCCAAACGATGCCTCCGATTCCTCGGCCGCCTCCTTTGTAACACCTCTTACTGGACCTAAAGGGGCTAGGATCTTCTATTTCTTCGCCCACTTTTTCCCTTCGTATCACTGATATTGTAACATTGTCGTTTATTCTCATCAGCTAGAATCTTCGCCCTGTCGCTAAGCCTCTTCGCTATCGTTGTCTTTTCCTCAGTCGCTTTTACCGGTCGAGGGGTTGCCTGGAGATCACCCCCCCCCCCGCCGTTCTTCCAGTAACTCGATGACTGGAAAGCCTGGGAAGCCACTCGACGTCCCGACGGGGCCTTTTTTTCCGTGGGGAAATCCTCATGGACACTCACTGTTGCTTTCGCAATAGCCGAGTAGTGTCGGACTCTTACCGACTAAACCCCTACGGCTGTCCTCCTGACGTTTTTGAAGGGGTGCACCCGGGATCTTCTGTGAAATTCTACCAGGGTGCCTCTCGCCGTCTATCTCCCTCTCGATGTTGGAGGGAGGCCTCCTCATCCCTTGTCGATGTTGAAGGGATGCTTCCTCGCTTGCTCTGGCCGCTAGGCACCCCCAGGTCCCCGATTCCGGGGGCGCAAATGGCCTCCGCACGTCTTCGTCAACGCCGCACGGGGCGGTCACCCATCCTTGTCCGCTCCACAACCGCTGCTGCTTAACTTCCGTGATCGGCCGGGAACGGGTGTTTCCAGCGCGGCTAACGGGCGTTGACGTCCCGACGGGGCCTGGCGGCTCCGAAACCCCCTGCGCCGTACTTTTTTTTTATCCTTAGCCAACTTATCCATATTGATTATGATATACATGGTTCGTCGACATAGCCATGAGTCATCACCGATCTTGGTCAAAACCGTCTAAATAAAGTCCAATCGTAAACCATAAAACTCGCCGAGTCGTCAACAAAAGCCAACCGTAAAACTGCATAATATACGATACCTACTATCGGGTTATTACATCAAACATGTCTCGCTATTTACTTACTATCAAAAATAAAGTAAATTAAAAATAAAAATAAGATAAAAATAAGATGTGGATACAATCCTCGTTTCGTCGACTGAGCGCCTGTCGTTCCAATAACAGACCTGATGATGCATGCCATACTCACCATACGCGATAATAAATACTAAATAATAAATAATAATGATACAAAATAATAAATAAATAAATAAATAAATAATTAAATAAATAAGAATAATAAACAAATAAATAAATAAATAATAAATAAGTAGATAAATAACTAACTAAATAAAATACCTAAGTAATAAATAAAAACTGATGCCGCGCAACTCATATATAGCCTACCAGTTACGCAGCTCCGCATCACTTATTTAATCTCACAGGGAACACGCAAATAGGGAATTCGGCTCGAGTAAATTATAATATAAAGTAAAATAAAACGAACTCTGGTCGACCCGACTTCATTCCTTCATACTGCTACTTCACCTGCGCATCGCTCCACGCCAGTGTCACGTAAATTTTAGGGTTAGATGGCAAAAAAAAAAGAGAATGTTGAATCGTAACACAACTTTATTCACTCACACAGCACAGGTTTATAATAAGCTTGACTGATCGGAAAGTCGTTGACTGTTTCTAAGTTTAGTTTACTCTGTTTAGGTGTTTTCGTCTCATTACGGAGGAAAGCTCGGTGTGGGTATGCCCTTTTTAATTAACAACGCGGATTCGCTGTTCGCACCTTTCGTTAGGAAAAGTGAGGGTAACGATCCACGATGCCAATTGGTTATAGGCCACGTTAATAAATGAAGATAGGAGGAGGAAGCCTCCAACCAACGTGGCTAGTAGGTGATATTGTTTATGGGAAAAACCAACTTTTCCGTTAGTTGCGTATTGGGTTTTTCCCATTAGGTAATTACCTGCTTTCCTCGCAATTAGCAAGGACGCATAATAACCTAAGGACTGTTTCAAGGACCATCCATAAACCGGTAACACTCACAGAAATAATAAACTAAAAATTTAAGTTTATGGTGAGTCCCTGAAACAATTGAGGGTACGCGGCGAGGGCCTGCACACATCCGGCCTCAAATGTGGATTGACGTCACACTACGTTCGGCGACCAGTAGTCACCTCGAGCCCAATCTCGTTATCACAAATCACGAACAATTACAATAAGATTAAATGACAACAATTGCTTAATTACGGCTATGATAGAATCTAAGCTAAAGTATTAGAGGATTTTCCCAAAATTTCAAAGAAAAGGCTTCGGTTTTCCTTTCATCTCTGACATATATATGTCGAGTTCTCATTAGAGCTAGGGGCGTGTAACGAATCACCATTTGAATTAGGCATTGTCGTTATGCAATACAGGAGATATTTACTAATACAAGTATGATTATTGCAGAATTTGACAAGTAACCGTGGTAATTAGATACTCGAGATGCTAATGGCAATGATCTTAGGTTCAATAACGAATCCACTGACAACGGAATAGGAAATGTGCTTTCTTCCAAATTCTAAATAGCACTCGACTTACTTGTCTACACAACAAATATTTCTCAACTAACTCTTTCTTAAAGCATAGAGCATTCATTGATCGTAAAGATGCTGTGTAATTCGCTGATGAGATCGTACGTGAATGCCTTTTCGTCACGATGATGCTGCAGAGGAAAACTGTGATGGGGTGTATCTAAGAATGCGAGATCATTCGATTTGTCGAGGAAAGCCTTCGTTCGGAAAGTGAGGGAAATGGATATTGCTGTTGATTGGTTAATTTCTATGTTGGTGGTTGAAGAAGGACGCTAGCCACCCTTGAGAGAAAGTCGTTAGCGCGAAGCGTCGTTCGTGAGAAAAGCAGATTTCCCGTATCTTCCCGTAGTAGGTGATAGATTTAGAGGCTGTTAGGACAGAGACTATTTGTCCGTTTGAAGAACCTTAACTAGCTAAACCCTAAGATTTATAGCGCGTCCTTAGGCTAGCTTGAAATATACTGTGAAGATGTATCGACATCTGGTAATCATCTTGCCCGAAGCATAGGGCCTGTGTGTGGCTAGCTACCGGACAGAAACCGTTGGAATGTTTACTATCGAGTGCTGCTACAACTATTTCTGTTTAAGGAGAGCTATACAATTACTCCATACCTCTGTTAGGTAAAAATGTTCATCAACGGACAGTGTGACCTTATTTACTGTTACGGACAACCAATTTGCCAAATAGTCATTTCACAGACGGACGGGTAGAGAAGAAGAAGGATTTCGATCGTCAGAAATAGACGGTATTCAGAGTATTGAAGATTGACAAAGGAAGAGTGGTAGTTTAGGACGTGGAAAATCGATTCTCGATTTTCAGGTAGACCTTGTACAAAGCTTCGTTATTTATTATTATTTATTGTTATTAATTATTATTAATTGTTGTTTACCTCTGTATTTTATTTAAGTACTGTTACAATAAACTCGATTTTCAGGCTTCAGAATCGATCCCTGAATTATCCGAGAATTGAACATTATATATATATATATATATATATGTATATATCGCCTTTTACGTCAGAAACATAGAGTTTATTAAAAATTCGAATTTTATACGTCCGAGGTAACTTCTCTTCAGTTTGTCCGAATTGCCGATGCAAAGTAGGACAATTTAAATGCATCGTTTTCTCACATATTGTAATATCGGGAATATATAATATAATTATATTAAGGATTTATTTACAATGAATGGATTGTACCGATATTGATTACATAGAAAACAATGGTTGTTTAACATGAACTAATCACAGTAACGTACTATAATCTAGACAACTCAATAGTTAGTTTGCCACTCTCATCACAACGGATCCAACGCCCTCTCTCTCAAGCAGACCACACTCTCTCGACAACGCTAGCGACGCTATCTCGACAACGCAACTCACACTCTCTAACTTCTTGATTCACACCCTCTGGTTTCTCCACTGACACTGATTGTTTTAGCATCCCTTTGTCTTTTCTTAGGCCCAACACGCACGTGTTCCTCAACCGCTCGTGGCCAGGGTCACGTAGGCCTTTTCTAAGAAACTATTCAATTGAAGAACCGACGACACGTTCATGGGCTCGACGGTGTCTTGCCTCTTGCGACATAGTTTGGACATGGTTTACTCGGTATCTCTTAGGCATTTTTGCCCACGATACTACACTCGGCCATACCTGACAATCACTTCTGCCCTCAAATGTGCTCACCATCGCTACTTTCACTCGCGTCACTAACACTATCAATGTTCCACCACTTCATATGATCAGCCGCCGTGGAGGTCGTTTGTGGCCCCTCGTGTTCGCTTTCACGTTGCACCATGTAACGGTCATTCCGCAAAACATTCACAACGCGGTACGGCCCAAGGAACTTCGAATGTAATTTTAACTCAGGACCGTCCTACGACCTCTTGATCGCCACTAGATTCCCCGTCTTGTACGTTGTCCCCTTTTTACGTCTATTGTTATGCGTCTATCTGTTTTTGGCTTGGAACTCCTCGATCCGTTTCCTTGCTTCTGTGCGCAACTGATCTCGCTCCTCCTGAAGCATCGCAGCCCACTCGTCCTCGACCAGCTGCCTGATTTGCGGATTGTCTCGCATTTTCATCCGTGTTCCCAACAACAACTGAAACGGGGTAGCGGTCGTACTTCTACCGAGGGTTGTGTTCAAGTACCTCTGCGTTTTCTCTAGATGTTTAATCCACTCGCCTGGCGTTGGCGCAGACAGCTTCGTCAGCAGCGGAATAAGCATCCGGTTCATACTTACCACTTGACCGTGGAATTCCAGTTGTAGTCCGAACGTGTTGTGTACTATCCTCATTACAACAGTCTTCAAAGGCGCCGGCGTGAATGGCGTCACGCGGTCGGAGATAATTCCTCTCAGATTTCCGAAACTCGCGGACTGCTTCCTCGAGCGACTGATAACCTCTGCGGAACTTGTTGATTTCGTGGAATACAACCAAACGAACTTTGTAAAGAAATCAATCACTACGAAGATAGGCCGGTAACAGCCTAGTCTATTTGGATGGGACACTCTGTATATGTGTACATATTTGATGTGGAAGTTGTAACATTATTAAACATTTTTATTGGAAATTGTAATACATATTTATTAATGATTCGTGATTAATATTCATTTAAACAGTATTTATCAACACCATGGCCGAAGGCGTTGAGACCCTGTCCGACCACCTCTACATACTGATGGAGGTGGCCCTCAGAGGTACCGTCAACAGCCAAAGAGGAGCGACCCGTACCCGCCTACTACCGAGATAGCGTTTGAAGGAGAGAGACAGAGAGATGCTTCAGGCGGCAGCCATCGTTTCCGCCTAGAGCTAGGACGCCCGGAGCGAGACGACGACTCTGCGGAGCATTGACGAGGAGGCGGTCGACCTCCGAAGACACATGAGCGCGGCGTGCGACGCCTCGATGTCGCGCTCCATTCCGGGTGGCAGACGCGAGCGGTGCGTGCACTGGTGGACGCCGGAGATCGCGGAGTTGCGACCGAGCTGCGTTCGGGCCCGCAGAAGATTCTTAAGGGCCCGTTGTCGTAAGCGAACACGCGACGAAAAAGAGATCTCCCGCTGCTGCGAGATCTACAGAGAGACGAGGCGTACTCTCCAGCGGGAGATCAGGATCGCGAACGCTCGGTCCTGGACGGAGCTGATCGAGGCGGTCAAATCCGATCCGTGGGGGCGGCCGTACATAATAGTGACCAGAAAGCTACGACCTCCCCGCCCCCCCCCCCCGCTGACCGCAGACATGGATACGGTGCTGCGTGTCAACGTCATCGGGACTCTGTTCCCAAGGCAGGACAACGACGCGGGACGGACAGAGTCATGCTCCTCTTCCTCCTTCGACGACGACGACGACGAGACGGAGACGACGATGGAGTGGAACGAAGAGCTGCGGGTCACCGAAGGAGAGCTCTTCGAAGCGACAAAGAGGATGGCATCCCAGGCCGAGTTTGGGCGAAGTCTATCATGGCTCCCCGCCTGCGACATCTGTTCACCAGATGCCTAAAGGATGGCGTCTACTCCCGGTCATGGCGGACGGCGAGGTTGGTCCAATTGCGGAAGGAAGGTCGTCCGCTGAACTCGTCGTCCACGTACAGGCCGGTGTGCCATCTTGACGAGGTGGGCAAGCTGCTCGAGCGGGTGATCGCCGACCGTCTGGAGGCCCATATGTCGGAACGGATGCCCGGATGGCACGACAGCCAGTTCGGATTTCGCCGCTCAGCGGTGGACGCGGTGAGAAGGCTGAGATTCATGGCGAAGGGCATGGTCTCCCGGGGAGGGGTGACGTTGATGGTCTCCTTGGACGCCACGAACTCCTTCAACGCCATACCCTGGGCCAGGGTCGTGGAGGCACTGCGTCGCTTCTAGGTACCGGCGTATCTCGTCGGGGTCATCCGGGCCTACCTCAGTGACAGGTGGGTCAGGTATACCGGCAGCAAAGAGAAAGAACAGAGAAGACCGGTCGAGCGCGGCGTTCCGCAGGGTTCAGTGCTGGGATCCATTTTATGGATCACGGCCTATGACTCCGTTCTTCCTTGTCCCATGCCCCCGGCCACAGGCATAGTGTATTACGCCGACGACACCTTGGTCTCCGCCGGGGGACGTTGGTGGAACGAGACCGCGAATCTCACGGAGGCCGCCGTAGCGTGCGCGGTATACGCGATCCAGAGGCTCGGATTAACGCGTGTCGCCGGCCAAGTCCGAGGCCTTGTGGTTCTTCGAGCAATGCCGCAGAGGAACCCCTCCTCCCTGACTGTCAGTGTCCTAACGGAGAAGATGTCCCGGTGAGATTCCTGATGAAATACCTGGGTCTCACCATCGACAGCCATTGGACGTTCGGACCACATTTCGAGCTCCTGGTCCCGAAGGTGACAGCCGCAGCCAACGCCTTATGCGGCTTATTACCGAACATCGGCGGAGCAGAATTGGGAATTCGCCGACTGTACGAGGGAGTGTTCCGGTCCCTAGTCCTCTACGGAGCTCCCGTATGGGCCGAAGATTTGATGGCCAGCCGCCGTAGCGTAATCCTGCTGAGAAGGCTGCAGAGGACGACCGCTATCTACATAGCGAGAGGAAATATAACGATATCCTACGCGACGGCGACCGTGCTGGCACGGTAGCTTCCGTTCGAACTACGGGCCCTCGATCTCCGACGGGTGTACGATCACCTGAGGGTGCTGCGCGACGCCGCCGCCGCCGACCGACAGCCAGTCGGCCCCGAACGTCCGGGAGGAGGTGAAACTGGAGACATGGGAGCGGTGACGCTCTTAAGTGATCGCGGAAGATGCCGCGCGGCCACGCAAACCTTTACAAACGCAAACAACTACCTTTTAACATCCTTTTTTTCAAATTAAACTTTTGTCTTAAATATTCATTGTTTAGATTCTCTAAATGTCTCGATGCTGTATTTCTTGGAAAATTAATGTCTGGCCTACTTACGGTTTGTAAAAACATTAAGTTTCTTACGGCTTCTCTGTATGGTGCGTTACAATTATTATTGCCTATGTTATTTCCGCTCCAATTAGTCTCGATAGGTTTAGAAACACTGTTTGCCTCATTCATATTAGATTCTTCTACAGGAGTCCACGTCTTATTTTCATGGTGCGCTTTCATTTCATCCGTTACCCATAACTCTTTCTTTTCGGATCTCATCGCTTCGATAAATCTACCGGTAATTTTTCCGCTACGTACGTTGCTGGATTACCGTAAAAATCAGTTCGTTTAATCTTACCTCTACTTTTCGATTGTCTCACATTCTCGCGAATTACATGAAGTTGTTTTTCATGTTCACTCTCTGCATTTTCATACATACATGCTCTATCACTCTGTGCACACACATCTTCTCGCTTGACAATTTTCGGTAAACTTAAATTATCAAATTTGGCAGTTTCTAATTCGGACTTAAATATTACGACACGATTCAATATTACATTTCTTACGGTCGGCACGTACGCCCGATACCCTCCTTCGATATTTAGATAGCCTACCAAATATTCTTTGTTAGTCTTTTTGTTAAACTTTCTTTTCTTTTCCGCAGGTATGTGTGCGAAGCACTCAGTACCGAAAACCCTAAACTTTTCTAAATCTGGCAGTTTCTCGTACCACAGTTCATATGTTTTATTTTCCTTTCTTGTCGGCCCGGTGTTGTTTATGACATGCACTGCTGTGTTTATAGCTTCAGCCCATAAGAACAACGGTAGATTTGGTTTCGAATATAGCATCGACCGACCGCAACAGGTTATAGGCCCAGAGCTGTAAATTATAAGGTAGCAACGCGCAGTGAATAAATTGTTAAAGTGTGGTGCTTAGTAAAGTAAGTGATAGTGCTAAAATGGAGTCAGCAAGTGCGAAGATCGAGATGTTACGTGGCGAAGAAAACTGGCTCCAGTGGCGTTTTGTCATGCGTACACTTTTGGAGGAAGATGACGACCTGATCAACGTGTGTGAAGGGAATCTGGGAAGGGAAGGAAGGAAACTGAAGGACTTTTGAAGGCAGATCGGATAGCAAGAAAATTAATTGTGACCTCAGTAGTAAGGAAATCGTTGGATCCTCTTCTATGTTGCACAACAGCACATGAAATGTGGAGAAGGTTAAATACAGTATATGACATGAAGTCGGATGAGAATCTAAATATGGTTCAGAAGCAGTTCTTCGATTTTAAATGGGAAGAATCTGAAAATGTCTCTCACAACTTATCAAAGTTGGATCTGCTATCGTGCGGATCTGGACCAGCTCATATTGTTATTACATACTTGTACTTTTCATTTCCGTTTTATTAAATATATTTTCTACCTTATAATTTATCCACGCGTCTCTCTTCTTTATACACCGATTAACCTCAACAGTACTCCCTTGTCTGAGTAGAGTGCACGATGAGTATGGACAACATGGTGAACCTGATGGACAACATAGACCCCTTCATGGAATTGTTCTATATTCATTCGACGGAGATGAACGCATTATCGCTGAGATGGCACGGATAAACTCTGACAGATTTATCACAAGTGATTTTGGACATCTAACAAACTTCGAAATTGCAAAATCTAATAGCAATCTGCTTGCCTCCAATAACCGTAGGTTTCTATTGCTGTAGCCCCTGCAAGTTCTCTCGTTTGAAGTGGTCCTCCTGGCAAAGACGAAGCTCACGGAGAGGCATAAGGTCCTGTTCAATAGTATTCGTTTCGAAAGGGACTGACCACTTGAACTCGAAGTTCGGGGGCGGAACGGCTTTATTATTTAATTCATATAGGTTAGCATGGCATTTAACTTTGAAGCGATAATCACTAAACACGTATAGGCAAGCGGAAAATGGAGCTTTCAGTTGTCACGATAAACCTAGCAAACAACGCGGCTTTTCATATATTCTATTTTTGTTGCAGGCTCTTAAGCTAATGTCTTGTCACAACGTCTTTGCCGAAGAATGTGATGCGCTTTTCAAAAAACTCTACCTGTGCGATATAATTTTTTCATCCTGGGTGGTGATTATAACGTGAGACGTGTTCCCTGGTGCAACACGTTAAATAATAACAGAGACAAGAACCTGTGACACAGATTTAACGAGTGACAGGTGGATCTGGTCCTCCAATTGAGTGACACTGATTTTGATGGCATTTGATTTGTCAAGGCGCAGTCGTTCTTGAATTTGGTACTTGCGGAAAAGCTGGATATTTTTCTGCACCGAACTGTCAGAATTTGTTATCTCTGCCCACGAGGATAAGAACACTGAGATAACAGTCAGTAGTACACAGTCAGCAGAAGTAAAGATCGTCCTCCAGACTATAAATAACAATATTCTTTCGGCTCTAGAAGCCTCCATTCCAGCTCTCGCAGGGGATTTCAATTGCTTTGAGAGATATCTGGATTCCCGCTTCGGGGGTTTGCTTCAAGACAAACACAGTATCTCCCGCATCTGAAATCGGCTAAAGAAGTGTTTGGCCACATTATGTTACTCTATTCCATCGTTCATGGAACACGGCAAGTGCTATAGAGCCATAAAACGGCGTATCAGGAAGGCCCCTGATAGATTCACGAGTTCTCTGGATCCAAAGAAGTAAAGATTCCAAATGCATGTTTCCGCAAGTTAAACGAGTGCTAGGTAACAGGGCTAACCTCGTAATCTTCGCCCTCAAATTTTCTTCAGACGATTCTCACCGTCTTCCACAGTTGAACATCCTCCTCGCCTAGTGTGACACAGCAGAAGATGCATCGTTACTGGTAACAAGCCTACAAAGAAGTCAAGATCATGACGTCTCCGCTGCCGCTGGCTCCCCAGAACTTACTAGTAATGTGATGAGACGCCAAGAATAAACGCATACGATACATGTGCTTCTGTTATTCACGATTATGTGCCGTGACTTCCTTTCAAATTATAAACTGTTCTTTCTACATAACTTTAATTTCCATTGTGCTTGCGTGCTATTTCATCACTTTAAACTTGTTAAACATTTATCGCTCGTTACAATAGCACTTGTTATTTGTATGTAGCGAAGCATTCTTTGTCCGCTCTCCTTTCTATTGCGCGGTATGCTTCGTAAATCGCGCAAGACTACTGGGTACAAATTATGAATGTATGCGCCGAAATGTGTGTGGTGATCTTCTCAGATTCCCAAATTTCATAACCTTGAAAATTCAGACCTTCGTTGAGTCGGGGCTACTGGAACAAGGTCTGTACCTGCACCCGAGGAATCAGGGCTAGTAACCGCTCCGGCTCCGATTTCTCAGAGAATTATGTCACATCGGTAGATTCATTAACGATTCCGTATAAGTTTCTGAATGGGAAAAGGTTATCTGGCATCGATATCTTCAACGCAGAATCAATGTAGCTCCCGCAAAGATACACATTCTTCTTCTCCTTGATCTTCAATGATCTCTTGAACCTGTGTATTTTCCTAAGATATGGAAAATGAGGAAAGTGGTTCCCTTGCTAGGAAAGGATAAGAACAAACCAAATCCAGTCAGGTACAGATCAACGAGTTTCCTGTTTGCAGAGTACACATTAGTAAGGTCTCTGAGAGGGCGATACAGAGACTCATACTGTTTCATCGTAAAGAGGCTTCCATTCTTGTCAGCAATTTGGTTTCCGGGTTAAATACAGTAAGTTCCACGCAACCATAAAATTTGTGTCAGACGTCTGCTGGTAAGAAAACTCTCCTCATAGACCTAGAAAGGACTTTTGACATGTTTCCATCGAGCGGTTTGCTATAAAAGCTGATACGATATGGTTTCCCTAAACATCTATTTCAGATGATTTGGTCTATAATCTCCGGAAGGTGTTTCATTGGATGGCAAGTTCGAATGTCGCTTTCGGGGTGAATGACGGGCTGCAACAGAGAACACCTCCATCCTGTATAATTTGTATTTTAGTCATGCTTTGAGCCTCCTCTATCTCAATAGCGATCTTAACTCATGTGCGTTTGTATTTGCTGATGACTTCCCGATTTACGCGGCGGCAATGCATTTGTCAAAAATTAATTCTAAGCCACAGAAAGTTTTCGGTCGAATTATGGTTTACTGTGGCAACTGAAAGTTCCTTATAAATACTAGAAAGTTCGAGTCTATTCCTTCCGGACTGTGCATGTCTAGACATTTTAACTTCACTCGTGATGTGACTCGACATTCTCGCTGATTTCTTATCACCGGCAATAGTTCCTATCCGTTCCGCATAAGAAAATGGTAAAATATCTCGGTATATATTTGTATTGCAAATTACAGACTACACCATATTAAAACGCAAATATAAAATAAATTACAAAAGACTTTTATAGCAAATAATGGTTCGTTTTTCTCAAAGCATCTCCACGCGAAGTGTAGTCTTCTTTTGTACAAATTGCTGGAAATAACCCTATCCCGACTTGTGCCTGTCCGATTTCGTTCTACGTCGCAACGAGCCAAGATGGACCAGCTCAGGCGTTTCAAACGGAAACGCTCGAGACATTGCGTGGGGCTGTGTCGTTCGAGCTATTTTACATACCAATACAAATATTTTATATAATTTTATATACTATATACAAATTACACATAACGTTTAAATTCCTTGTGTCTGTCGGACGCAGTGAGAGTGCCATGGATTGACCTGTTTATGTTAGAATTAGTGAAGAATCATAGAGCCGAAGTACGTCTAATCGTCGGTCAACTTTGATGGAGACTTATCTGATCCAAATCAATACCTGTATCATTTTTTAAAATGAATTCGAAGTGGAGTATGGACCATCTATGTTCCTCTTCAAGATCAACATTTTAACAAATCCGTGCTTGTTAAACATATAAGAGAAGCATTCTGTGTCGTATCATAAATGGAGACGAAAACCTCAAACGGAGTAAATCGTAGAACTTTAATTGACACCAAAACAGACTACATATGGAAAAAAATAGTTTTGCATTTGGTAGGATATGGAAGGTGTAGGATATGGTGGTTCTGAATTTGTTGAAACGATTAATACTAAATTTTATCAATGGCAACTGGGGCGATTGAATGACGAATTGATGCAAAAAAGGCCGTCAGTAGACAGTAATAGACAGAAAATTATGTCCTCCAACGTGACAACGTTAGACCACGCGTGGCAAGCGCGATTAAAAAGGAGCCCTGGTGGACTTGTAATGGGAAATGTTGCACCTAACATACTCCGCCGACATTACTCTGGTCCATGTAACACGCCATGGAAGATGCGCTCTTCGTCAATCTCAAGAAATTCCAAGAATGGGATATTTAGCTTTTACAAAAAATATGAGAACGGGCAATGGCAATTGCTTTGATCGATCAACATATTATGAAAATAATAATTTCAAGTAAAGAAACGGCGTGCATTAATGCATTAATATAATATTGAGTAAACAAAGATATATGTATATTCATTCTCCTCGATCATATTTAATTTTAATGTATATAAGAAAATAGTTTAGTCCGGCTAACATCTGCAATCGGAACACTGTGGTGTGACGCCATCGCCTAAAGTAAAAGCAAGCGTCGCACACAAAAAGTAAATTTCTAATATATAATAATGAGTGGTTGGAAAGAAATTTCTTGTATCCAACATGTACGATATCAGCAGAAACTCCGTCAACAAGTTCCGTAATTGAATCACCGCGATTATCCAATGTAACAATTTACGAACGGTAAGAATTGCTTTCCGAGCGTTGCAATTGTGAAAGTATACGTAAAATACGGTCTTTAGTGAATAATTTTAATTTACAAGAGTTAATGAATACAAGAAATGTCTGTTTCTCGATATATACCATTCTTGTGAAAACTCATGACATCCTTTAGAAATGAAAATCCCCTAAAATACCTAATTGGCTGAGCTAGCATGAAAGTCGATCAGTTGAGTAAAAATGGGGGTGACTGCGGACCTCGGGAAAATCGAAAAAATAATTAAAGGCTTCGATATAATATTACAGGTAATTTATGCACCATACCAATTGAACAAAAATCGAATGCAGATCGGGATGCTATTTTGGTATAGCCAGACTGCGGGCTTTTAGCCATTTATAAGAAATTTTGCAAAATTTCACAAAACGCACATAATATGAAAGAAGAACAATATTCAAAGTACAGTGCTCCTTATAACATTTTATAGCCAATACAACATTCTCTCGAGGCTCGTTTTTTTTATTCTTCAAACCGATAAGGAGTAAATAACGAATTCAAGCAGAAAAGATAGAAAAAGCTAAAAATGGACTGCCAGCCTGAATTCCTATAAACAAAGGACAAATGTTTTGTCATCTTAAATTGTTACGTTGTGCTACATTCTTTGGTAACAATTTTGTTCTTGTATTAATTACAAGCTTCTCAGCAGTGGAAAATAAACGTTGGTTGGTTGTTTTTGTTGCGGAGAATCGGAAGTACGTATCTTGTACACTTTATGGCTAAAATAATAGCTTGGATCATCTAGTTGTGAAAGCCAACAATTTCGACAATAAACTCCACTTTTTATGTCACTCTATCTACTTTTAAGCACTCCGCTCACATCGCCGTATGTATCTATTAAAATCAATTGCGCGATCTCGTACAACCAGTCTTTTCTGTTTCTGTTCTTGTTTCGTCATGTTGTATATTATTTTATTTTTTATGATCTCAAGTCATTTGCATTATCTGGTAATAAGAGTTTGTCCCATAGATATAACAAATAACTACTATTATATTATTAATACAAGGATGTTTAAACTTTACTTTTTTCTACGAAATGAAAACTTAAACGAGAAGACATTATTTACGTTTTCAACTTATTTCTGAACGAGCAACCACCTTCTCTCCGTGTATATCGTGATTTATGGAACATAAGGTACGGGCGAAATAGGGATATGGTATTATAGATATCGTAATCATTATATCTCCTGTTATAGATATCTCCTGTGATACATAAAACATAATTATCTACTTTTTTGCTTATCTACTAATTTGCCAGTGTCGCGTCTAATGATGTTATCGAACTCAGGGTTTCGCAATTACACGACGCTGGATCAATCGTCATTCATCCTAAGAATTAGTGACGTGCGTTGCTCCGAAGAATGAAAAAGTTCGCAGAGTGAATAAGATGAGGCATGTTGTAAGGAAATCTGCCCTCGGATTAGGAAAGCGACCTGGAGACGAAGCTTTTGACGATCAGTTTTCCGACCGATTTCGAAAGGAAATCTTCGGAAGAAAATCTTTATGCACATGTTTTAATTAACGTAAAATGTTAAGTTGAGTAGCTTTTTCGCTTTCATTGCCTAAATCATACTACTACTACCTTTGAAAGAGAGTTTCAACCGTTTACAAAGTCTTGCAGTATTTTAACTGCTTGAAACACCACAAAGTTGATGGTTGAACGCTTTGTTCAAGAAGAAAAATTTACGATTTCTCTTGCCAATGATCTTATGATCGGATGGATTATTATTATGGATTTTATTATAGATGGATTTTTATTATTATGGATTATTATTATAGATGGATTTCGAAAACATTTCTATCTCTTTTCTACACCCTTCAAGCCTTAAATAACAGCCTTTGTTTATTCGCGCCTTAATTCGTTACTAGCAGAATGCCCTCGCTATCTTTAGTTATGCACATTATTCTGAAATGCTTAGGTATTTCGTCATAATAGTCATCACCAGGTATTACCTGTTCGAACTATTTGCCGATTTATTTAGTTTATTACGTTGCATAATTATTTCAGCCTTGAAATCTCAAAATATTATTACATTCCGACAATTTCAGATGTCACGTACATAAATAACATCATACAATCATAGTAATCGCGTTCCTCTGCTCATTGTGCTCATTCCATTGGACTGCACTATAACGTAAATCTTCCGTTACGAATAATTCGGAAATACGTACTTTATAATTTGACCAGCTGGACATTCGATAGATTCTTCTAACTTTATTGCTAATTAACATGTGAATGGCTATCTCAAGCGGGATACGATCGAGCTATGTTGGGGGGGGGGGGTCCGCCGACAAGATGTCGTCCGGTTCTTGCGCTGCTACCACGTTGGGTAACGACCGTACCAAAGAACAGCTTACCGAAGAGTTTAGAAAAAGATGAAGACACACAAGCGTAAAATTTGTAGAAAAACTCAAACTTTACAGTGATCTACGCGAGACTTCGAAGGGGAAAAAATTGACAAAGTTCCTTATTTATTATTAGCTTCTGGAGTCATTTCTCAATAGCTTGAAATTAGACAATCTATTGGAGCAGATTCATATTCATATTCATTGCATATTCAATTGCACATAAATAATAAGCAATTTAAAATACCGTGTAGCATTCACTTGAATCACTCAAGGATGAGGAGTGTTGGAGATCCAAATTACGCGATAATAAATTATCAATTTATCATCTATTGTCTATTTCCATCAAGTCTGTTTTCTATTTCCACCGTACACAGAACACATTTTCTTTTCCATCATGCGACTCGAGACTTTTTCCAGTCCAAGCGGTTTAAGCCCCGGTACCCCAAGAGTACAACCTCATAAGTTCCTTCTTGTAAACCTTCAATTCTCAACCTTCTTCTAAATCTTCAATTTTCTGCAGCTACACACCACATCTCTTACCGGATATCGAAAAAAAACGGCTTCTCTCCACTTCCGAATATCGCGAATTAATAACTTGATTTCGCTTCGCGGCAGATTCTATCCAAACGTGACAGAGCGAAATTCAAAATCTCTGCAGACCGCTGTAAGCAACTAACAGGCTATTATCTGGACTCCAACAGTAGCGTTCTATACGTTCACTTGTTAACGAGAATTGCACACCAACTTATTAGCTGTGCACTTACTAGTGCTTTCTGATCGCATTTCAAAACTGATTAAGCGAAAATTGAAGCTGCTGCCGACAGTTTTATAATTCATTGGTCTGTTTTTCCTTCTTTTCTTGCTCAATTTTTCCAATTATCGAAAATCATTCCCCCTGGAGCGAAAGCATGTTATGCAAATAACGCGTTACACGGGGGTTTCCCCAATTTTCAAACCGTGTTAGACCACAGTTTTCAAATTATAGATATATCGTGTTATTTGGACAATATTATAGTAGTATAGTCTTCATCACTACGAGAATAAAAGCTAAAAAATTACTAAATTATTTGGATATCTGTCAGTCTCAGTAAATACCCGTGCTTATCTTTATGCGTACGCTGAGTTTATATCAAGCCAATTAAATTTGTATTGCTTACAGCAGTCTTCTTTCTAGCAATGCCCTGTACATACTTGAAAAATAGGATGCAGAAAGATTCCCGAGGGAGCGGGAGGGTGAGGAGGAAGACGAGGAGCGAGAAGACGTGTCCACAACGGAACGAGGGCACCTGTGCTACAGGTGCGGCGGAAGCGGACACCGTGCCAGGACGTGTCCCGCACCCGCACCCAAGTGCCCCTTGTGCGAGTCGCTGGGTGTGCCCGCGAATCACAGGATGGGCGGGCCGTCGTGCGCCCCGCCGAAGACCAACCAAAGGAAGAGGAGGCCAACGGTCCGAGCGACGGAGCAACGCGGGAAAGAGAGCAGCACCGCGGAGGCAGCAGCGGATGGCCGGGAGGAGGCCATGGTGTTGGGGTAGGACATTCCCGCGACTACTTCAGTGCAACCTGGGGCGCTCGAGACGGGCGCAAGACCTGCTCTTCCAGACCATCCGGGAGAGCGAGATCGCTCTCGCGGCGGTGGCCGAGCCGCACCGCGTCCCCGAATCTCCCAACTGGTTCGGGGACACGGATGGATCAACGGCCATATCGTGGACGCCGGCGCTGAGCGCTCCCACCGCCTTGCTCGATCGCGGTAGCGGCTACGTCGCGGTCGAGTGGACAGGAATAGCGGTGGTGGGCGTCTACGTCTCCCCCAACAGAAGACTTGCAGCGTACGGGGGCTTCCTGGACCGGGTCGGCGAATGCGTCCGAAGATGCCTTCCCCGCCAGGTACTCGTCCTCGGGGTCTTCAACGCCCACTCCGCCGAATGGGGAAACGGACACCCGAGGAAGATGGCTGTCGGACTGGGCCGCGGGTCTCGGGCTCCTCCTGGCGAACAGGGGCACAGCGAACACCTGCGTGGCGTGGAGAGGATCCTCCGTGGTCGACATCACGTGGGCGACATCCCGGCTGTTTCGGAGAATCCGCGACTGGAGAATGACCGTGGGCGTCGAGACCCTGTCCGACCACCTCTACGTGCTGATGGAGGTGGCCCTCGGGGATATCATCGACGCCCGAAGAAGAAGAGGGGGAACCCGGTCAACACCGAGATGGCGCTGGAAGGAGAAAGACCGGGAGATGTAGAGACACACGATATAGAGATAAACACCATGAAAACAATAGAGATAAACAACATGAAAAAGGCTCTTCATTATCTCTACGCCATTAGAGAGCAGAAATTAAGCAGAGATTACAAAATGTAGAGCAGTTCGACGCAAACGGAATCAAGTAGGGACCAGGTGATATTTATGAGATATAGATGACCGAGTGCCCAATCGGGCTGGTGAAATGATCAACGCGGAAATTCGTACTTGACTCAAACAGAAACAACCAAAAGAGGACAGCCAAACACACGCTCGCAGGACAACAGATGCTGAATCTTAGTTCAAGATCGAGAACACAAAAGTCAACTCAACCAGGAGGAAACTTTAGTAACTATGCGGTACATCGAATTGCTATTAAACATTATTTCACATTACCTTTTGACCCTCGGTAGTCCATATGGCCAGAAGGATTAGATACTTGGTTCGTCGCAATCGAAACTTAACTTCAATTTAATGTCCTTTTTGAAATATCATGTTTTCTAAGATAGAGTCTACACGTAGATACCGTTATTATTACACTAAACAGTCATAAGCCATAAGTCATAACGTATATAGTAAGTCCATTTTAAGTGTATACGCGCTATTATTTCCATACGTATGAAAAATAGGGAGAAAAGTTTCATATAGAAATTGAATATCAAGGGGGACTTGTACTCCTGTTATTAAATGCTCCAATCTGTGAGCGGCAATCCGAATTTAAAATAGATATATCGCTAGAAAAATAACAGCATACACAAAGAAATTCGTTTCGAGAAGTTTCTGTAGCGCTTTATATTTTCGCCAGTAGTATACTACGTTATTTCCTAATATTTGAGATCGTATTTCAAATAAAGTACATAATTTTAAAATACAGCTTTGATGAAGATCAGTTTTGGTACACATTGCTTCTATTTTCATATTCAAAACTGGCAATCCTGTTTTCTCACTTCTTGAACTCTCGCGCTCAGAAAACGGTTTCCTGTCTAATTTCATACACCGACAAAGATACGCAGGAACGAAATCAGGAACGTGTTTATCAAAAAAAAATCCGACATAGTCATTGAGTGAAGTTATCAAACCTGTGAGCTGTTTTATGTATGACAATAAGTTTTGAAATGACGTGGGGAAAGGGAACTGAGTTAGACGCACCCCGTGTTTCAGATAGTACTATGAGCTGTGGACATCTGTATTACAAATCAAAAAAGTGATTTTTGTAAAGATATAAGACCTGTATATGTTCTGTAAAATAGCATATTTCGCTGAACAAGGCATCTCCTCACAAAGTAAAATTTGCTTTCTAGCGCTCGTTTTATTATTGGAAGAAAGGGAAGAAACTCCAGAACATGAAAAATGAAAGGAAACATGCTTATGAATGCTCTGTCGACCACCGAGAAAACAATGCAGGAAAATTGAGGGTAGAAACCGTGACTGAAATGTTTTTGCTTTCAAAAAAATTACATTGCGTGAAATACGTGAATCATATCGGTGATAACGGTGATACAATGGCATTTAAAATGTTAAGCGCGAAGCTGATTTTGATGTGCCCTCCGTTCAAGCAGCGTGCAAACGTGGTCGCGGGAGGTGTGAGTTAAAGTATAAGTAGACGATAATACGCACATCCCGGTGACGAATTAGTTTCATTTCATACAAATTATAAATGGAAAATAATGAGATGGGTCAGTCAACATTCGTAATTTCCATTAAAAACGGAACTGCGCCTTCCAATATCGGAAAATAATGTGAAAAAGAATTGTTTGTGTTTTTCGATGCTTCTATTAAACGAAATAATGTTAACATCCATATATCTCTTGTGCGTTCCTGTCTACAAGTATCTAATTACATAATTATTTACATTATTAAATATTAAAGGAGGGGGTTTAAAACAAACGGGTTTTTAGGCTACATTCTTATACTACAATATAAATATACGTAACAATAAGTATAGTTAAAAACTATATCAAAAAAATATTCATAAACAATATATACATACATTCACCGCGGAAAGTATATTGACATTCTACAATATGACCTGTTTGATGAGAGATTCGGAGGTAAACGAAAGGTTCGTCCTTCCGAATCGATTCTTTTTTGTTATTGTTCTTTTTTTTTTTAACCTATCAATCAGCCGAAACTCGTGCTTCGTAAACAACAGTGATGTAACCGATATCGTAACACTTCATATCATATAAAATGGTATTAACTTATTTATGTCGAAAAACTGTTAGTTTAAATTATATCTCACGTTTAATTTGTCGTATGAAAGATAAGCACAGGACACGAAGCGGTATTGTGTTTACGTTGAAACAAACGAAAGACCAGGACAACGTAAACAGAAGAGTGCCATTTTGCGTCCTTACAGTTCTTTTTAATTTTTTCATAAGGAATACAAAGATAAATCGATGAATGTATCAAAAAATATATGGTTCCATTTGCAAAAATGAAGTTGAAATAGGACCCTACAACTGAATCCACAAAATAGTAATTTGCACCGTATGTGATGTCTTCTTTCGAACTAAACAATTTTTGTTAAAACTTTTTTTGATGACATCAATATCACGTGAGATATTTTACCGCTTATTGTTTCGCCATTAGTTAAATATTGAGGTTAAGTTTCTATGTATAATAAATTTCTATGTGTAATAAAATATCTACACATAAAGTATATAGAAAAATTGAAAGTTTTAAACAATTTTGTAGATATCAGACTCGGTATATTATTTAAATCATGTCCATATGTAATTGTAATGACTTTCAACAGAATCTGAGATTTGTTTTTTTTCATTCATAATTTTTGGTCAATAAATAGAAAAAAGAACGAATGAATATACTGTATCACTTTTCTTAAATGAAACAATGCATTTTGCGATTAAAATGCAGACATTACAGCAGATAATACAGTAATAGTTGAAAATAAAAAAGAAGTAGGGAAAAAACTTACCATAACACATGGAAAAGAATTTACGAAGAACTGTGTCACTGGAATAAACTTCTTTGTGTATCACGAGGTACATCAGGGGAGAATTCTTAAACAAATTTCGTAAATAATTACTATCTATCAGATAAATACAATATGAGATTAGAAGAATAATTGATATTAACGAAAACATAATTATTTTATAAGAACGTAATATTCAATTATAGAAATAATGACCGACTTTATTTTTGGTTCTGAATAAGCATTATCTTTGATGAAAACATTTTTTACCGGAAGAAAATGAAATAGGAAGAACGACCTAACATTTATATAAAGAAATATAATCAATATGTTTAATTAAAACTAAAACATAAATATGTATATTATCACCCTTACGTTAATATAAATGTATAAATGTAAGTAGTACATTAGGGACGAAAAATATAATAAAAGTAAGAAAAAAGAAAAATAAATAAGAAAACTGTATTGGTTTCTACGACTTACTTTCACAATGATAATGGAATAATCTATTTGATTGCTGTATGACCCATCCTATAGACAGAACAAAGTTATTAGATTAAAATAATTCACAGAAAGATTTTAATTCTTCAAATTTGCAAATGTGAAATATTTACCCTGAATAAATCCTTTTTGTAGTAAATTTACAAGTGGACTTTCAAATAACCAGATTTTATATTTTATCTAGCATCTAGCACTTCTTACCAATTGCTAAACACAAAAATTGTAAAGTTCAAATGGGTAACTATTCCGTAGCATGTCCACACTACTGCGTTTCGAAAATGAAAGAATGTTGAACAATACTGTCCGTCATAAAGGCAGGTTCGTACTGCTTGTTCATTAGCTACGTTTCTGGTCTATGAGCGATCCTGTACGCTGCGCAAATGTCTCTGCGCCGATTATATAAGGTTGTCCGAAAAATGTCTTCTTTTTACAGACACGTCTTTTACAAAAACACATCTTTATACAAACATGAATGAAACCTAATGTCTCAAACGTTGTGATTTTTATCGTGATAAAACAAAATAGATCGTACGTAATTCGATAAAATAATATAAAACGAAAGATGTACATCCATTATTTTCTTATAAAACGAAACAAATTTTTCGGACCACTTAATATTTCAATTTTACTACAATACAATAGCGACTTTTCATCTCGAAAATTGTCACTATTACTCTGTTGATTTTTATATAGATATTATATATCAAAGTGGATAAAATATGTAATTGCAAAATATATTCCATACTATGTAATAATTGTACAATATTTTACAGAAAATAGTTAATTTAATGATTCTTTTCCCCTTGAAGCATAAGTACTACTAGAGATATTTGGCAAAAAATATCTATATCTGCAATCGCCACTGAAAATTGTGTAACTGCTACGCACATACGTAAATATAATACATGGCATAAACCGCTACAATGCTTATAGATATATCGCAGACGATACTGTATACGTAACAATCCTCTAACCTCCAGATGACCAAGCCATGATCCTGGGGAACAGTGTATACAAAGCCGTAATATACATGTACGATGTATTTTACTCACTGTCAACAATATACAAGAAGAGTACTTTCATGTATCCCTAAAACAATATTTTAAAAGCAATTTTTGTATCTCAATACTTCAGATAGAGCAGGTAATACCAGAATTTTACAGGATATTTTGTTGCAAGTAACGAATATAGTAGGAACAAATTTAGCAAACAAGAAAAGAAGTTTATATAAATATACAAATACGCAATGTGATCTTATTTTCGAGTTATTTACGGTTTATTTTGCTATTATTCGTCTTTACCAGTTGTAGAACGATACATTGAAATCAATTCATAAGTGAGAATTTTTATTGCATAAAGACGAATAAAAAGTTTCTCTATAATGTATCGAACATAATTATTTAGAAAAAAGACGAACGAATAAATGTTCTTCTTAAAGAAAAAATTAATGAACAATGAATAAGAATGAGAATGAAATTTTAAATAATAAATTATTTAAGAAGTTGCCGGCAGCTTGAATTTCCATGATATGCTGTAGAAATCAACATTTTCAACAACTTCTTCCTAGGCATTTTGTAGCCGCTCGGTCTTAGTTTCCGAGATATTCACAAAAAACTGTCCGTAACACTACATGTATATCTAACAGAGTCGCAAGCATAGGTGACACGTTAGCCGCTTTGTTCGTCGTGTTGCTTGGCGATTTGTTTATTTACATCCATCAGACATTGATATTTTTGTCTTTGAACTCTACTTTCCGAAACTAATAATAATTAATTATTTACAACTGCGTATTCGAGACTAAGAATCATTGCTGATATTGGCTGAAATATATTTAACTACAAATAATAACAATAAAATATAAAGCTCGATATAAACTGTAATTTAAACGATTTAGATTATTCTAACCTAACTCGTACCATTAATAATAATAGTTTTTATTACGCAGTTCTGCAGGCGGCTATAATTCAAAGGATCCGTGGAATACCCAAGTTCGCCCAGTCATCTTTTATATGTTGCATGTAAACGGAAGATGAGAGTTAGATTTACAAGCTTCCTAAATTCGACCACCGCAAAGTAGTTGACAAACAATACTAACAGATACGGTGCTACAGACACACAGTTATATGTATCATTCACTGTAGTGGTGGTACCGACAGATTTTTGCAAAGATCTCGCAAAGTAAGGCCGAGTAGTGGTAACATGCAAAGGAAAAATTTGTTCAAAACGTCGATTTTTACGACATAGTGAAAAATCACCGAAACCCACGCTGCCAGCAGTTTTCTGTATAATAAACAAATTTTGTTTGCTATTCCTTATTCGACAAACTATCGATTTTAGGATCCTGATGTACAGAGCATCCGAATTTAACATATAAATGCGAATTGCTCGTAAACTGCTCGCCGTGTAAGAAATATGTTGAGACAGGAATTTAATGGTTTCGCGGGTGGAAATAGACGTATTTCTGTAAATAGACGTATAGGGGTCATATGAAGGTAACGTGCGTTTTCTTAAATAGAATCATATAATTTTTAATGCGCTAATTGAATCGTTTTGACATTTCCTATAAAAAATGAATATCCTATACATGTAAATTCTATGGAATTTAGAACACCAACGAACGGTTTGACTTTTCCTGTGTTTACTGCGAGTAGGTCAAACGCTAGAAATGCAGATTGACGGGTACTTTGGGGGGGGGGGGGTATAAAACAGGACTTCGAGAAGCGAAGATGGAGAACAAAGAAAAAGAAAAACAAATTAAGAGTTAGAAAGAGAAAGAGAAGAGCGATTGGAAGCAGAGAGTTTTTAGGAGATACGGAAGAAGATTTAGAAAATCGATTCTTGAGTTTTCACGAATCGAACGTCTGATTTCCAAAAAGCTTATAACATTACGAATCGATTTTCTCCACACCATGCCGTTAAAGGTTATTCTGTATGTCACCATTAACGAAGACACGAAAGGTGAAAAAATAGAATATATAGAATCCATAAGGAAACTGCAAGATGAAGTCTATTACGTTTTGTTTTGAGAACAACCTTTATAAATGTTGAGGTTATTAGATGTATAAACAGAGATGTCGGGTTATCATTAGAATTTAGGGCGCGTAACAATTCTTCATTTGAATTAGCCATCATTTTGTGCAACAGAGATTATATTTACAGATATAAATATGACTTTTTACAAAGTTTAACGAATAACCGTGGTGTTTAGACACGCGAGATGCTATTCACAATGTTCTTGAGTTCAATAATAAATCCACGATCTACGGAGTAACTCTACTAAACGTAGAATAGTTTGAAGCACAAAATACGTTTGCTGGGACGCTCGGTATATACTGCTCGATATGTACCTTTCCAAGGCGATCGCAAGAATAATAAAAGACTGATGAAAATTTGTCCTCTCTTTACGATTGCATTCGTTTGTTATATACTAGTTGGAAGCATCGAGAAAGTTCCAATCGCCGTTGCTAGGCAGTTTCTGCCTGGAGTTTGATTATTAATACAACGTTTGTCCCATTATATTGACACCTCTGAGGCAAAATCACACGTAGTTAGGCCCGTTCTCCAGGCCGTATGGCACCACAACCACGTTTCTAGGGAGAACCATATAACCACTCCACACGTCCGTCAGGCAAAACGTCCATCCCGTGACCGTGGCTACATTCGGCGACCAGTTGTGTCACCTCGAGCGCAATCCCACTACCATAAATCTCGAACAAATACAATCGGATTAAATGACGACAATTGCATAATTACGGCTATGATAGAATCTAAACTAAAGTATTAGAGGATTTTCCCAAAATTTCAAGGGAAATTTCAAGGCTCCGGTGTCCTTGCATCTCCGACATATATATGTGTAAGATCGTTAATCACGTGGTAATTCAGAGGATCGATTCTGAAGTCTGAAATTCGAGCATCGATTTTCAACGTCCTGAGCTACCGATTTTCGGCAATCTTCAATGTTTAAAATAATTACTCTTTCTTCTATGGTATTGTCTATCTCTGATGTTGCTCTCTGTCCGTCCGTTTGGAAAATGCGCGTCTCTCAAAATGGCTGACCGTAAAACAAAGAAAGTCGTTCTGTCCATGAAACAAAGAAAGTCCCTATCACCTTTGAACTCTAGGGAGTTTACATATGTATGTACAAAAGAAGTTTGAACGTTTTTTCAACACTTCTGGCGAATAGCCAAATTTTTTTCAATACTATACCCTTGCCTTTGGAAGCATCTTCGCAAATATTTTGACTGTTGCTGCTTAATTTCGCAAGAGTATCGTAAATTCTTCCTTCTGAATGAGAACTTCTCATCACTACATTGCCATATTTTAATCATTTTCGAACAAGGAACTAGAACAATTTTGAAAGAAACAGATTCATTTCTAAAGTCAAAAAGAAACCCATATTCGGAAACGTGGGCAAACACGAAGTAATTTGTAGATATATTCATATGTGTATATGAAAATGGATAAAAATATAAATCAATAAATATTAGGTCGTCCGGAAAGTTGTTTTCGCATTCGCCGCTCGGAGCCTTATCTCGTTCTGCTTAAGTAAACAAACCACCAGATCACTCTACCGTCAATCGTATGGTCACTTGTTTTATCCTCCGCTAAGGCAAGAGAACAGTTCTCGACGTTAGTAGAAAATGTATCGAGTGGTTTTTGCGTTGTGAAAAATGGACGAGCAAAAGATTCATTTACGTCACGTTATGTTACACAGTTTCAAAAAAGACAATACGCTTAAAAACTCTGCAAAGGAGCTTTGTGACGTTTATGGTATTCGGTCTATAACTGTTCAAACAGTCCGGAGTTGGTTTAGGAGGTTTAGAGTCGGAAATTTTTATCTGAAAGATGAAGATCGCAGCGGGCATCCATCCATTACTGATACTGACCTTATCAAGGCCTACCTCAATGAAAACCAAAGGTCTAGTGTTCCTGAGATAGCAGAAGATTTAAATATTCCGCGAACAACGATTCATGAACATTTAACAAAGTTTGGGTACGGTAATCGCTACGAAGTGTGAGTCCTCATCAACTGACTTTGCTAATTCAACGCAACAAAAGAGAGTCCTTTTTAAACAAAAGTTAGTTACTGGGGATGAAAGTTGGATTCTCTACAACAAGGCTGCGTGCAAGCGATTTTGCTCGAGTCGAGATAAGTGTCCTCCAACGACAGCAAGACCTGGATTTCACCCGAAGAAAGTGCTTCTTTCAATTTGGTGGGACTGTAAGGGAATCCTCTACTACGAATTACTTCCGGCAGGTCAAACGATCAACAATGAAAAATATTGCACCCAACTCGAAAAACGAAAGGACGTCATTATCACAAAACGTCCTGAAGAGGTGAACAGACGTGGCGTCGTGTTCCACCACGATAACGCGAGGCCACACGTTTCGTTAGCGGTGTGAACGAAACTTTTAGAGTTTGATTGGGATGTTTTACCACATCCTCCATACTCTCCAGACTTTGCACCATCTAACTATTATTTGTTCCTGTCCATAAAGAATTTTCTTCGCAATAGAAAATTCAAATCGGTAAACGAAGTGAAAAACGTCCTCGAAGAACATTTTAAAAGTAGGCCAAGAGAATTTTGGAAAAATGATATTATGAGACTCCCGGAGAGATGGCGAAAGGTGGTAGAAGAGAAAGGATCATACATTATTTAAGAAAGGAACGCAGAAGGAAATATATTTTATACATACCTCCTATTTGAAAAACGAAAAGAACTTTCCGGATAACGTAATTGTTGAGGTTATTATATGCATAAAGAGAGAGACGAGTGGATAAATTGTAAGGTACAAACATATATTTTGTTTAATTATGTTCCTGAGATAAGTACGATATCGGGGGGTTCTTTATTTAGCAGGGTTAGCATACTGTATCTTCTTTGGTTAGAAATTATGGAGTTGGCATTTATTGAAATTATTTTCAGATGTTTCAAGTTTAAATGATTCGTTCTATTCTGTAACTGTTGATTTAATGGATTTCGGTTAGTCATCTTCTATACTATTGATAATGGTGAAGATGGAGTCAATCCTTTCTGCGTGTGTTTTTCATGATTGTTTCAGTTCGTTCAGTTGTGTTTGTTGTTCATGTAAGGCTTTGAGTATGCTTTTTTTGAAATCTTCGATAACGTTTATTATTATAATTCTTTGGGGTAGGATTTGGGATCGATTGGGATAGGATTTTTATTTACACGGGGTAATATATTTATTGGATGTAGCCGATTTTCTGAGGCTTGGTTTCTGCTTATTTCTTCTTCTAAGCCATCTCTTTCGACCGTTCATGGAGAGATGCGATCGCGAGGAAGCACGTCAACGGGAGTCGAAAAATCCCGTTACGATTAGAATAATCGACGCCACGAATAGATTGATCCCTTATTTCGATTAGGATGATAGGGATGGTTCAATGAGTATAACACTGATTTTGACAGGTTATAATATTATATATTTCCTACAATTCAATAATTTCAATATTTGATACAATTGTGAGTATGTCGACTGCCAAACTACGACTAAGAACGGACTGAGACACTTTTCGACTTGGCGACTGTGATTTGACTTCTTCTTCGCTTTCGTGTTATTACGGAGGAAAGCTTGGCATAGGTGGGCTTTAAGTACGAAGAAAGCGGATTCATTGCTCACACTTTTCGTTAGGAAAGTGAGGGTAACGTTCCGCGATGTCCATTGGTTATGGTGGAGGAAGCCTCCTACCAACGTGACTTGTGGGTAACATTATTCATGGGAAAACCCCGCTTTCATCGTTAGGGAAATACCCGCTTTCTCCGTAATTATTTAAGAGCGCACAATTGTTCTTCCATATATCGGAGACTCTTACAGGATTAGAGATTCCTTCCAGTTAACAAGATTAAGTTAAAAGTATTAACTTTATAGTGGGCCCTTAAGTTTATCGAGGGTCTGAATAACGGTAGGTGCGCCTTTGGCGGCCAGACAACGAGGACGAGAACTTTAATTCCGGGATGAATTTACGGTTTATTTGAGCAATTCGATTGTTTCTTTGATTCTTTTGATTTATTAATTTTTTCGCTAAGTTTTTTTACGAAGTTCCACGAGTTTTAGGCATCCTTTGTATGACGCAGAATGTCCGTAGTTTTTAAATTTTTTCTTTGTTTACTACGTCTTCCTTTTTTATTTTGCACACGCCAAGTCCGTGCGGTTCAATGCATTTTACGCATCGGTAGTTAAGGTTGCAGTTTTGTGAGTTGTGCCCTAGCAGTTGGCATTTGTGGTATTGTGTTATGTTATTTTTTTTTATTTTTTCCCATTTTACCCTAAAGTAATTTACACAATCAATCTTTAGTAGCTTACTAATATTGCTTTGTGGGGGCACTTGGACTATGTAAATTGGGAGCAATACATTCTTCTCTATCGATCTTTTTGTTAAGAAATGCGAAACTTTTGTAAATTGGACGTAGGGCATCTGTAGTGCTTGCAAATCTGCGAGTATTTCTGTCTCGGAGAAGTTATTTTCTAGACCCTTTGGTAAGTACGTATGGTATTTCTCGTTTTTGGATGTATACGAGTGGACTCAACGCGATATGAGCGTTGGTTGTCGGTTTAAATAACTGGTTTTGTTATTTGCTTTTAATGTAGAGAAAAAAGAATATTTACAAAAACGTAAATGTGTATAAAAATCGGTGTTTCCATCACTCGCGGAGAGACACGGTCGCGAAGAAGCGCATCAACGGGAGACGTAAGTTCCCGTTACGATTGTTCAATCGACGCCACGACATGATCGATCCTCTATTTCGGTTATGATAATAGAGCTGGTTAATTGAATATTACACTGATTTAGCAACTTACAGTTTATAGTTTATTATAACAGCTTGTATACAGGATAAGTATGAGTTAATAGAAAATGATTGCGATATTTTAATTTGAGTAGAGTATATAACGGAAAGTCAGGTGATGAACGATCAAAAACGTAAGAACAACTGACTGTCTATGAAGATGATGCTGCGGAAGGAACTTGTGATGGGTGGGTCTAAGGACATNGAGATGAGCTGATTCGTTAAGGACAAGTTTTCGTTAGGAGAGTGAGGGAAATAGGTTTCGTTGTTAAGTGGTTATCTGCTATGTTGGTGGGTGAGGAAGGATACTAACCGCCCTCGAGATGAAGTTGTTAGTTGGAGACTTCATACGTGAGAAAACCCGACTTTGCCCAATCAACCCGTGGTGGTCAATAAACTTTAGAAAACAATTCAGTGAAAGAATATTTGTTCGGTCTGAAGGACATTAACTGGAAATTTCCTACGATTTATGGAGGGTACTTGAAACTATTTCGGGTGTGTCGAACAGACGTAACAATGGGAATGATAGAACGTGTGGTAATAGTCGCGTAATATTAAAACGTTTCTTTTTCCCGGTGCTTAGTTTATTAAAAATAGATTGTTAAAGAAAGTAAAAAAGATTGAAAAAATAAAAAAGCCAGTACCACACGGAGTTCCCAAGTGGTACCTATGTGAGTACTATCCGTGCCCAGCGAGTGAACGAGTGCTTTTTTTAATGTTATTTTAATTCTAACGTTTAATGCCCAAAGAAATACAAACTACATTTATTACATTCTCAATAAACAGAATTTGGGTTAAGAAGTGGTTCTGACAAAAGTATCGTTAATAATAATAATAATAATAATAATTGATTGTATTAAAACTGCTCAGATTTCGGTATGCACCAATACATTTTTGCGTTTTTTTCCATATTTATCTTTTGTTTTTTTTTTTTTTGCGGAAGAAACATATTGTAACGAGAACGAGTGTATTCAGCGCGGTATGAGTGTTAGCTATAGCAATTGTTTCTGCTACTTGATATTATTCCACAAAAAAATATTTAGAAACTCAGAAATTAAGCCACAAGTAAATGTATGATAATGATCGAGCTTGTAGGCAACCTACTTTCTCCTGGTTTATACGTGTCTTCATTTTATACTTTCGTTATCAGTGATTTGCTGTTTGTTTAGTTTGTGATAAGCAGGGCATGTGTAATACTAATTGCTAGTTCAGTGCAGTTATTGAAATTCGCGTCTAGTGAATACAAAATTGTTTTTATAATTTTTATAAATAAAGCATTCAATCAAATGAAATTTTTTAAATGAACTGACAAGAGATTTCTGCTTATATCAACTATATGCGAGTCTCACAAATATTCGCTACAAACTCCTACTAGGAGAAGAAAACCTTGCAAAAAGCCAAATGTTATACTAAGCTACAATGAAGCAAAAAAAGGAGTCGATTTTCCCGATCAAATGGCGGCTTAGTATAACTCTTTGAGAAAAATAATAAACTGGTGTAGAAAGATGTTAATAGAAGTTATTTGCGGTACAATGTTGGTAAACGTCTGGTGCCTACATACAAAATTTGGCGCAGATACAAAATTTGGTATCTTGAAATTTTACGAAAAGGTAATTGACGATTTGTTAACTGAAAAAAAACTTTTAACACAATTCTCATCGAACAAGAAAAACATATCTTTGAAAAATGTAACCACAATAAAACGATGTAAAGAATACTATCGTTCCCTAAGCAAGAAAATAGGGAGAGGAAATGATATAAAGTCAACAATTTACTTTATGTAAAATATAGCAAACGTGTTAACTTTTACTATCCAGATTGTAAGAACAAAGCTACACTTTGTTCCTCATACTTTGAAAAAATTCATAGTTTGTTATTTGAATAATACTTGTTACTTTAAATAATTTACATTGAATAAGCTGCATATTTTCTGTACAATTGAAATTATTTAAATATTTTTGTAAATATACACTACATGACATTATTTACTCTTCTTCGATAACATTTGAGTTTTATTTCAGTTTTGGTTAAATTACATTTTTGTAAATTAAAATTGGAAAGGTAAATGACATGAATCACCGGTGACCTACACCGTCAGATAGAAGTAAAGATCGTGGCCAACCGATGGGTCAGATCGGTTTGAACGTGTTAATGCATTGTAAAACTCAACATTTTGAACAACTTTTTATTATACATATAGTCAGTGCGGTGGTTTGCCTTAGTTTCCGAGATCTTCGTTAAAAATTGTCGGAACTACCGCAGCATATGGATCAGTATTGGTTGGCAAAATCCAACTCAAATTCTTATAATCCCTTATCTTCTGTTTCTTGTATATAGCGATCGAAATTACAAAATTGATTACTAATGGACGTATGTGTCGTTAGATTTACAGAGTCAAACCGGCGAAAAATCACGTTCTTTATAGTCAGTGAAGAGCGTTCGTGGGGTAAAAGTAGCCGAACTTGCGGCTAGTCGTAGGTGGGAGTAGGATAAAATGATTCAGAAGCATTGACCGTATTCACACACAGCTGAAGATTTTTAGTCGATCGGCAAAAACAGATGGACTCCTGTATGAGTAAGTCTGTGCCCTTAAGCCTAGACCAAGCTAATGCAAAAACTGCCTAGGTCAAGTTTGCCGCCAAGACGCAAAAACGCGGGTGCTCGGCAAAAATAAAATAAGATGATGAATCACCGATCAACAAAATAAACTCGATCATTACAAGCGACAATATAAAGGATATTTATATCGACTTTTCCCCAACAATAAATAATATCAATGTTTTGTGTACATTTATTATTCAATTACGTTAAGTATATAAATGTTTCTTACGGTGTACAGTTACATATATTTGAATAATGTAGGAAATATTGCTCTTTTTATTTTTACATTCCAACTATACGAACACTTTTGTTTTTCACTATACATGCGTACATGAATCTTAAATGTTATACATGCTTTGCATGTATCATGTTCAATGTGTGATGTGTGCATAAAGATCTTGTTAAGACGGCTTGTTAAAAATGTATTTACATATCTATTTAATCAATCTTAAAGTACAAGTATTATACGTTTAATTTCTTATATATTCGCGCAAGGATGTGCGCAGGTACCATATTGTACTGCTGAATTGTAGCCAATCAATTTGTACTGTAAGCAATTCTAAGTAATAGCGGTTGTCCGACACGAGGCACCGCACAGTCGTTTTGTGGATTCACACATGGTTACACATGGTTCGTCTTGAAGGATGCCTACAACGTGGATATATAAATCAGTTAGTAATGAATGCTAAACAGAGAATTACAAAGTTAATCCGTTAAATTTTGATAGAAGAGAATGTACAAATACAAATGATGTGACAACTGATCGACCATTGATTTATTTAAGGTAAATATTTTATATATGTTTACACAATTAAAGATTTTGCTTAAGTTATTCTAATGTGAAACCGATATGTTATACATAATTTAACCTATATTATTGCGGTATACCAAATATATCAAACCATATGTATAAAAGGTAAATAGAAAAGATCGTAGATCTAGACGATCTAGACATAGATCTAGATGGTAGATAAGATCGTAGATAGAAATAAACGTGTAATATATATTAAAAAATACGGAATTTATGTTCTTAAGTCAATTATATTTTTAGAAGATTACCTAGAAATATGTATAGGACCGAAGAAAATTAAGTAATAAAATACCTATTTGTGATTATTGGTACGGGTGGGTCTATGTGACGATGCATAACGATTAACTTTCCAATTTTCATAATTCAGTTTGCGATGCGATATACGAAATTTGTTTAATTTCTATCCTTATTGACACAAGATAATAGGTTTCAAAAGTTCATTTTTAAATGTGAAATATTTTCTTTTTTCTCCTTCTTTAATTAAAAGTCACAAATTTACCATATTATCGTACTACATTTTTTCCACATTTTATCATATTATATAACAACAACAAAATTGTTTGTCTATAAAAAGATGAAAAGACATCCCAATGTAAATATTATTATTAGCATGAAATACGTTCAAAGAATGCTCAAAGTCATGAAGCGGTATGGGCTCGATTTCAGGTGTCTATGAAAATTGTATATATTTGCAAATATGTATATATATGTTTATATGCTCTTCTTATATCATGGTCTTGTAAAGTTACACAGTAAAATTACAATATCAATTTGTTTATGTTGCAAAGTAAATAAAGGTAGCACCCATATATAGATGTATATATAGATTCTTACGGAATCAGAAGATTGAACTGCCAAGATTGTTTCAAATGTATTCCACCAGTAGTTAATGATATTCGTATTGCTCATATATCACTGTTACATTTCATAAATTAAATTGTGAGTGTAGATATAAAATTGTATTAGATATGAAATAACAGGCAGAAAACCACTAATATTGACACATAGATTTTAAAGCACACAGTTACTTTATATACAAACAACAATTTTTCAATGCGTTAATATATGTTAAAACCTATCTTTATTTGTATTAACATTAATATATGATAAACAAGCATTGAAGTATTGAACCTTTGTTTGCTTTTCTACTTTTTGTCATAACAATTATTATTATTAAATGTACACTAATGTACACCTTCATTAATTTTAAAAAGAACCCGCCAAGAATTTTATCAAGTGAAATTATATTTTAATAATCCAAAATATGTGAAACGCTAATGGATTATTTCGTTTAAATATGTCAACAATTCTTTTATAAATGTAAAGATATTACAACATTGTAATGTTAAACTTGAGAATGTTCTCTTTTTATGTAGATTAGATCGCTTTAAAATTATTTTTTTCTATATATTGTGAAACATTGATTACGAAATTTGTTAAGATTTTAAGAACAGCACCAATTTCATTGATCAATGATTAACAAAAGAGTGTGTTTTAATCATGTATGCTAGATAACAATCCGTTAGAAAGTTTTAGCAAGTGAAACAAGATATATCCTGAGAATATTTTGCAAAATTCTGAATATTATAGCTATAAATACATTTATAATTTATCAATAAATTACGTTATAAAGATAATACAATTTTTTACTTTAACGTTGTAAGTTATTTGTTTTTATCAAAATTTCCTTATTTAAAAGCATTTGATGAAATTCAAACAAATAATGACAAAATATTGTAACATTTTAACTTAATTGTATGCATTAAATATATTATTCAATACGATACTCTTATTAAAGAATCATATGTTAATTTTATTTTTTGCATTTATCTAACTTGCTTTAATTTCTTAGGGTGCTCAAAGTCTTTGGATCTTCAGAAACTTGTACATGGATTTCGTGTTATTCAACTAAACCTATTCTCCTGTAAGGTAAATCATTATAAATCTTCCCTTTCGTTGGTATGGTGAGTCCTTTTTTTATTATCTTTATTACGAAATGCATGTAATCATGCGTTCTGCTTTTTATTATGACGGACTTAAACGATGTACTGCGTGTCTTTACCAATGAATGTTTACAAATGGCCATGATGTTATAATTAAAAATATAATTAAAAGAGTAAAGATCGCCATGGCCTTGTCGCGGTTAGCGGTTGAACTCCAATTTGAAATTGTCGTTTGTGTCGTGCAATCCAACTGTTAACGCCACCATTGCAACCTTGCTTTCGGAGGTTGATCGCGCCATTTCGTTAAGCGAATGTTTTCCTTTTACTCTTCTAATTAGTTAATTATGGCATGGTATGGTATTAGATAGCTAATTAGTTACCCGATTTTATTTATTTATTTATTTTAATTCTTTGGTATATAGTTTGCATAAACATAACGTATTCCTAAAAAAAGTTCTCTTTGTCCAATCGAACTTTCGTGTCCTATACAACCTCTCCTGGTTATCTTGCGCACGTGTAACATTTACGTACCGTTACATGCGTTGCCATTCCACACTTTTGAATATTCTTCTTATTGTACTATTACTTGAGTATAGAATTATAGAAAACGTTTAAAAATACAAAAGTACAAAAATATAGGAAATATAAAAACATAAAAATAAAAAAATACAAAACCATCAAAATTACAGAAACTCTGATTAAGCATTAGTACTCATATTCTACTCTCGTTTTGTATTACATATACATTTATTACATTATATATATGAACCAAAATAGAATATATAAAGTATATATTATATAATATGTTTTATGTCTCAGACATTTTCCTTTCACAATTTCCTCAGAGTTTTCTCCTAAACCTCTAATACTCATTTTTTCCTTTCCTCTTTTTCTCCCGCCCCCCTCATACGAGGCGTGATCAAAAAGATCGTTGAATTTCTTTCTTATTTGAGAAAATATTTATTTGTTCGTCTATATTTAAGTTACTCCCTTTGAATATGTTGAAGTAACTACTTCAAGAAGTATTATACATCTTTATTTATGTATATCCGTGACCTACAGACCAGTATTACGCGGAAAATAGAATTTAGTGAAACAAAATTATTCTAAACAAGGAGAGGTCCATATTTTTGTACCCTTAATACATACATTTGTTTTGGGTTACAAGGTCTAGGGACAAAGGAACTAATAAATAAATTTCTATTTATATTCCTTGTAGCTAATTAATTATTAATTAGCTAAAGCTATAAGGTTAACTTTCTTGATAATGTCCTTTTGCTGTAAATATATGAATGTGCTCCCTATTGATTCTACTGTATTGTAACACTAAGAGAGTAAGGATCTGAATCAGCATAATCTTGTACTTATACATTATACTTATACTTATATCTTTATTTATTTCAATATATTTTTCTATTACAAACTTATCCATCTGTTCTTCCATCTGTCAACCTCAACAGAATACAATATATTTTTGCCAGCGTGTCTTTCAGTCATTAACACATTTTCTTCTATAATGCATAGTTCGTATAACGATTTTTGCTTTATTTTTTCATTCTGGAGAATAAGAAATAATCGTAAGGGGGCGATCAGGTGAACATGGTGACTGTAAATGTTATTTTTTACGAGAAACTCCCGAGTCAGTAGTGACTCACGAGCTGATGTGTTGTAGTAGTACAATTTCTACAAGTTTTCGTTTCACAAATTCTTCGAATTGCTTCGCGCAATCGACGTGAAACGCTCAAATAGAATAAATTTTCGGAGAATTCAAATAAAAAGTAGAAGCGAATTATTTGTTATTTGGACAAGTTTAAAGACATTGTTTAATATAATGAGATTAATTGTTATTTACAAATACAATTTTATTTTTTCTTTATTACTTTTATTTGTTATTTATCGGTTGTTGAGAAAATTTATTTCTACATAAATATAACATTTCAATCAGAAAGATCGCTGTAAATTACAACTTCTAATTTTTAATAATATTAGGTAAGAATAACATGAACTGCGATCTGTCTCTTGAAAAACAACCATATTAATTATACGATTTTTTCATTGTACAAAATGAGACAGATGGGACAAAAACAAAACATATTTATATAGTATCAATTGTTGTCGGACTTAATCCAAATAGAAAATAAAATTTCATTTAATTAATTTCATTAAGAAACAATAAATAAATTATTTTTGGTATCGTCCAAACGATTATTATTTAAAGAAGAAATTTAATTCTTATTCAGAATTAAAATACTATTTTAATTTGTTATTTATTATTTAATAGATAAATCAAATTTTGCTGAACTGTGGTTGTAAGGAAACAGAAACTTAATATATGTAATTAACCATAAAAAACCATCTTTTTTACATTATTATCTTTTTACATATGGAGATGTAGTTCCGTTTTCATTAGGAATTATGTATTTTTTGGCATCATTTGATAATGCTTCTCAGGATGAATTCTTATTAACCTTTCATGTATATTACTGATTTCAATTAATTTTTTAGATATTGTACTAATAAATTGACTGATTTTTGCTGGAAAAATTACTCAAATGGGTCAAAAGTGCGGCTGATGTTCTTGTTCGCGTCTGAAGTGCCACGTATCAAATATTGCATCTTGTAAAGTAGGTATTTTGAATCATATCATATAAGAAAAATATATAGTTCCATTTTGGTTTTATCTTGAACTTTTCGTTGTATTGAACTTTACCTTCATACCTTGGGGAATAATGATATAAACAAATTAATCTTTCTCAAAATTGTACCCTAATTGTATCATGCAATCATAATGTAACAAATTTTTAGTAACTACAATACGTCAGGCAATAAAGGGCTGTCCACAGTTACCGAGGATGATCCATGTATTAAAAAGATATTTTTGGTATATGTTGAAATGATTAAATTTGATATATGTATATAAAAAAAATGTTCCATTTATATATTAAAAAGGTAAGATATTTATCCTTAGGGTAATGTTATCTATTATTCCTTCATAATATATGTATATATACTACTGTCTAATATTGCGCATATGTATATATATATCTATATACATATGTATAATATGTACAGTAGTACAAATATATAGATACATACTACTACCATACGTAATATACTAGTGGAAAACCTAACACTATGTACTTATACTATAAATTAATATTAATACATAATAATAGACATTAATATCGATACTAATACTATACGATATTAAACATCACTCTAATAATTTTACTTTTGATAAATAAATAATTAGTTGCGAGGTCAAGGATTTCCACCTTTTGCACTCTGCGCAGGCGTGCCTGCTTAGTTACTTTTCAGAGATTCAATGTTTGTCCGGGCAAGGCACTGACGAAACGTTTCAATAAAATCCCAGCAATATGCATATAGCAAATGGCATTAATATTCGGCAATGTATTATGGTAGATATTGTATTACTGTATCTACAAATACAATTTTGATGGGACAAATAGAAATTATATTACTGTATCTACAGATACTTGTCCTACCAAAGTTGTTCACTTGGAACATCATTGTTATTTCAAATAATAAAGGAAATTGTTACTTGCGAAAGTTGTAAGGTATAACGAATGAAGAATTCACCAGTCGATTTATGTAACAGCCGAAATTGCAATATATACTAGGCAGTACCGCTACCCACCGATGAATCAAGGGAAGATACAGCATCAATTTGAAGCTCTGTTACTTCAAGAAATAATTAGACCGTTCACTTCACCGTATAAGTCCGCTTTATGCGTTGTATCGAAAATATCGGATGCCGATGACACTGAACATTGGCGCATGATAATTAATTTTCGTGCACTGAACGAAAAAAACAAAGCGACAAGTATCCACTATCTCAAATTACCGAAACTCTGGACCAACTGAGAGGTGCAAAGCATTTCTCAATATTTGATCTGGCGAATGAATTTCAACGTTTAATATATCAAGTATTAATTCAATGTAATATAAGTTCAAAATTATTTGAATGTAATATATGAAATTCAATGTAATATAAATTCAAAATTATTCGAATGATACAGTAGTCTACTCTTCATCTCTATAGGAAATCAGAATTTAAAGATTGTGGAATGATCTCAAAAATCGCGGATTTACTTTCCCAACCAATATAAGGGAATTTCTGCGTAAAGAAATTACATACTTAGGGTATAATTTCTGCCGACGGTATCAAACCAGGTCCAAGGAAATTCCATGCGGTAGAAAATTTTCTTTCTCCAAAGTCGGAATCCAATAATGCAGAATCCAAGGACATCTAACAATTCTTAGGATTGACAAGTCACATATTATCGTCGTTATCAAAGACTATTTTGTAAACGCAAAATCATTGATTCAACTGCTAGAAAATGAAATCCGTTTGAAATGGACCAATGGACAATAGAAGCACTTTGAAAATCTGCAAGACGGAGCCTGCATAAAACTAATACTACATTATCCAGATTTCAACCATCTAATCATTATCATTACCGACGCTCTAAACCATACAAATATTGGATGTAGTATTGAGCCAAAATGAAATTGGTCCCGATTGGAAAGTCGGAAAGAATTATTCAGCAACTGAGAAGGAATGCCTGGCTATGATATATGCTACGCAATATTTCCGACCTTTTGTGTTCGTAAATATACACTCGTTACTCACTATCGACCCTTAGTCTAACCATATTCAGTCAAAGATCCCATTTCCGTTAAATGGAAATTGATGTTGCTGGAGTACAAATGCAATATCGTACTCAAACCTGAAAAACGAAACAAGAACGCAATCGTGCTATCTCGTAATTCAATGGTCTTCTTTTAATCGCTCCAATTCCGCTTTTATCCAAGATAAACCGGTTATTATTACACGTATTTTAGTTAGTGGGACATAATAACATTAAAGTTACACGCCTGTCAGGTTTGTTTACGAGCAAAACTATAGTAAGTGCTATTGTATCAGAATATAAAAAAATGATGTATGCCTATGTGGGTGTCACGTTTAACTGCAGTTATGAAAATCTGAACTTTAGAATGAGAACGTTGTTGTGGAAGTAATGATAAGTAGAGTGCTGGTATTTATGTAAATTCATATTTTCATAAATTGAAAAACTGAAATTTGAGTAGACGATTGTTTTATCATAAATGTTACAACGAGTATTATATCTTGTATGTTTCATACTTCGTTCGGTTTAATATTTCATATATAAAACCTATAGTAGTCATTGTTATCTATATTTATTTAATTAATATTTATTATTAATATTTATAATAAAACAATTGTCTATGTATGAAGCATAAAAGTTTCAGCAACTATACGGTACGTGGCATTAGCATTATGTTATGCATTATTTTACATTAGTCTTTGATTCCCGCTCTCTCGCTTGCGTGAATGAGAAGGATTAGATTCTTACTTCGTTGAAATTAAAACTTAAATAACTCAATTTAATATTCCTTGGAAATTACTTAACTTGTGACTTAGAGAGTACACGTAGATACCCCGACCATTACACTAAACAATTGTACGTCCCAGTTTATAAAATATGTACGTTGTCATTTACTATATAACATTTAAACCTGGTGACGTGGTAAACGTAAAGATTACAAATATTGATAAAGTGAATGGTTTCTGTTGGAATACAACGATATTACACGTACGAACATCTACACAGGCACTTGAACAGGACACTTACACAGGTCGTACTCACTACTACATAGAGAATGGGGCTCAAAATCTTTAAGAGACCATAAGTCACTACCTACAGTCAGTCTGAGAGTAACTAGCCAACTGTCAACAATCCCCATAACACTCACTTACATTTTGATACATTTGGTTCTGCAATTTTGTTTAATAAATATCACCTAACATTATTTCAACATAAACATTGTGTCTTCCACAAATTTATTCCCTAACTTTAAGATTAAATTCTAACAGACTATGGGCCCATGTGCTAGTGTTGAAATAAGTTCGCGACTAAAGTAAATATTAAACAATTAACAGAAAGTATTATAGTAAAGTATAAATGTATAAGTGCGGAATATAGGAAATTAACAATGACGAGTAGTGCACGTTTCGAGATTCAAGGACTTAACGGTAGCAACTACGTGACATAGAGAGATAAACTGGAATTTATTGATTAAAGATAAAGTTTGGACAGTGATTACTGTGCAAGATCGGATCTCCGTAAAGGAGCTTCGATCGCACCACGCCGACGTACAGCCGTCGCACCCCGACGCCCGCCCGCCCAGCCGAGGCAGTAAACGTCCCAAGGCGTTCGCCGTCGCCTCGACCGAGGGTGCCAGGCGCTCGAAATGAGCGCCGAAGGTCCAGTGGCTGTCGAGGGTTAGATCCAAATACTTCATACTGTCCCCGACTCTGACCTCAGCCCCTCTAACCCCAGGCGATAACCCTCTGGAGGCGTCCCGTGATCGGCCCTTCGACAAAACCACATTGCCTCGGACTTCTCGGGAGACACCTCCAGCCCCAACCCTTTGATCGTGGTGTCCACGCAGGCCACCGCCAGTTCCGCCAGGCGGACGGCCCTGTCCACGTCGAGCCCCGTACCAGCACCAACGTGTCGTCGGCGTAACACACCAGTGTCGAACCTGGGGGCATCGGCGCCCGAAGTACCGCGTCGTACGCGATATCCCACAGCAATGGGCCCAACACCGACCCCTGCGGGACACCGAGGATTACCAATGCTAGGAAACTATCAATACAAAATTACAAACGACCAAATCCAACTCAACCATCATATATTCTTATTTCAGTCACCACAGGTAATTTCTCCAGGACAAACCAGAGTCGAAACAATTTATCTGGACAAGAAACCAACGCAAGTATGGTTCTGCAATACTGGTGAGCAACCAATACCAATTTCTAACGATCTCTGTAATGACGTTAATCTCGAACAAATTCAAAAATTCAAAAACATAATTAGAACGAGCCGTATTGAAAACAATTTCCGCATTCCTATCGCAAAAATCCTCTTACACTACATTGACGTATTCAACTTGGACACAGATACTTTACCATGCACCGATTTAACAAAACACATCATCACGTTGAAAGAAAACAAAACCATAAATACAAAATCTTACAGACCACCCGAAGAACACAAATTAGAAATCGAAATACAAATCAAAGAAATGTTAAACAGAAGCATAATCGAAAAATCAGACACAAAATCTTACAAACTACCCGAGGCACACAAATTAGAAATCGAAAAATAAATCAAAGAAATGTTAAACAAAAACATAATCGAAAAATCAGCCTCACCGTACAATAGTCCAGTATGGGTAGTCCCCAAGAAGTCGGACGCCTCCGGAGAACAAAAATGGCGCATAGCGATAGATTAACTGATCAAGACGCGTACCCTTTGCCAAACATTGACGATATACTCTCACAATTAGGAAACGCGAATTTCTTTTCCGTACTACACCTCTCTTCTGGCTTTCATCAAATACCAATGGACGTAACATCAAAGAAATACACAGCTTTTAATACGCCTCAGGGACACTTACAATACAATCGAATGTCATTTGGATTAAAAAACGCCATTTGGATTATCACACTCGAAGGAATAAAACCGAACCCGAAAAAGATAGAAGCAGTCAAAGAATTAAAAATTCCCAAAAAACCAACCGACGTAAAATCATTCTTAGGACTAGCAGGGTATTATAGAAAATTCATACGTAACTTTTCAAAGATAGCCAAACCTCTAACCGACCTGACAAAGAAAGACACATCCTTTCATTGGACAGGCAAACAACAAGATAGCTTTCAAACTCTCAAAGACGCATTATGCAAAGCGCCGGTTTTGACATATCCCAACTTTAAAGAAACATTTACATTAACAACCAACGCCTCTAACGAAAGAATAGGCGCTGTTCTTTCACTAAACGGCCAACCTTGTTACATCTCCAGAACACTAAATCCTCCCGAAAGAAATTTGCAAACGTATGGGCAGTAAAACGATTGAGACAATATTTGCTAGGAAGACATTGAACTTTCGCACGTTCGCGGGGAGACGAGATCTCAAAGAAGCGTGCCAACGAGAGTCGTAAATTCCCGTTACGATAGACTAATCGACGCCACGAATCGTTCGATCCCTTATTTCTTGTGGGATAATAAGGTTTGTTAATTGAATATAACGCTGCTTTTAACAGGTTATTATATGTTTAAACGATCCAAAAACTTCAGTGTTATACAAGGATGAATGTTTGATAAGACAACTACGAGTGAATACGACCTGAGACTCTGTTGCCGCGTATGATGATGTCTTCTGTCGATGGACTGTTTTCGACTTGTTGACTTCTGATTCGTGAGGTTCCTTGAACTGTCCCTTGACTCGAGGTATTATAGACTGACTTTGACTCGAGGTGCGATAGACTGTTTGTTGGCTCGAGATGTTATAGACTGACTGTGATTTGACGTGATCTAGACTGCTGCTTGAATGTTCTGTCGTCGCAAGAACAAATATAGAAATGACGTTGAATTCCCGCTGCTAGATGAAGGAGAAGTCCAAGAAGAAGTCCCAGTTGACTGCCCTGAGGTACAAGAAGGAGTAAAGTTTCGTTCTTATGTGATCACGGAGGAATGCTCGGTATGGATATGCCCTTTAAACGAAGAACGCGGATTCGTTGCTCACACTTTTCGTCAGGAAAGTGAGGGTAACGATCCGCGATGCCTATTGGTTATGTCTAACGTTAGGAATGAAGATAGGAGGAAGAAGCCTCCTACCAACGTAGCTTATGGGCGACATTGTTTATGGGAAAAACCAGCTTTCCCTTTGGATAGGTGTTCGGTTTTCCCATTAGGTGACTACCCGCTTTCTCCGTGATTTGTAAGAACGTGCAATACATCCAAGGACTGTTCTAAACACTAGCCATATGTCTACCGAAAATACTTGCGGGATTGAAGGTTCCTGCAAACTAGTAAGGTTCAGTTTATGGTGGGTTTATGAACCTTAGGTTTATTGGGGTCTCTCTATTGTTGCTTGGGCCTTGACGGTCAGAAAATGAAGGACGTCGCACGGACCGCTTCACGCAACGTAACAGATTTTCTCATAAGAATCGATCATCAAGCTTTAACTTGGCTTAAAAACTGCAAAGACCCATCATCACGACTAATTAGGTGGATATTAAAGCTAGAAGAATACAATTACGAAATACAATACCACAAAGGAAAAGATAATACGGCTGCTGACGCACTTTCGAGGCAAACTATTAACAACTTGACGACTGAAGACAATCTCCTTGACGAGTATAACAAATGGCAACAAGATACCGACACACTTCCTAAACTACTAAAGATAGTCCTCAACGAAAAATCCTTTTTCCAAATAACAAAAGAAACTTTAGGATCCTATGACAAAGAGAAATGATTAAAGAAGATCGTATAATCAGCTACAAAACATAAAAGATTATCCATAGGAGACAAAAGCTTCGATGAAATCGAAAAGGCACGAATAAAAACATTTTTGATGTATGTTAATGACAAAATAGAAGAAATAACCTTTGCATACGACCCGATTCAAATTCTAACAGACGAACGAGTTGACGCGATTATAAAAGAAAACCATAACGACGTTTCAGGACACGTATACGAAAAACTTACGCAAAAATCAAAGAACGATTTAGAGTCCCACATTTGTTTTCAAAAGTTGAGAAATTTATAAAAAATTGCGTAACATGTCAAAAACAGAAACTTGTCAGAATCCGTGTGAAAGAAATTCCCGTAATACCTTAAATCTCCACTGAACCAAACGAAAAAGTAGCAATGAACATAATAGTTCCCATGCCAAAAACTAAACGGGGAAACCAATATATATTCTCTATTCATGATGATTTGACCAAATACCTGATATTAACACCTCTCAAGACACAAAGAACCGAATCCATAATAGATGCCTTATTGAAGCATACATTTACAACTTCTCAGCATCTAAAACTATACTAACAAACCAGGGACAGAACTTTATTAGCGAACTCATAACGAAATTCGAAGAAGCATTTAAAATAAAACATATAAAAACAACCAGCTTTCACCCACAATCTAACGAATCCCTAGAAAGAACACACGCAACGGTAAAAGACATGATACGAACAAGTCTAAACGACTCAAACAAAGAATGGGACGAAGTATTAAACTTCGTATGCTTAGGGTATAACACAGCAATACACGATGCAACCGGTTTTTCACCTTTTGAACTAACCTTTGGACGGAAAGCTAACCTCCCAGCCTCAATATTCAGAACCTCCAACTACACGTATGAAGAAACGTTTTCACTATGGCAAAAACAATTGGACAAATACAAAACACTAGCTAGACAAACACTTGAACGAAGTAGAAAACGCTACATGCGAGACCAACAAAGAAAAATCATTAAAACACAAACGTTATTTAAAAAAGGAGACGCAGTTTTTGTACATAATGATCACAAAGCAGGTAAATTGGACGATGAATGGTTAGGTCCTTACCACATCGAAGAAGCTATGACTCTTTATTACGAGATTTTAATCAATAACCAAATTAAGAAGATACATGGTAACAGAATTAAACCATACTTTTTTTTCGACCACTAGCGGGGAGACGCAGTCGCGAGAATATGCGTCAACGGGAGTCGTAAATTCCCGTTACGATTGCAAGAATCGACACAACGAAATAGATCGATCCCTTTATTTCGGTTAGGAGAATAGAGGTAATTGAGGGAGTATAACACTGCGATTTATAGGGTTATAAACTTTATATTCTTCAACAATTAATACACTGCGAGCTATACCATTATATACAATATGAAGGACTTAGACTGTATACGAAAACATGATATCTATAGATGAAGTGACTGCTCGGTGGATACGAGAACAAGTAAAGTTTGTTCTTGTGTGATTACGGAGGAAAGCTCGGTGTGGGTGTGTCTTTTGAACTAAGGACGTGGATTCATTGATTACAATTTCCGTTAGAAAGTGAGGATAACGATCTACGATGTCCATTGGTTATAGCTAGCGCTAATAAATGACGATTGGAGGAGGGAGCCTCCGATCGACGTGTCTCGGGATTGATCTTGTTCATGGGAAAAACCGACTTTTCCATTAGACACTTATCCACGTTTTCCGTTAGGTGATTACCCGCTTTTCTCCGTAATTTGTACGAACGTGTAATAAACCCAAGGACCATTCTAAGTACCAGGCATATATCGAAGATATTTATAGGACGAGTAATTTCTTCAGGCCAAACACGTAAACATATGTCGAAACAATGACGTTAAAATGTTAACGTTTTACGATGGGTCCTTGGTTTTATTAAGGGTGGTATTGACGGTACGCAGACCGTCGGTGGTCAAGCGGTGCGGGAGGGGGTGCAGATGTCTTACTCGACATAACACATACTTTTCAGGACGTTCATCTCATGCACAACTCTCGTGCTCGGATTGGAATTAATACCAATCGAAAATGATGCAATTTTCCACGAGAAAATATCTAAAGCCTATTAGTATAATGAAAAAGTTAACGTATATATAGGAATAGATGTAAGCGATATATTTAACCACATCGATACGTTAAGAAAACACATAAAAGACACACCAAAACATTGTACCACCTCATGTCAAGTAAAACCAGAGATACTTTCCTTAACCAACAAGTTTAATAACGTCAAAACGCTAGGAACACATTTAAGATTACTAACGCATTATAGAGTTAAGAGAGGATTGATAGACGCTATAGGTTCAATCAGCAAAACACTTTTCGGAACCGTAGATTCTGACGATTTATAATTGATAAAGCAGAATATCGACAAACCATTTAGCGAAGGAAACGAATTAAAAACCATTGTAACTAACCAAACCGCTCTAATTAAGAAAGTCCTAAACATCGACAGCCCAAAATAATTAGAGAAAAGTAAATGCAGACATACAGAATGAAATAAATCAACTAAACAAACGAGAAATCTAACAGTCAAGATTATTTCTATAGGAAGCGCTTTGGCAGATCTACACTTTCAACTCATGAAATATTCAATTTAATTTTACTAGGAAAACAAGAAATTATTAGTCCCCAGATCATGAATCATCACACTTTCTTAGAACAATACGCTAAAGCTTCAGGAAATCGCATCATGAATAAGGGATTTTCACAAGAAGAAAATAATTACACGCATACTGTTTGTCCAAAGCGAAAAGATCTTCTTTAAAATTTCAATTCCAACAATAATTGACTCAGAATGGGATATAGAACAGGTATAACCCATACCAACTCAAAAGAACAGAGCATTTCTCGCCCCGTTAGTTGAACATCCGATATTTTTCACCTCAGGATTAACTTATATGAATGTAGAACATATGAATGTATTTGGACAAGCAATGTCGAATCAAACACGAATTGTACATTTGCAAATAAACTCAACCTATACATGATAGACGTTCAAAACACGATTGCGCATCCGAAATAATTAGTGTAGGCAATACCCAAACAGTCTATAAGATCGTGGAAATAACTTTTGTACCACTCAAAAACGAAAATCACTACATAGCTATATCAGAAAAACCAATAGAACTCAATATATTCTCTGAAGATCATCAAATTATCAAACTGAAGCAACCCTCTCTGTTGAAAATTAAAATAACTGTAAATATATTATATGGAGACAACCATATGAGAATCAGTGGCAATCCCAAAAGCATTTCTTACGATATTAAGATCAAAACCATAAATATAACTAATAACGTAGATTTAGCCTCAATGCTTGATACCTTAGAAAATACTCCTAAAGTAATGAGCAACCTAAACGGTTATGCTGATACCTTGAATCAAATAGAAGACAGAGCCAATTAATTAACTTTTTCGCACAGAATGACACAAATTAAAACTTAGGGTCTCACTACGTTGCAAATTATAGGATACATATCCATTAGACTCATATGCTTGTATCTGCTTAATAAGAAAGAACTGTCAAAACTATGTATTCACATATTTTGCTACAAAATTAAGAAAAACACCGTTAGTAACACACCTGACGTTAGTACTGCAACAGCTTCCGCCCCTATAAACACTTACACACCAATGTTACCTGAAACAGAAAGAGAATCAAGAGTAAGTTTTGAATTATCAACACCGCCCAAGGCTAAATTTCATCCATAGATACTGAAGAGAAACACTAAGCTTTTGGAGGACCAAACTAAGGAGGGGGATATGTGACATCAATCACATCTCAACCTACATCAGAGATAAGACATCGACTCCCGACCTTCGGACACTTTTCCACATCATAACCTATACCGAGCCCCTCAACATCCTCAAACCAAAACGCATATCAGCCGAGACTTCAGCCAGCTCGGGCAGTTCTCGTTCTAGTTCCTGTTCTTGCGCAGCCCTTTTCTACGAAAATTTCTTTTCTATTTCTTGTAAGTGCTAAATTTATAATAAAGTTCGGTAAAAGAGAATTAATAGTTGGGTTACAACTCAGCCTTCTTTTCTCTTATCATCCAACCCTCAAGTTTACGTGACAATTGCGAAGTTTAAACATATTCCCCAGATATGGTTTAATTGTGGAGAAGGGTTGCTAAAAATGCGTTTGAGGGACAAATCGAAGCATATTATGCAGAGAGCATTACAATCTTTGCCAGCATCTGAACGTATGTACACAACAGAAATAAAATGTCATAAAGAATAAGATACTAATATAATATAAATTTTACAGATGTAAATCTATGCCATCTATAATGGCAAGGTTTGCGATTATGGAGAACAAATTTGGGGATAAAGAGAGAGCACAAACTCTGTTAGTGCAAATTCTCAGTTCTTATCCGAAACCGGCGAATATATGGTCTTGTTATATTGATAGTTAAATCTAATGATACTGATATAGCAAGGTAAAAATATTTTTTCAACTATATTTTGTCTTTTTAATTTCATAGGGAATTTACCTTCTAATAATTTGTATTTACAGGAAAGTTCTAGAGAGAGCAGTTGTTCAGACATTACCGCCCAGGAAGATGAAGATCCTCTTTAAAAAGTTCATCAATTTTGAAGAACAGCATGGTACTCAGGAAGACGTGACTAGTGTTCAACAAATGGGTGTAAAATATGTAGAGAAGCAGTATACAAAATGATCGAAAATAATAAAATATTTTGTCAGGTATCTCATTACATCATGTGTGCAAAACCTTAATTACACAATACCTAGAACAGTCCAGTTATGTAAAGTTTTCTACCACATATGCAAAATATTATTAATATTGATACATGTAAAAATGAACAAATAATAATAAACTGACATATTTATAATTTCTCTGATCTCGAGTACGTCCTTTTTATTGATTATTCTGTAATGACAATACCAGGAATATGTCTAATCAAAAATCTTTTAGTACGTTTGGGATGCAACTGCCTCACTGTACAGCAGTAGTTTTAGCTGACCGATCGTTAGAGCCACGTCCGCGCCTTTGACTTCTTCGGATCTCGACGAGATTTGAATTGTGCCTGAAATTGTACAAGTTGGTTTTGTAGGTACCCAGGTTGATAGCCTTGTCCAACAAGTCTTCGTTTTTGTACTTCCCGTTCGTGGTTATTACGTTTTGCGTCTATCTTTTTAAGCATGTTTGTTGAGGTAATCCATGCTACATCCTGAAGACAGTAAATACTGTAGATTTATATTGTTTCGACTCGAGATCTCTACCTGATTCATTTATGTGATGCTCTGTATGAAGTGTATTGTCGATCAATTTGAAGAGAGACGCGATTTGAATTTTTGAACGAACTACAAATTTTTAATAGACAGTAGCCAAAACTGAGAAGCTAAATAAAAAACTGCGCGATCACCGTCTACTTCTTCGTAAATGTAGTCATAGACTACTGACATAGGTCTATGGTCTATTCATCTCTGGATATAATATTCGTGATTCGTGATGTAATCGCACGTGGGTTGCCTCGTTGCTTATTGCCCCGCTTTACTCCAGCTGGTTTAGGGTCAGTTGCCTGCAGCTTGTGAAGCAAAAAAATCAGAGACTGTTCAAGAATTTTGAAGATAAATCTGTCTTATACTGTTCATTCTAAAATAAAACGATGTATTTCATTAAGTTCCTCGGAATAAAACATTATGCCTATTTGCATGGTAAGGTTTGCTTTGCAAAAGAAATACAAGACAAGTTGTGAGATAATAATAACTAAAAAGAGTTGATATTTTTAATTTCATAAAGTGCTTACTTCATAAATGAAATTGTAGGAATGTCCTGGAGAAAGTACTTGTTACGTTCAGATGCTGGCAGAGATCGCAATACTCTCTGCATAATATGCCTCAACTTGTCCTTCAAACCCATTTTTAATAATCCTTCTCCACAATTAAACTATGTCTCGGGAATATGCTTAAACTTCCCAATCATGGTATTAATTGTTTCCTCTAATTCTATTTCCCTGCCAGCCTCGACATGAACAGTCAACAGCTGATTGTGTATTTTTAGTGAATCGTTAGACCTCACTGCCTCTTGAAAACCGTCATTCAGTGATTCAGGAATTCCAAATTTAGACTCTAAATTCAACCAAGCCTTCCAAACGTTTAATATTTCCTTCTCTTCCGGGAAATTAATTGTTTTCACCGCTCTTTTTGCAACTGCTCTTGCTTTCTCGATTTCTGTTGTTTGTAAATGATATGTCATATACTGTAACCATACTATTGAACTGTCTGGACTAGCTAAAACTAATCTGTCGTACTGATCTACAGAATTTGGTAACTGGTTATTGGCGACTGTTTCTTCTCTTTGACGAATTTCACGTTCCTTCTGTCTTTCTTGTTCTCGAAGTTCAGCGGCACTTAATTTCTTATTTCTTAGATTTGGTTTTTCCTCTACTTCATCTTCACTATCGCTAGATGACTCTTTATCCTGAAGGAGAGTTAAATTAGGGTTGCCTTCCCGGAAAAATTCACACGCAGATATCCTTGGCCTCTGCTCGTTATCCTTATCATTATTAACATTGCTAACTGCATATTTCAAATCTTTTTCGGAAGGTTTTCTGCCTTCCAGTTTAATCTTTTTTTCTCCTGTTTGTTCAACACACATTCTCTTTGAATATTCCTTTTCTAAATCTTTCTCCGGTTTTTCTTTGTTTCGTTTCCCTTTGTTTTCCATCTTTGATATTTCCCGTAACTTTTCAATTTTTATTTTTTTGGCGAGTACCATGTTCGCTTGATTTTGTTTCTTTCTTTTTAAGTTATTAATATCACCCGATTTCTCTCTCACACAATAATGGAAGATAGTGTCACGTAGAAGACACAGGAAATCGCAAAATTAACGGATCATGTCGTTTGAATTTGAAGTGTGTAGGACGTGATAGNATGCCAAAGAAACTCTCGGAGATATTTAAACAGTATATTTATTAACAATTATCATTTTCGACACTTTGCGTAGAATTCGCGATTACACTTGACGATTCGCAATTCTCGGTTACAACTGGTAGACGATGAGTTAAGATAGCAATTGAGCAGAGTGTGCGATATAAGTTAAGATGATGACTACTCAAAGAACGTAGAGGAACTGTCTTTCTGTGACGATGACGCTGCGGAGGTGTGGTTAAGGAAAGTTTTCGTTAGGAAAATGGTCGTCACTGTTAATTGGTTAATCTACTAGATTGGTGGGTGAGAAAGAATGCTAACCACCCACGAAAGAAAGTTGCTAGCGGGAAGCATAATACGTGAGGAAAATCAGATTTCTCGTACCTTTCCGGAGTAGATAATAGATTAAGGAATGCCAAAACTAAAAGATATTTGTTCGATTCAAAAGGTATTTGAAGAGCCTTATCTAGAGAAATCCTGCGAGAAGCAGTGTAACAAGGATAATAAAATATTTTGACACATATTTCTTTACAGGATGTCAGAAAAAACTTAATTACACAATATCTAAGAATATTTTGAAAGTTTACTTCTATTTTATTTCTACATATCCAAAAACATACTGTTAACGTTGATATATACAGTGGTTTGCTAAAGTATTTACATTTGTTGTTATTAAATATAGGTTTGGAGTTGATAATTAATAGTTTCACACAGATTCAATTTTACTTTCTATATTTCGCCACCTTGTACAAAAGGTGAACACACCGGATACACTTAGATAATTAACACGTGGTCGACTCCTAAGACAAAAGATTGGGGTTAGGTTCGTTCCAACTTAGTTTGTAGGAACTAGCAATCATACCAACTTAGCATTTTTCAAAGAGCTTTCCTCCGTAACAACACAAAAGCGACTAGTTAGTTCACATCAGCTCGAGTAAAAACAGAGTTCAAGGAACATCAAGATTCAGAAGTCAACAAGTCGAAGACAGTGAATCGACAGAAGATACATCATCATAGTCGCCAACGCGAAAGGAGTCTCAAGTCGTACTCATTCGTGGTTGTCATTTTACATACTCAATCTTGTATCACATTGAAGTTGTTGGATCATTCAAAATATATATTAACCTGTTAATAGCAGCGTTATATTTACTGAACCACCCTTATTATCCCAAAAGAAATAAGGGTTCGAACGACTCGTGGCGTCGATTAGTCAAATCGTAACGGGAACTGGCGTAACATCGTAACTTGGCGCGCTTTTTCGAGATTCCGTCTCCCCGCGAACGTCCGAAAGTTCAACCTAGTCTATCTGAAGTATTGAGATACAATAATTGCTTTTAAAATATTCTTGTGGGGATACATAAAAGTACTTTTCTTGTATATTGTTGACTTTCTTTTATGTGGGGAAAACCTCACGGACACCCCGCCGCCCTCTGGAAGGCGACGGGGTAGTGTCGGACTCAAACCGACCAAAACCCCATAGTAGCCATCCCGACGTTTGGCAGAAATGTCCCGGGGCCTCTTTCGAAATACTGCCGGGGCACTCATCTTCTCTCCGGGTATTCTGGGGAGCCCTTCCCGTCGATTTGGCCGCCAGGACGGTCCACGCCTCCTAACACCGCAGACAACAGGCCGTCGTGCAAGTCCGAGAAGATCCAGAAATTCCCTTGGCGTGACGACACCTATGGTGTCCTAGGGAGGCGGTGGAGCCGCAGCTCTTCGGCGGCTATCGACCGGAGCACCATGGTGCGGGACTCTGCACGGATGACGCTGTCGCACCCTCACTCACTCCGCCAACTCCTTCGCAAGCATGACTTGCTCGTAGAAGGAGCGGAAGGCGAGGTACTCCCGCTGCCCCCTCAGCATAGTGTGCATGATCGCCGAGGGGGGCAAACTCTCACAGATGGCGAGCTGCGGTACACAGCGCTGATCTTCCCACGATGGACAGAATTCCAATGTGTGTTGCGTCGTGTCCTGCTCCTCCTGACACTGGTGACAAGTGTCAGTCACCTCCCGCTGAGCCCTTAGCAGGTACTCCCCGAACGCTCCATGTCCGGTGAGCGCCTGCGTCATCCTGAAGGTCAGCGGGAGCCCGCCACAGTTCCTCCAAGCCTCCCAATTGGGAAAAACAGCTCTCACATCACGGTGAGCCCGCACCGCATCCTCGGCGAGGAGATCGGAGTGCTACCGCTCCCAGGTCTCCATCCTCGCCTCCTCACGGACGTCCGAGGCCACCTGCCTGGCAGCAGGGGGAGTAAGCCCGCTCGAGCCTAGGCCCCTCAGGTGTTGATACACCCGTCGGAGCGCCAAGGCCTGAAGCTCGAACGGAGGGGAAGCCGCCAGGACAGACGTCGACGCACAGGATATGATCCGATATCCTCTAGCGATCCGGATGTCTAATGGCGGTCGTCCTGTGCATCCTCCTCAACAGAAGTAGACTATGATGATTCGCCATCAGATCTTCCGCCCATACCGGGGCCCCGTATAGAACACGGGATCGAACCACCCCCTCGTACAGCCGACGAACTCCGACTCCGGCCCCGCCGATATTCCGCAGCAGGCCGCATAAGGCGTTGGCTGCTGCCGTTACTTTAGGAACCAAGAGCTCGAAGTACGGCCCGAACGTCCAAAGACTGTCGATGGTGAGGCCCAAATATCTTATCTGGAGCCCCACCCGGACTACCTCTCCACCAATGTCCATGCAAACGCCGGGCGGAGGCGCTCCTCTCCGCCGGGGGTCGTAAAACAAAATGACGTCGGTCTTGGCGCAGGACACGCTTAAGCCCTGCCTCCGGATGGACTGAATGGCGCACACCACCGTTACCTCGGCAAGGCGCGGCGTCTCGTACCACTAACGCCCACCAGCCAGGACCAAGGTGTCGTCAGCGTAACACACCATGCCCGCGCCCAGGGAAAGCGAACGACCGCGTCGTAAACGATGATCCAAAGGATAGGGCCCAACACGGAATCGTGTGGAACACCTCGCTCGACGCGCCATCGTTCTTCGCTATATCTGCCGGCGTACTCGATCCATCTGTCATCCATATACATGGATGGATATATACGGATTACTCGGACAAGGTAGGGAGGCACTTCGAAGTGTTTTAAGGCCTCCACTATCTCCTTCCATGGTATGCCGTTGAACGCGTTGGTGATGTCCAAGGACACGGCCAACACCACACCAGTCCGAGAAACCGTGGCCTCCGCTATGGCCCTCACGCGATTCACCACGTCCACTGTCGAACGACCCCGGCGAAAGCCATACTGGTTGTCATGTCAACCGGGCACTCTTCCCGCCAACAGCTATTCTCTCAAAGAGCTTAACAGCCTCGTGCAGAAGGTACACCGGCCAATACGCGGATGGTGAGTCAGACGGACGACTCTCGTGCCGCAGCAGAACCAGCCTAGCTGTCCGCCATATACGGGGATAGACACCCTCTCTCAGGCATCTGCTATATAGATGCCACAAACGGGAAGCCAAAATGTTCATAGACTCCACCCAAACCCGATCTGGGATCCTGCCCGGACCCGGTACCAAATCGCGAGAGGCCATCCTCTTTGTCGCTGCCGAGTACTCTTCTTCGGTCACGGCCAATTCTTCCCGCCACTCAAAAGACCGAGTGGAAGATCTCTCACGACGTCGTCCTATCGTGGGAACAATGTCCAAATAACATCGGCCAGCAACTCCGGGTCCATATTGGGGGTCAGTGGGGGAGCCCAGGGGTGTAATTTTTTCGTAACGATACGGTAGGGCCACCCCCATAGATCGGAATCGACCGTCTCATCAAGGTCCATCCAGCACCGTGCTTTCGCGACCTTGATCACACGCTGTAAAGTACGTTGAGTGTCTCTATACGCTCCGTAACGGCGGGAGATCTCGTCTTCGTCACGAATCCGTCTGCGGCGTGCTCTCTGAAACGCTCTGCGGGCGCAAACACAGCGACCACGAAGCTCCGCGATTTCAGGGGTACACTAATCTACAGCCGGGCTGCGTCTACCACCGGTACAGAGCGCGGCATCGAGGCGTCACGCAGCGCTCATGTCCTGTCGGAGGGCTTCCGCCTCCTCATCTACACTTCGCCGCACCTTGGGAGCCTCCCAGCTCCAAAGGGCTACGATGGCTGCCGCCTTAAGCATGTCGTTATCTCGCTCCTTCTGACGCCACCTTGGCGGCGGTGGGCGGGAGCGCCTCGTTCCTGAGGCGCTGCAGGCCCGCACAGCGGGTAATATCCCGGGGGGCCACATCCATAAAGATGTAAACGTGGTCCGACAGAGTCTCAGTCTCCTCGTCCACTCTCCACTCCGAGACCCGTCGGAATGCACTAGGGGTAGCCCACGTAAGATCAATTACGGAGCATCCCCTCCACACTACGCAGGTGCTCGCCGAATACCTGTTGACGAGCAGGGTCTGAGGCCAACATCCCAATCTAGCAGCGCTCGGCCGCGGGCGTCCGTCCTTGGGTTCCCCCCACTGCGTGGCATGGGCATTAAAATCCCTCACAAAGTCCAAAGTTGTCGAAAGCAACCTGGCAACAGTTGGGAGAAACGTATACACTCACCACCACCATGCCGGCCCACTCGATCGCGCCAAATCCGTTGCCACGATCAAGAAGGGTACCGGAGGCAAACGTGCCTGGCGTTGACGTCCAAGTCGTGGCGACCAAGCAGTCAAAGTCCGAGACCCAGGTAGGGGAACCGATCAGGCTCGGCCACCACCGCGAAGGCGACCCTGCTCTCCTGAATGGTCTGGAAGAGCAGGTCTTGCGCAAGCCTCGATCGGCCCAAATTTGTCTGGAGGCCACGGTGGAATTTATATTACTAAATCCATAACCTTCTCCCGGCCATCTACCGTTTTGGCAGTGCTTCTTCCGACTAGTGGCTGGCTAGCCGCGCAGTCGCCTTGCCTTACTGCTCCGGCGGGTTCCCGCCTGTTCTTCCTTGTCTTGTGGAGACTGCACGCCGGCCGCAGGTATCTCCCGAGCGATAATAAAACAAAAGTTTTCATAGTGTTACGTCGGGCGACACTCTACCTAGACCAGGTCACACATCGCTGGCAGGGTGGCAACCAGATGTCTGCATGCCCTCATTGCATACCTTCAATAGTCTTAAGAACCTACCATAAATCCCAGGAATTTCTAGCTAAGGTCTTTCGGACCGAACAAACATCTCTGCGCTAAGTCGCTATTGTTTACTACGGAAGACACGGGAAGTCCGTTTTCTCATGTGCGATATTTCACACTAGCAACTTTCTCTCGGTGGCGGTTAACACTCTTCCTCGCACACCAATCTAGAAAATTAAGCAATTGGCAGAGAAGTCCTTTCCCCACTCTCCCAACGAAAACTTGCCCTTAACAAATCAGCTTTTCTCGCGTCATTAGACCCACAAATCGCATCGTCTTTACAGAAAGTCAGTCTAGATCAAGCATCTCATCAAGCAGTCTGCATAAGTCCGAACTACCGTTGCGAATATTATATCATTTATTTTGTGTATAAGTGTGTAGAAATAAAGAGCTCCATCTCCTCTTTTGAGATCGACATTTTTTTTTAATAATTCGTTGAATTATAACGCGAGACAAAGATAGTCGGAAAGCAAGAAAGTCAATGCTAATCGAGGATTGTACGAAACGAGTTGAAAGCGAGGATTGTTTATTGTTAATTGGTCATTGTTTTATAAATTATATTGTTGAATACCGCCGAGTATTTCTTGGACACCTTACATCATATACCACCTTACGATAATGTACGAAAGCCAGCTTACCGAGGTTCTTTGTGGATCCTTCTTTTGATCAAGGAGGTGACCGTGATCCTTCGCTGTAGAATCCGCGGAGTTCCCGTTGAAATTTCCTCTTGATGCGTTCAATGGAACCTGGCAGGGTTCGCCAATTTTGTCACGAAGGAGACAAGAAAAAAACGGAATTGACAGATCACCGGTGATCTCCTTGCGTCGCAGTTTGAATGTTTCACAAATAAGGTAAAGAATATGAACTTTACATATGATAATAGAATTTATTATGCAAATCCAACAGAGTGGCGGTTCAAAGTGTTACAAGAGACTGGGTCAAAATGTTTTAATAGACTGGGACGAGCGCTTATTTTGGATGGTTTTTATACTAAGGTTCTAGTCCCTTTGGAGGGGTTGCCGTCTGGTGTATCTCAGAGGCGCCTATTCCGTTACTACTTGGGTATGTTAATTTTTTCGAATAAAAACATAAGCCATCATTGTTTTGCATTATTTATATATTATTTAGTGTAAAATTTATAAAAAGTGGAACATTTGTTTTTATAAATATATACTTATACACTTTTATAAATTTATAAGAAGTTTGACGTTTATATTCGTCATCGCTTGATTTTATGTATACATCTCATGAGAGATTTCTAAAATTAAAATTCCGCAGTTTACTGGTTAATAGCAGTTTACTGTAAAAATGAAAATGATCGAAAAAAAGAATATTTTACTTATTTCGAATCTTTGACGACGTAGAGGTACATAAAATCGTCGTGCGGAAACGTGAGTCTCGCTTTCTGAACGATCGTTTTCTTCTTATTATATGCCAAATTTAGAGTCCTTCGATAACAACCAGATTCTCGCTTAATTATACTTCTACCAACTTATAAATGACAAGTGATATCCGATTACTAGTAGATGGACATGTCACATCACTGCCATTTTCACATGCTCTTGCGGGGGCGGATTCAGAGTAAACTGGATAACCCTGTATTTATATTGCCACTTCAGTTATTTTTCTCGTTCAAAATACGTAACAAATAAATCTCTGTTGGTGATACATTCTCTGAAATTGTGATGGTCCATAAACCGTACCTTTATTCTTTATAATAAACGCATTGAAAGAATTGCAACGCATCCAAACCAGCTGGCTGAAGCGTACAAAACCTATGTCAAAAGAAAACTAAGAAGAAAAGCCTAGCCTATACAACGCGTAACCGTTTGCGCCTAGCATATCGCAATATAAATAGACAAGTTTTGAATAATTGCTTCGCTAATAAAATGAGTTACGATGTTTCTATAATTTATCAATTTATTAATTGGAATTTATGACTTTACAATCCGTAGGAAAGTGATAGAACACTCAATATTGTGGTTTATGGCTGGAGATAAATAAGCACATCTCATTGAACATACGGAAAATCGTTAGTAGATCATAGGTTATGAAAACATTTTAATTCATGAATATGTTATGAAAGTTATGTAAGAAAATGTAAATAAAAGACAATCCGAATATCATGCAAATATGTCGTGCAGCGAATAAATGATTCATTATTTATAATATTTCATATCTTATTTCCTTTGTAAAATATTTATTATGTCTCGATGTACTCAATTCCTTAATAGTTTTCTACTAAATTGTGCTGTTTTCCTATAACTTTATAAATTTAGTCAAAAGAATTTCACAGGAGGCAGTCAATTTCAAACAGTAAAGGAATCAAATTATGAAGTTGTAGGAAAATAGCTCAATCCAGTTTTCATAATTTATAGCTTATTATATATTTTTACATTTTTATTATATAATTTATTACATATTTCATAATTTATATATCGGGATCACATTAAGGTTAGGGTTAGGGACGTGAAACGAATCTCCGTTTTGATTAGACATTGTTGTTATGCAATAGAGGCGATATTTACTAGTAATTAGATACTCGAGCAGCTAATGATAATGATCCTAGGTTCCATAACGAGTCCGCGGTCAACGGGATAACAAACATGCGCTTTCTCCCAATGCCAAAGTTATACTCAACTTGCTTATCTCTTTCCTTTTTTTTTACGTGGAGGAAATCCGCACGGACGCCAGGCCGCTTCAGGGGAAAGCAGCATGGTAGTGTCGGACTTCAACCGGCTAAACCCTCCACGATAACCGTCCCTGACACACCGGGCCCCATTCGCGCATAATGATACATCCCCTCGCGGCGCGATGTGCGGCCATGTCACATCCTGGGGAGATCGTTAGGATCATCGTGGAACAACGACCTGGGCGGCTCCTGGACCTGTCTAACAGCGTAAATAGGTCTGGTAGAATTCCGGCGGTGTGGAGGGTGGCGAGGGTGGTTCTTTTACCAAAGCCGGCAAGGGATCCGTTGATGTCATCATCATACAAGCCGATAAGCATTCTCGCGGCTCTAAGTAAGATCTGGGAGCACAAGTACAAGATGTTGATCGAAAGGTACCTAGGAAGAGACCCTTTCCATAGGGAACAATAGAGATTTAGGAGATCACGTTAGGAGGGTCACGTTAGATGTGCTGGGTAGAGTGGGCGGCATCGCGGAGCTATATCGGAAGGAAGGATTGGAGTGCGTTTTGGTCGCTCTGGACGTGAAGAACGCGTTTAACCCCTTAACTTACAATTTACGTTCGAGAATTTTGGGCCGAAAACATACAAAAGCTCGCGCAGCCTTCGAGCCATTCGCACGACTTGTGTAGTACGACGATCGGGTCAATCGTAAATATTACGGACATGGCTCGTGGTCGCGGTTTGTAATTTGCCCCACCACAAATAGCATAGACAAGGCTCGTAATATGTTCTTATTATCTCTTCGTATCGTCATCAATTTCAAGTTATTTTTGGTCACATTTGCACATCGAAATTTATTTTCATAAATTCTAGAGAAGCGTCCCCACAATGTTTTCAAGGAAAACATTTCGTGATGAGGGCAATGAGAATCGTGCTAGAAATTACTCTATCGAAAGTGACAGTAGCGATATTATACGTTCTCTTCGAAAAAATGCATGCGATTAGTTATTGATGATACTTCTGACGACGATCAACAACCACAGTCCTGGCTTTGGAAACAAATAAGAAATAGTCCAAAAATCTGGGACTATACGATGACTCCTGGCATAAGAGAGGCAGCTTTACGTCAATTAGGAGGAAGTAGACGAGAATTACATATACTTAATCTAATATTTGACGACATATTCTGGGAAAATATTGTAACCGAAACTAACCGGTATGTAGATCAAATACGAGCGAATCCACGCAGTACACGAGAAATCGACGACACTTGGTTTCCTGTAGATTCTCACGAAATTAAAAGATATTTCGCATTTTCCATAATAATGACACAGGTAAAAAAACCAAGAATACAAATGAATTGGTCGAAGAGGGCTGCTATCCAAACGCTGATATTTAGAAAATCATTACCTTCGAAAAGATATCTGCAAATAACAAGGTGTTTGCACTTTGCAAACAATAATCTGGTTGCCAATACAGATAAATTGAGAAAGATTAAACCTGTGACCGATTTTTTGAACCAAAAATTTAAGGAAGTATATATAATGAAAGAAGACATTGCTAATGATGAATCGCTCATGAAATTCTAGGGGCGCCTATCTTGTAAGTAATTTAATCCATCAAAAAGGGCAAGATTTGGCGTTAAATTTTATAAATTGTGCGAGTCCGATTCAGGCTATATCTATGAATTTAAAATATATACAGGCCACGATAAAATAAACCGTGATGATAGCGCTTCGAAAAGTGTTGTGAAAGAGTTTTCTGAGTCAATGTTGCACAGGGGTTACAGTTTACATATAGATAACTGGTATTCTACCCCCAAAAGTGTTTATGACATTATCGTTTAATTATAAAACAAATGTAATTGGCACAGTACGTGGAAATAGGAAGCATATGCCAAAAGATTTGTGTAATGTAAAATTAAAAATGGGGGAATACGCAATAAGAAGCTGCAACCGAATACTCGCTATAAAATGGAAAGACAAGCGAGATGTTTATATTATGACGACAAAATATGAAACAGTCGAAATGACTACACAAGGATCCAATCGTACTCCAAAACCAAATTGTATTACAGAGTACAACAAGGGAATGAATGGAATTGATCTCCAAGACCAAATATTAGCATGCTTTCCAGTAATGAGGAAATATATAAAGGGATATAGAAAATTTTTTTATCTGTTCGATATTGGTCTTTTTAATTCATACATTTTATGCAACAAAATAAATAACGGGGAGAAACAAATTCACGTTGACTGTATGATCAACATAGCCGAATCACTATTGGAGAATATGCCAAAGCCGAATTATAGAGAACGAGGACAATTATCTTCCGGAGATATCCAGAGAGACTGCACGCGAAGCATTGGGCTCATTTTCCAAAACACATTGACCCAACAGTATCAAAATTAAAACCGTCTAAACCTTGTAGAGTTTGCCAAAAAAATAAAAAACGTATAGAAACAGCGTGGAAGTTTAAGAAGTGCAAAGTTCCCTTACATCTATCAGAATGTTTCGAATTGTATCACACTATTGCAGATTATTAATTTTTTATTAGTGACTTTTGTGTAAATAAACTTTTTATAGTACTTGCATCTACCACAATTATTTCATCAAGTTGTAATTATTTATCAAATATTCCACAAATATTTATAACTTCAGAAGGGCGCCGCCGTTAATATTTAAATTTGGCCCAATCATCGTACTATGGACTATGCCTGTAGTTGTCGGTTAAGGAGTTAATACGCTCAGTTGGAGGAGAATCCTTGCAGAGGTCAGAGAAAGGCGGTTCCCAGGTCAGCTGCTAAACTTATTGAACGGATATCTTTCGGATAGGAAGATTGTGTTGCACTGCTGGGATGGTACGATGAGGAGAAGTGTTTATGTGGGAGTGCCTCAGGGGTCGGTATTGGGCCTGTTGTTGTGGAACCTGGTGTATGGCGGCTCCTAAAGGTATTGTACCCCATTAAGGATGTAGACACGATCGCATTTGCGGATGACCTGGCCCTGGTGATCACCATGCGGAAGTCGCAGGACAAGATAGAAGTCATACTCATCATCAGGAAGAGAGTTTCGAAGATTTTTAAGTTTGACGTGGGTGGTGGTGAGATCACCACCAAAAATTCATTGAAATACCTGGCGGTGCTGTTGGATAATGCCAGAACGTATTCCTCCCATCTGAAGCAGGTGTGCGATAAGGCCGACAGATTTGTGGGAGCAATTAGGAGCCTGCTGCCTAACGTCAATGGGCCCACCGACACCGTGAGGAAATTTTATTACGGTGTCTGGGAATCGGTGGTCTTGTATGCTGCGCCGATATGTATGGACAGGATGTATGCTGCTTGTATGCTGCTCAGTATGGACAGGAACAGGAATATCCTGGTGAGTGCGCAACAGGCGGCATTGGTTCGTACGTCGACGGCGTACAGGACAGTGTCACACGGGGCACCTGTGTGGTGACGGGCAGCGTGCCCATTCATATTAAGACCAGGCCTCGGTGGAAGGAGTATGAGGCGAAGAAGTGGTTTGGTGGAAATCGGTAGGGCGAGGCGTATGAATTTGTGGAGGTTCTCAAGAGTTTGAAACAAGAAGCCAAGGACAGGTAGGGTATACAATGGCCTTTCCACAATCCTAATAATTGGACAAGAACGTTGATTAGGAATCCCTTGATCTTCGTAAGAAGAATCAACCATTATGTGATGCAGATCCTTACCGGCCATGGCATTTTTAATTACTATCGGCATAGGATCAGCAAGGAGAGCCATACCAATTGCTGGGATTATGTGGACTTACGGCACTTAGTCCACACGTTTAAACAACACATATACGCATTGAATAAATTAGGAGAATCCTACTCCGATACAAGTGCTATACTTAACAGACACATCCTTTCGAAAGTACCATTAAGTATCCAGACACAATGGGAAATTACGCTACCTAACAACGAAGTGCCTCAGTACATTCATTGAATGAACTTCCTTGAGAGATTAGCAGGAAGTTCCAGATCAATCACCACAGTCAGTTGTCGCTTTTTGGTAACGGGTACTTTCCTTGGCTATAATGCTACACAGTACCCGAGCACCCTTAGGGCCATAAGGGTTGGGGTTACGCCTAACCAGCGCAAAAGGTACCCAGTACCATGCTACCTGGATTAGTTAGACCTGCAGGGGCTTTCACTCGTCTCAGGTCGAAGGGAGCACTTTCCAAGCCCTACCGTCTCCCGGAACGGTTCCGGAGCAGGTGGGACGCTGCTCACCCGCCGAAGGCCATTCGGGGAAGCCAATACCCCTTAAATCGACCCTCTTGCCAGCACTTGGCCATCAACAACTGCCACCACGAGTCCAAACCTATAATTGGACAAGTCGAGGGGTCGCTACTCCCTCCGGGCTCACACTCGACCCCCATGATACCATTCTTAGTCATTGGTGGGACTATATTGTGGATGTACCGCCACGTCTCTGCCGACCAGCTACCCTGCTAACCGTGCCTGGCAGACCCAGATGAGACTCACGTTAGCGGGAGGCAAGGTACAACGTACTCGGCGACTTATCCCGACAGTATCATCCTTCGCTTCAGGATCGTGGGTGCGCTACTACCCAAGGCCACATAGGGGTAAGCTTACTTAGAAGCCTTACACTCCCGGCGACCTTCCCTGCGATGTACATAGAGGGCTCACGTAAGCGGGACACTTACCCGGCGGTCCTCCCTGGCTGCGGGAATGTGGGTTTGCCAGCCCCATAGACTCACATAAGCGAGTCCTTCCTGCGGGATGTTTACAATATCAGGCAGTTGGCGCCATATTGGGGTGATAGCTTTCTCCATTATCACGTAGTGGCTTGCTGAGATATAATCGGCTCGCAGTAAGTTCCGCCACTAAACTTTTTGAATCTGATGTTATCAAGATAGAATAAAACCTTTTAAAAAATGCATGATATGCCGGTGCTGGTATGGGCTATAACTTACAAAACTGAGAGTTTTTATTTATGCTCATACTAGTTGTTTAGCGTTACTTTGGTCACTATACTGACTAGCGTTATGTAATTTACGGTAACTTTAGATATCACTAAGGTAAATGATTTTGATTTTAAAACCAGAATGGTGAGTAATGATGGTAGTGTATTGAACGGGGCAGATTGCTGATGCGTACGATGGTTAAAAAATGTGCAACGGCATTAGTCTCGTCTGGTTTCGGCACGGTCGAACGATGCTTAAAGGACGTCGGAAGCTCGGTGGTGCGTTGAGTTTTTGGATCTCGTAGGTGGAGGGTAGCACTCACTTGGCACGGCAGGTCTTCTCATCGCAAAAGCCAACGGTATCGATGTGAAGAGATGCGCACGGCTGTGTTAGGCGGTCGTCATCTTGGTATGCGGGCCCCGATACTTGTGGCAGGGTAATAGAATCATCAGCCTGATGCCGATGTCGAATTGGTGGTGCCATCAATACGCTGTACGTACAAGTTACGATATGTAGCCTTGGACGAGTATACGGAACGTGTCGCACTATCTGGGGACTATTGCTGGTCACGACAATTAGGTTTCGAGCACCGAGTGACACCTGTGGAGCTGGGCTTATTAACCCTTAGAGTGGCGAATACTCCGAGGCCTATGCGGTCCGTACGGACGGCGCGCGGCCAGCGCTGACGATCGCTGTGGACGGAATACTTTTTCGCTAGACTGAACTCTGTTGATTGACTATTCAAAGCGCAAATCGTAATAAGTTATAGTAATTCTTTTGCACAAGATTAAATGATTCAAGAGCGTTATTTGTTAGTATTAATTATCTATTATAAACGTTGAAATTTAGAACAAACTAGAATTTGGGTAATAAACTAGAAAACAATAAATTAGAAAACAATAAATTAGAAAACTAAATTTTCTAACTAGATTTTCGTAATCTGCAAATGACCGCGAAAAGGATATCTTTAATTTATCGATTACTGGTCGTAGTTTTCCTAAAGGATCGTCACTTGCTGTATTATTATCCTTAAAGTGCAACATTTGCAATAATACCATGTATCGATCTCGTGCCATTATTTCGCGGAAAATATTGCTTTTCAACAGTTCGTCCGTAGACCAATATTCTCTCAAAGACAGTTTCTTCGAACATTGAAATGTTAACATTGAAATGGATTTATATTTGTCTCACACAAGCGTAATACTATTACTTCTGCGTAGGTGCTCGGAAAAATTGACAAACGCATATATGCGTCTTTAGTCCACACCGATGGCTTTCGCCAGACGCATATATGCGTCCATAGCACTATAAGGGTTGAAAGCCATATGAGAAGCTGCATTGTTAAGAGTATTATTCTCTTCACTTTTTATTATTGGCCTATCGTCCCTGGTAGTTTCTAATTAGGACAGTGAGTCCATTCCAATCACAAGGGTTAATAGCATGGAATAAGTTGGAATAGGAGAGATTTACTACGCGAAAGTTCTCGAAAAAATGGCGGTTTGCCAAGTTTGGTTCTTGTTACGCCATGTTGCTGTACCGGTCGCTATGTCTCCAGGCGTGGTGCTCGAGGTCCACTCGGAACCTCGAGTAGAGGTCGTCACATTACGGACCACCTGTTTATTGGCAGAAATAAAGGCTGCTCTAAATAAGTCCCATCGTTGTTGAGCTGTTACTTTGGAGATGTTTTTGGGGGATTCCGGAAATTTCCTCGCGGTTCAAATCTATTTTAAGTAATGCCTTACAGTGGTAGCTATCTACTTGCCAAGCCGTGTTTTAGGAATAAACCTGAAAGCACGGAAAATTACTTTGAACTCTGTGTCAGTTGGCCTGATATAGTCGGCTAAGGATTTATAAGGAGGGCAAGCGCTGTTTTCTCTTAAATATTTTGGTTGATTGGAAACATTGTCAAGGAACAAGACATAGTTTAATAATGGATATACGGATGCAACTTCCTATCGGCTATACGTGGCGGTAGGATATGTTTGGAAATCTTGAATGCTGCGAGCGATGCTCTGTTCTTACCGCCGAGTTACTGGACTCGTCTAGGGGATTGTCACGTAAAATAAAAAAAGGAAATAAAAGATGAAAAAAATAATAAAATATAAAAAAAATAAGAAGAGAATTAATTTTTTTAACACTTGATTTACACTAATTACAATTTGCTTCTGAACTCCAGCCGTGACTTTCCAAGACTGAAGCTCGTACAATTTGACTTGCGATCGGGTCTGTTTCTTTTTCCTTTGTCACCCCTCAATATCCACACTATCCGTGCGTTTGTTAGGCGCCCGCGGCCATTGCCACGCACGCCTTCTTCTCGAACGTTCGACGGAAGGGCCGTTGAGATATCGATGGCTCATTAGGCACTTCGACGATATACATTGTCGCCGAGTGCCGCCACATCTTTATCTGCATCGGATTTGGAGCATGCCGGTCGTGACAGGATTGTCGCCCTATTATTTATGTTGTTGCAGAGCTATGTTACTGCGGTATAAGCGTAACGATAAGTGTAGAGTTTGAACTCTGGGTGATCTTGTATTATTTAGCCGTTTCTCCAAGGACAGGGTTCGGGCTGTGACTCGTTTAGCCCTTAAAAAAATCGCGATGAAATATGGGAATATAGGGTCTACGACAATTATTCAGTTTATTATTCAATGGAATTTGACTGCAAGTAATTTTTGAGTCACTTGTTTCACGAACGAAGCGTATTTATTTGTTTCGCTCTTCGTTAATATTCCAAATTCTCTTTTGCCTCTTCGTTAATATTCCAAATACTCTTTTGCCTCTTCGTTAATATTCCAAATTCTCTTTTGCCTCTTCGTTAATATTCCAAATTCTCTTTTGCCATCGCCTTTTTAACATTGACAATACGCGTTGAGAGCAATCTTGATTTGAACAGGACGACCAAAATTTTTACACGACACGCAACAAGGTTGATTTGCGTTATCCTCGCTTTCTTAGATACAGGAATCTGAGTCAATATGTTCATCTCGATCGTAATTTATCGTTGAATTTAACGCTGCGGCAATCTGTTGCAGTTAGAAGCAACATGGCCTAAACGTTGGCAGCTCTTACATTGCATTTCGTTTCTCAAATCTAATTGCTGGTGAAAAGTCGAAGGCAAAATATTGAAAATCAGCCGAAGATCAGAAATTGAAGAAAATTTCAGGCTGACTTTTGACACTAATCTCACCAGGTCCGATCAAATAACTGGTTTTAAAAGTTGACAAATCAATTAATTGGAGGATATAAGAATTCACATAAAGCTAGGTGAACAAAAGAAATAACGATAAATGTACAATTTTAAATTAGATCTTTAAACCAGTCGTTTGGCTAGGCCTGGTAAGATTAGTGTTAATTAAATAGTTTAGTAGTCGTTGCGCGACATTTTGAACATTCATTCGTATAATAATTAGCAAAATAACTTTCCTTCATTGATTCCTCCGCCATAATTAATTTCCATGATTTACATCCTTCATTACACAATTCTTAATTCTCCGTATTCAAGATATTTCTAACAATAAAAACCATTGGATCGGTCAAAACTTCAGATACTACCTCGTAATAATAAAAATGTTATAGAGAAAATATCAATGGACTTCAAATTTTCAACCGTGAGAAAATTATTCTCTTACTACATTTTTCGCTTAGGGATAAATAACGTTTCTCTTTTATTATTTTTATAATACTATTAAAAGCGAATACGCACTTGAAAAGCACTTAACCCTTCATCTGCATACTAAATCAGACTAGTAATTTCTAGTAATTTTAAGTAATTTTTCATTTTTTCCATGCTGTTGTTTAAATCTTGCTTTGTTTAACGAAATTAAGGTAATAAAGTAAGGTAAGTAAGGTAATAAGTTAGACAAATGTGTCTGTGATGTTGCCAGTAGGGCTACGAATTATTGTACGATGTTTGTAAATATCGATGTAGGGAACGATTCGTCCTGCGTAATTCGAAAGGAAGTATTCCGTAGAGGATGAATGTTTTTGTTGATGTATACATTTCTTTGTCTAGAATGTTAATCTGTAACTGCGTAGAATTGCTAACTGCGTAGCTGCTTGCGCCACCAGCTCATGTGTCCTCCCTTCCCCCGCTACTTTGGAAGTTGCTCGACGAAATTAAGGTACAAGGAGACATTTAGTTGTCTCATTTCGTACCGATAACTTGGATCGCGTTGCGTCAGGTTTTTAACGTATTGTAACGTATTGTAACGTATTGGCGGCATCGGTTTTTTATTACTCCAATAATTTAATCCAATTAAATAATCACACGCGAAAGTAATAAAATTTTATCAAACAATTTCGTGTGCGACATTAGAGTTCTTATTGGCCGATTATAATTTTAGCGGTCGCGGCAATGTGATCTTATTTTATATTCTTTTGAATATTCTTTTTCGGTATTAGAGTCAGTGCATCTCTCAAGAGAACAAAACGTCTGTAGAAGCTCAAGTATGTAAGTACTTTTACATATCGTATTTCAATTATGTCTATTCTGTATATTTTTCTTTTATCACTATCAATTAAGAAATACAATTTGATTGATAAATTTAGGAGAATAGCATTTTCTGAGGTTATTCTTTCATTAAAATAAAATAAGTGTGAAAGTTTTAATACCGAATTATGAAACAAATGACTAATATATTTAAAAAATCGTTAGATTCTTGATTTCTAGATTTTAAACTTTCGTATTAGAGTCTCAGTTTTTACATTTATGGATGTTTATTAGAATTTCAATTTTTATTATTACTAAATGTTACGACCGTTCGCGGAGAGACGCGATCGCGAGGAAAGCGCGTCAGCAAGAGGCGTAAATTCTCGCTACGATTCAAAGAATCGGCGCCGCGAATTAGTCGTTCCCCTGTTTCGGTTAAGATAACAGAGGTGGTTAATGAGATTAACACTGAATTAACAGGGTTAACAAAAATGTTATATTTAACAATATATAAAATAATACAATGAGCACGTCTCAAATTATTGAACGATTATACAATTAAATTGATGCAGCAATTCGACTCGACTTTACAATATATCTTTACGTAATTGATAGACTAAGCGACTTGGATTTTGTTTGTTTGATATTCTTAATGCATTCCGTTTGGATCTTCGATCGATATTGATTGCCCTTCGATGGTCCCTTTGTGTTCCCTGGGAGGCGACCCCCACCAGCTCGGGTCACGCCACCGATCACGCCACGGATCATACCATGATCGCGCGTGTCACCTTCTGTGTGTAGTTAAAATAACGGACCAGCTCGAAGGTTCTGGAACTCGCATGGATTGATATTTGCCGATACATTGTATATTTGTCGGGCCGATTGAGACGGTCCGTGTGCGACGCTGTAGTGCCACGAGCGACCGTTAGGAAATACGGCCTGTGAACACTAAAGGAACACTAAAGTAACGAATGTAATAAATTTCCATTTCTCATAATCTCCAATTTTCCAAATAATCGGCGATCACACATCGTGTTTTGTTTTGTAACAGATTTCTCGCAACCTCCGTTTCTACTATTGGCCTTCCAACGGTTCCCTGTCTGAAGTTAGTCTCCCGGATGATATTCGCTGGGATAGCGCAGCATCCGCGATAATGTCCTCTGTTTCTCAGCTTCGAACGGTGAGTCGGGGGAACATCGCGTTGTATTTCGTTAACAGAAGCGAGCATACGCAATTGCAGTTACTTGGGCGATCACCCCAGTTCAAGTATATAATAGTTAAATCGATTGTTACCGTTATCGGCCCTAACCGGCGGGAGTATGCTATTTCGCTCGATCTCCGGTCGGTACCATCAGTATTGATGCCTTCAAACTGGATTTATATATCAAGGGCTTTGGACGGCTGCCAAATTGGCTGCAGCTGTTTCCGATCGTCGTACCGCGGGTATTACGCTATTTTATACGGTCAAGTTTGACCGTTTGATTTTATGAGATCCGTGTAATTCAAACCATTGTCAAATCATTTCAAAATGGAGATTGTAAGAGAATAATGAAGGTAATATGAGATTTCGTTGGATCGTTTGTGAAATATTATTATAATTGGTAAACGCCTTATAAACAGGAAATAGTACCTTTCGTACCGACAGTCGTTTAAAACAGGCCGGAAGCCAATACTCTTTTTACGGATCTTTCCATGGATCCAGCGTAAATGCGTAACACGTTCGTTTATACGTTCAAGCGATCGATTAGCATAATTTCTCGAGATCCATAATTAAATGGAGGCAAATGTTTACATTGCTGCGGTAATTAACAGCCGAATCGTTAATCCGCTTTCTTTTTTTATTTGGTAGTCAATTTACAAGCAATTGTCGTTGAGAATTTTAAGTAAGTATAATATATAATAGATGTATCTAGTTGAATTTAGTGCCTAATCTAAATGGTATTTTCTTTTTAGTCTGCGGGTCTGATCCGTCGTGTCCAGTAGTAGGGTGACTAATGGGTTGTGGTGATTGTTGACTCTTATGTTGTATCTGCTTTAGAACTAGTATACTTCTTCTTTGATTGTAGGTCTCTATGTATTACTTCGTTGGTGACATAGCAGGGTGCGTTAATAAGGGACCTTAGAGTTTTTGATTGGAAGCGTTGAAGAATTTCAATGTTGGAATTGCTTGCTGTACCCCATAGTTGGATTCCGTAGGTCCGGTCCAGACAGGTGTTATTACGGTCTTATATAGGGTGATTTTGTTCTGTGTGCTTAGGTTGGAGCCAATAAAATTTTTTAAGTTTCCCTTTGAGTTGTTTGGTTTTGTCTGTGATGTGTTTTTTCCACGTTAATCTCCTGTCCAGGGTCATGCCCAGGTATCTGACTGAATCCTCGCTAGGAATTGACCTGTGGATTCTTACATGTGTGGATTCTTTTTCGTTAATTTTGAAGCCCCATTTACGAAACCACTTTTCCATAGAGTCGAGACAACGCTGGAGAGTGGATGACACAATTATCGAGTCTGCGTGGGAAGCTAGTAGCGTTGTATCGTCAGCAAATGTTGCTACAGTTATTTCTGTTGATATTGGTAAATCGGCAGTGTCGATGGAGAGCGGCAGGGGTCCGAGAACACTACTTTGTGGTATGCCAGTTTCTATTGGGAATGTTGTGTTAGTGGCGTCTAAGTATTTTACCATGAATTGTCTATTGGTTAGGTAGGACTTTAGGATCGAACAGTAGGTTTGTGGTAGAATTTTTTTGAGTTTATATAGAAGCCCTTCATGCCATACTTTGTCGAATGCCTGTTGAATGTCGAGGAATACTGCTGAGCAATATCTTTTCTTTTCTAGGGTTTGGCTGATATTGTGTATTATGCGATGGAGTGGCTCTATTGTTGAGTGTTGTTTCCGAAAACCGAATTGGTGATCTGGCAGTGTTTTCAAGTTCTCTTGGAGTGGGAGGAGTAGCAGCATCTTCTCGAATAGTTTTGATAAGGTAGGTAGAATGCTGATTGGGCGATAGGAGCTGGTTTCGTGTATTGGTTTTCCGGGTTTATGGATGAGAGTAATCAGAGAAATTTTCTAGGCCTTAGGATAGTATTCAAGGCGAAGGATTGCGTTAAAGATTGATGTAATGATTGCAATCCCTTTTATGGGAAGTTCCTTGATTGCTTTATAGCAAATTATGTCGTGCCCCGCTGCTTTCATGGGTTTTTGAGCTATAGATTAGTTCTATGACTTTTGCAGAAGTGAAGGGTTCAATGGGAGGAGACATTTAGAAGGGAGAATGCAGGTATTCAGTAATATCCGCAGCAGTTTTGGAGGAATGGGGTTTAAAAACGTTAGATAGGTAATTTGCAAACGGGTTATCTTTCTCTATAGGGCTACGCGCCCATTCACCTCACGAACAGCGGATTGGTGGGATTATTTGCGGGGGGCGCGCGAGTTTCCTGGAAGCCTTCCATAGTGAATAGTTGGAGTCAGCTGTGGGGGACAAATTGGCAAGATATTTTTGAAAGCAGTCGTTTTTATAATTTTTGATGATTTTGGTTAGTTTCCTAGTTGCGTTGTTTAATTTGCGTTTATCATCCGGTGATCTATGGGTCTGCCAAACTCTTCTTAGTTTACGTTTTTCTGCTATTTTCTTTAATATGTAATGGGAACATTCATATTTGATGATAGGAGTCTTAGTAGGTGTGGAGAAGCGGATGACGTTTATAATACTCATGTTTAAGTATTCAGTGGCTGCATCGATATCTTCGTTAGTTTTTAGTGGAATTAAGGCTGAAATTGAGAGAAGAAAAACTTCTCTAAAGAGCTGCCAATTGGTGAGTTGGTTATGAATAAAGCCATTACGTGGGTTCTCGATAATTGTTGAACTGACTGATGCAATCACTGGGGAATGATCAGAAGAGAAATCCGCCGAGGAGTTGGTTTGGACATATCTAGGCGAGATATTTTTAGTTATGAAGAAGTCAAGTAAGTCAGGAGTTTTCTTACTGTCAGTGGGCCAGTATGTGGGTTCATATGCGGTGAGGTAGTTGAGATTGTTGATAATTATGCTATTTAAAAGATTTTTGCCTCTTACTGTGACCAGTGTGCTGCCCCATTGGGTATGTTTGACGTTATAGTCTCCTCCAGCTATTAATCTATTACCCACAGCGTCAATGAAGTTATCAAAGTTTTCTTTGGCAATGGAGTGTCTGGGGGGGGGGGGGACAGTATACAGCTGAAGTGGTGATTGTGCCGTGGCAGTCTTCTTTTGCTACGTTTGTTGCTTGGAGGTAGCCTTTCCGGAATGATGGAAGTTCGTAATGCTTGGTGCTGGATTTGATAATGATTCTGCTGCCGCCGTGGGCCTTTCCACTATAACCATTTATTTTGAGGTAGTTTTTATCGGTGAAGTGGGTTTCAGATATGAGTATTACATCGATTTGCTGTTGATTAAAAGAGAGTTGTAGTTCTATTTTGTGTTGAGCTAGACCGTTGGCGTTCCAAAGAGCTATGCGTCTTGGTTTTATTTTACGTCGGGGCGTATAAGTTTATCCACGATGAGTATTAATAATGATAGCAAATTATTTATTTGTTCAGATTGTTTTTCTATTAATTTTTCAAGTCTAGAGAAGTTGTCTGTGTTTTGTGGATTAGGAACACTATTTTGAGAATGATCCCTATGGATATCCGGATTATTTTGGTTACCCTGTACTGCTTGGGAATAGGAGATTGAAGTAGTAGTGAATTTAGGAGGTCTAGATATATGATTGGTTGCCTCTTTGGCTCTGAGTTTAGGATACTTGTTTATGTATAAAGTTTTATAGGCTGAGCAACCTTTGTAATTAGCAGGATGATCACCTTGACAGTGGATGCACTTCGCTGGATTTTCCGGCGATTTAGTGCACTGAACAGTAGCGTATGAACCTGCACATTTAACGCAGCGGAAAATATGATTGCAGTATTTCTGAGTGTGACCGTACCTTTGGCACCTTTTGCACTGCACTATCTCTTTTTTAGCAAAAGGTGGTTCAAATTTTACTATTGAGTTCATTAGACGATTGATGTTGTAAATTTCTTTGTTGTTAGACTTTTGTTTTAAGTCAATAAAAAATAGGGATAACGGGTTTTTCGAGATTCAATGCCTTATGTTACTAATATTGATTACTTCGTAACCGCGATTTAAAAGTTCGGCTTTCAATTCATTTAAGTTTGCTGAGTGGTGGATGTTGCGCAAAACCACTCGGAAAGATCTTTCCTGTTTAAGCTGGTAAGTGTAAAAGGTAACATTCACGTTCTTTAGTAGTTTTGTGATCCTTCTATAGGAGTCCGGGTTTAATGGGAGGATTTTGACTTTATTATTGGTTATTTTTAACTTGCAATCTTCTTCGCAGATATCTTTTTCAGTGGTTTTAATCATTGTTTGTATGTCGATGACGTCGTCAATGAAGATAGGCGGGGGGTGGGGGACTTCTTTGGGTATGTTGAGATGTTGGTGTTTCAGCTATGTCCATGTTATCGACAGTGGATTCCAATATTGGGAATCTATTGTAGGTGGACACGTGGTTTGTTTGCGGTATGTTTTGATTGATGATTGCATTATTTTTACTTGCTTCCAATTTACGTTTTTTTTAGTTGTTCGCGTCATTTAGGTAGAGGGATACATTGTCCCTTTGCCACGGGAGAGGAAGGGATGTTTGGGCCATCGTCGAGCTAGTTAATTCGATTGGAATAACTAGTCGAGAGGTTATGAGGCTAAGTTTCGGGTAGAGATTAGGGGCGTTGCAGATTATTCGCTAGTAAGAAAGGAAACACTTGGCTATGTTCACTTTCGACGGATGGGCGACACGTGTGTTTTATGAACTTCACAGAGCACTAGACACACGTCTGCACGCTTCGGCACTCAACAGCAAAACTGACGTTGATCCTTGAGAAAATTGTCGCAAGTGGTAGCATTAACTGTGTCAATCCATGGGATACTTGGTGATGTTACGCTGCCACTAGTTAGTTGTGCGTCTATAATGCTTGACGTGATATGCTACGTAGGATCGTACGCGTAACATAATTAATTAAGCGCAAGTTACCGAAACTTCTTAGACGTAAGTGGTATTCGAAAGTTTATTGCCCTCCCCGAATCGACGTGCACGAAATTCTACGAGCGAAATCATTAGAGGAATTGCATAGAATTGTTGATCTCTGTATCGCTCCTTTGCTCCAGTGTTTTCAGGAAAATCAAACGTGTAAACTTCAACCGAATCTTGGTTTCCCTGCAGTAGGAAACAGATATAATGCATATTTGATTGGTAAGATTGATCGGTAAGACGGGGATGTTCGATTTGAAGTGATGTTATATTTCCCTAAATGAAAAGGGGTTTTATTCGTTTAATATGCAATATATCGTTCTTTTAAATTTCGTCTTTTAAATATTTAAAATCTTTTTTATATTTTTATATTTAAAAATTTCGAGATTTTATTTCATCGTATTATAGTAAAAACATACAATAGAAATTATAGAAGGTATATGAAATTTCCCCTTTTCAGTTTTCAAGCATTTATATACACCGAAGTTTTTATTTCAATAGATATTTATTTATATCTCGATGCTACCATATTTCAGTGCGAGTATAAATATAGAAAAATATAAAATGTAAATTCATGAAAACACAAATGATTTACATATTTTTAAGAATTTTTTAAATTATTATTAATTTGATATATAAATATTTGAATGTGATTTTGAAAATGCTCCTCGCATTGTCGTTCCGCCTCAGAAATGTGTGAAATGGGCGGTCCCTCATCGATTTCCCAAAAACGGGCGAGGTCCGCCTGTAAAGCCATCGTGGAGGCGTGAAATGTATGTGCTGACGGTTGTGGGGTTGGGCTCCCCCTGATGACCCATCCGAATCGCATTTTTTGCAGCCGCAAATCGGGCCCGTTTGAGTAACTGATATTGAATTGACCGTCGCAAAGTGATTCTAGTGTTGGGCCGTAGCTCAATAAGATTTCGATCGGAGCAGGTCTATGGAATGTTGGATCGGCTAGTTGAAGATTTCTCGGTATTTGTATTATTGAGCGATCTATGGGTTGATCTGGAACCCAAGTCGATATGGTTGGAATGACCAGGAACGTCAATATGCGTTCGTATGTGCTGCCAATTGAGGCGATCGAGGCCGAGATATAGCGTTTCGATGTCGTCGACAACGCGTCGAGAGTTCCGATTGGGACCGAACATTTCCGTTGGTTGAGTTTTAATGAATTAGCTAGTTTTTCAGTTATGAAATTCATGCTAGAGCCGGTGTCTAGCAGAGCTCTACAACGGAATTGTTGACTTTTATTGTTGAGTACGTTGACCTGCGCTGTGACTAAGAGATCATGATGCAGCGGTTCAGAATCAAGCGAGGTCAGTGAGTCGGTTTTCTGTGATTCGGTCCTACTTAAAGTCTTCGTCTGAGGTAGTCATTGCTTCCCGGGTCGTTGCGGACTGGACGATGGGTTTACTTCGACTATCTTTTTTCGTGATGACCGAGGTTCGTGTTTTGGCGACGTTCGCGGAGATCCTCGGGGAGACGTTCGTGGAGACGATCGGGGCGACGATCGGGGAGGCGATCGGGGAGACGATCGGGGAGACGATCGGAGAGACGATCGGGGAGACGTGGATACGCGTCTCGAATAATGTGACGAACGATGTATGGGTGAGCTAGGTGAATATCGTCTGTTTGATGATCGGTCGTTCGAAGAATGACCGCTCAATGATCGGCCACTAGATGGTCGTGATTTGCCGTGACCTTGGTGCTGATGCAAAGATGTGTGATGTCGCTGTCTGCATATGCGACATGAACCAGCAGAGCATTGAGCAACAGTGTGTCCTTTACCTAGGCAATTTGTACAGAGTGCAGCCCTTTTTGCAGTTTCAAGGCGTTTTTTGGCAGACTTCGCGTTGATGACATCGCAATGCCATATTTCGTGTGGTCCTTGGCAAGTTGGACACGTCAACGTCCTATGTGAAGTAGTGGATGTGTGGACTCGCGGCGCGTGTTGTCGCTGTCAGTTGTGTTGCTCGGACGCCCCTTTTATCGCGGTTGATGTTGAATTTGTTCTATCGCCGTTCGTCCGTGTTTCGAGAAATTCTATATTGAGAAATGTATATATGACGGCATTTTTTTATCCGGTAGTGTGCGCTACCATTTGCGAATGATGGCTGAAGGTGAATAGTTTGATGAGCACAACGTTTGATGTGATAGGTTCACCTAGTTTCTCTAAAGCTTGGAGATTTACCTTGACCGTCTCAAGAAAATCGTCTATAGCATCGGGTGTCTCCTTTGTTATCTTCGAATAATCGAAGATCAAGTCCCAATGACGCATGCAGACTTGACGGTGACAGTCAAATTTGTATTTCAGAACGTCGATGGCAATTGGGTAATTAATTTCGGTAACGTCGAGCGATTGGAGGCTTCACTCGGCCCTTCCGGTTAAGGATGATCGAAGATAGTGAAATTTTTGTACTGGTGTCAGATGTTCGTTTCGGTCTATTGTTGACAAGAAAGAATCGTAAAACGAATGCCAATTCTCGAGGGTGCCGTCAAAGATAGGCAACTGAATTTCAGGAAGTTTAATTGATGTCGGTTCGCAACCAATGCATGTCTCGCGATTTGTCGGTTTCGAGGTCGATTCTTGTCGTAAACGCTTTAGATGACGGCTTATTCGCATAGCTAACTTGTCACACTGTTCAGTTATCTCGATGCCGAGCGTGTGTTCCTCTTCGTCTAACTGTTCAAGTTCGAGTTGGGTGGTTTCGAATTTCGTCCAAATGTCGTTTAGCCGGTTCTCATAATGTGTTAAATCAACGTTTTCCGGAAATTCGGATTTTTCGTCTATTTGTTTCGTTATGAGTGTGATGCGACGGCGATAATAGGTGCGGCTTCGGCGCAAAGTGGTGAGTCTGTCTGAGGTTGCCATTATTACGACGGCACTTAAATTGTCGATCTAAAGAACGAGCTTACAATGTTGTTGTGGAATGGACGTTGGTCCGGTTATCGGATGCTGCTCGTTACTGTGTGCGTCTCGTTTGACGTGAGACGTTTCCTTGCGGAAGTTGACTTGGTTATTAACGTGAGGCTGCGTGGTTGCGTTCTTCAACTACCGGGTTATGCCTTTTCAAAACTGACGGCCCTTGGCGTTACTTACTTCGCTGTAGTGGTAACGCTTCTGCTGCTATTTATGTTGGATTCGCGTGGCACTGTATGGTAATGGATGTCACTGGTATGCACTTGTCACTTGCCACTAATCCGGCTCGAAGGACCAAAATGTTACGACAGTTCACGGAGAGACGCGATCGCGAGGAAAGCGCGTCAGCGAGAGACGTAAATTCTCGCTACGATTTTGGTAATCGACGCCGCGAATTAGTCGTTTCCCTGTTTCGGTTAAGATAACAGAGGTGGTTAAATGAAGTTTACACTGAATTAGCAGGGTTAACAAAATGGTATATTTTACAATATATATAAATCAAAATACAAAGGCGCGTCAATGATTATTTAACGACTATACAGTTAAATTGATGCAGCAATTCGACTCGACTTTACAATAGCTCTGTGTAATTGAGAGACTAAGCGACTTGAGTTTTGCTCATTTGACACTCTTAGTGCATTCCGTTTGGATCCTCGATCGATACTGATTGCCCTTCGATGGTCCCTTTGTGATCTCTGGGTGGCGACCCCCACCAGCTCGGTTCACGCCACCGATCACGTCACTGATCACGCCATGATCACGCGTGTCACCTTTGTGTGTAGCCAAAACAACGGACCAACTCGAAGATTCCGGACCTCGCCTTGTTGACATCGGCCGACACGTTGTACACTTGTCGGGCCGATCGAGACGGTCCGTCTGCGACACTGCAGTGCCACGAGCGATGGCCAAGAACACGGCCCGTGGTAAGCCTCGTGGCGTAACACAACCATTGTTTAAAAACAAGCGGCCTCGAGCCGGATGTACCTGTTACAACTCCTAGATGAGACGAAGACCAGAGACACCCCCGGCAACGTCAGCCTTTTAACCTCTTCTATTTTTTTCCTACTCCACAAAATTCCATGGAAACTCCTTCGAACAGTCCCTAACCAAGTTTCGAAGCAACAAGCCTACCTTTTCTTTCGGAAAATTTTCCGCGAGCTGTAAACAAAATAGAAACAAGGGGAATCGCGTATTATATTACAACTTAGATGTATATTTTAGCATCAAAACGGTTGCCAAATCCTGTAAACAAAATCTCAACGCCGAATCGCGTGCCATCAGTCTATCTCTATCAATTTATTTTTCGTCAAACTGTTTCACGCATCTTGTAAATAATCATGTCGTCGACATCTTATAGTTCGGCAAATTCGAGTCTGCGGCTTATTGAGCCCTTGGCCCAGTCATAAATTATCGGTAAAGTAAATAGCGACGGACCATTATATATCGGCACGAAGGGACGCTAACGTGTATTATATGTATTATACATTTAGTACGATTATAGATGCAATTTTGGTTTCAACTTCGAACTAGTATTTTAATAACAACACTTGTAATTAAAGTACTGTCTCTATTTTTAAATAGTATTTCATTATACCGGAGCAAAGCAGCGAGCCGTCTATAGAAAATTGCTTTCATGTTTGCAGACACGTGATGTCTTCCGATACTGCTGAGGTTTGCATCTAGCACGAAATCTTACATAACCGTGAAGTACCTTGGTCCGGCATATCACCCTCATATTTTACGTGTTCGACATTTTACACGTTACGATCTCCCACTTTCGACCTTGTACTCTCATATCACAAAGCAACATTTCTCACTGTTGGGATACACTAAACAAAAATCGAAATAATGCTTCAGAATCTGAATAAAGGATTAAATAATCAGTACTATAATATTAGAATATTCACGAAAGAAAAGAGTGAGAGATAAATGATAAAAATATGAAGTTAATTATTATTTGAGATGAAAATTGTAATACGCACTACTGTCCGAAAATATTCGGACCCTTATTTTTGACAAAATATATTTTAATTACAAGATTACGGATATATTGAACTGCAATGATTTCACTCTTTATAATAATCACGGCAATACAGGATGAGACATTATGACGTGTTTAAACTAATAGCGAATATATAATACTACAACCAGCGTCTGTATGTGTCAAATCTGGTGGAACTATTTTGTTAATTGATTACCTCTTCATCTTTGGATTCTTCAATTTCTGAATCATAAGTCAGATTAGGAAGATTTTTCTCGATTGATAAAATGACTTCTAACCTTAATGCAAGTAGTCGTCTTTAGAAAATGAATGTACCACCTACATGCAATACCGATATACGCGGTAAATAGCATTGCTTATAATTTATATCTTTCTCGTTAGAATATTACATATAATTTTCGTTTAACGTTGAATCAACAACAAAATGAATTACGCTGTTCCCGTTAAGAAAAATTGTCGCATCACTACAATATTTTCCATTCGTAAGAGTGTTTCGTGGTTCTTCTTAGTCATTTGAGATAACTCTCAGCGTCTGTATATTCTTCTCTACTACTTCGTGAGGAAGAATTTTGCGCCTTACGACTCATGGGATTTAGAAAATGCAATACTTTTGCAGCTGTACAGTGTGGTCCAATCTCATGCCAAGCCTGAGCTTGCGCCTAGAGAGCTAATATTGTATGCTTCCACGACGCAACGCGACGCGGCGGTCGTAAATAAGACTCCACTTTGTCGTAATTTTCACCTAACTGTCTTATTTAATATCAAGTTGCAAAAAAAAAAAAAAAAAAAAAATAATAGGAGAAACGATGGAACGTAATTTTTGGAGGAGACGAAACGTAACATTTCACATAAATGGAATTTTAAAACATCGTATATATGTCGGATTAGGATTGGAAGTGTGGGCGTCTGAAGAACCTTCACTCGAATTTGCCATGGTAGTCACAGTTGGTGTTTATTGGTACAATCAGGTTTATTACAAGAGACTACAAGTAATCGCGGCGGTCAGATGGTTAGGATGTAACTGGCAATGGCTTCAAGTTCGATAACGAGTCCACGGTTACGGTACGACGAAGTCAATCGTGATACACGATTCTGATTTCGCTTAACGTAAAATAATACTTCTCCCAATAAGCTCTCTCAAATAACTCCCTTGATAACTCTCTCAAGAATTCTCTCAGTAGCTAACTTAGTAACTAACTCAGCAACTCAATCAGCAATTCGCTCAGCGACAACTAACTCTACTGTAATCCAAATAGAACTGCCCTTATATACTCCTTTTCCCACTCCTCGGGTCAATCTTTGTTTTTAAGGAGAGCTGCACAATTATTTCATACTTCTGCTATTACACGTCCCTCCCGTGACCGTCGGTACGTTCGGTGACTCATTATGTCACCTCGAGCCCAAGCCTATCGTCATAAACCTTAAGTACCCGTATAACTATTTCTTAGTTTATTGCTTAAGTGTCGTTATCGTAAAAGTCTGAATTAGGATATTGGGTTCTTCCCAAACATTCCAAAGAAAGGCGCCGGTGTCCTTTCATCTCCGACACGGCCATTCTGACAATCACACGTCCTCGGGTGCATCTAAAATATCGTGTTTTCTTACATTAGACTCGATACAGCTGCTATTATTTACTACTTAATTAAATACTCCAAATAAGCCAAGGGTCCAGTTCAACAACAAAATTTTGTTCGGAGGCTTGACATCCAAAGGAATAAAAGAGAACAAAAATTAGTGACATTATAATTAGTATTCAAAGTGCTAGTTGCATCTTGTGGGTTATCAGTCTGTTTGTTAGGTTGATGTTGTTGTAGATCTTCAGGTCGCAGTTCTGTTCGAGTAGGTTTTGGAAATTTTTCCAGTCTGTCTTTTTGTAATTGAGCCTAGAAGTTTCCTGGTCTGTGTATCAAGTGTCTAGCCAGTTTCTAATGAAGTTTCCTCTCGTATTGTTTAATTCGTTTTTCCAGCTTATATGTTTCGCATTAAGGTCGCCCGCTATTATATAGTAGTTTTCCTGTTTGTCGAGCTGTAAAAGATCAAAGAGATTGTTGAATTCGTCGTTAAATTCTTTTTGGTTTCCGTAGGATGCGTAGGCTGCAGTTATAAATAAGTTTTCCTTATTGCTTATTTTTATTTTTATGATCGTTGTTTCTGGGATTTTGAAACTTGTTATTTTGTTGTTTTGGATTGTTTTGAACTTCAGAGGGTTTTTTATGAGGATTGCCGTTCCTCCCCTTTGTCTAGCGTTCGGTCTGTCTTATCTTATCATAGACTAGTTTTTGAAGTATACTTTGTGTTTTTTGTTCAATTTTGTTTCCAAGATGAGTACAATGTCGGGGGCTTCGGGTCAGCATACTGAATCTTTTTTGGTTTGAAATTATTGAGTTGGTATTTATTGAAATTATTTTCAAATGTTTCAGGTTTAACTTGTATGTTTTTTGCTGTGATTGTTGGTTTAGTGGATTTTGTTTATTCGTCATCTGCACTATTGATAATGTTGAAGATGGCGTTGATCCTTTCTTCGTGTATTGCAAATGATTCTTTTAATTCGTTTAACTGCCTTTGTTGATCGTGTAATGCTTTGAATATAGTTTTTTTAAAATCTTCTATAACGTTTATGATGTTTAGACGAGAGGTATTATCGATTGAGATTGAGTTTTGTACTGAGCGCGGGTTAAAGTTTGTTGTTTGTGGGGTTTCGATGGCCAGGTTTAGGTTTGTTCCTTGTTTCACTACATTAGAGAACTTTAGGTATGGGAGGTATCTACGGCTTATCTGGGCAATTCGTTTAATTTTTGGTTCTTTAGCTTTGCTTATTTTATCGGTTAGCCTTTTGCGCAGCTCTACAAGTTTGGGGCATCCCTTGTATGACGCGGGGTGTCCGTAATTTTTGCAGTTGACACAGAATATTTTGTCTTTGGTTGTTGTCTTTGGTTTGCGTCTTCTTTTTTAATTTTGCACTCGCCTGGTCCGTGCGGCTCAGTGCATTTTACACAGCGGTAAATTAGGTTACAGTTTTGCGCTGTGTGACCTATTCGTTGACATTTGTGGCATTGAGTAGTGTCGTTTTTTCTTATCTTTTTCCCAAGATACTTTGAAGTAATTTAACCGATTTATTTTTAGTAGGTTTCCAATGTTGCTATGGGGAATACTTGTACTATGTTGATTGGGAGTAATATGTTGTTCTCCCTTGGTTTTCTTGTCGAGAAACGGGACACTTTAGTGAAGTGTATATCGTCTATTCGTAGTGCTTGTAGGTCCTCTAGTATTTCTGACTCTGTAAAGCTATTGCCTAGCCCTTTTAGCAGATATGTGTGATGTTTTTGTGATTTGGGTGTGTATGCGTAGAACGCTGTGTTGGCTGAGATCAGTATTCCCTTCGCTTTGTTGTAGTCATTTAAATTTTGTAGGAATAGTATATGCTTACCTGCGTGTATTCGTTTGATATGGAAATTTCCAATGTTTAGCGAATTTTCTATAAGTGCTACTGTGTCTTTTGGGTCCTGAAGGGTTATGTTGATTGGGGGTGGCCTGTCATTCTTTGCTGATGCGGGGGCGTCCGCGTGTTCCTCTACGGGGTGGTTAGTAAGCTGTTTGGTATTAACCAAGTATTAACTTGGCCTCTCTGTGGCGTTGCCGGTGAACGTGGGCCATTCGGGTTATTTGATAGCATTTGCCGCGCTTCCGACGGTGATTGCTTTGATGTTGAGGTGGGTGTATGTGTTCCCGTTTTACCTCATAGTATCTCATTCTTTCTTTTTATTGATTCCAAATTTGAATTTGGCGTTGTGTCCTCTTTTGTTGTTCCAGGTTGTGGTTGTGATTTGCTGGATTCTTGGTATTGTAATATGTCGAATGTATTTTTGGTTGGGATAGTTGTGAATAAATTTGTTTTTGTAGGCTTCATGATTTCGACTTTCTCGGCCTCCTCTTCTTGGGGGAATGCTTTCCTTCGTTTGTGTTTACCTTTTTTTTTCTTTTTTTTTTTTACGTGAGGAAATCCTCATGGACACTCTGCCTCCGCCGCCGAGGCGGAAGCGACAGAGTAGTGTCGGACTCTTACCGACTAAAACCCCACGGTGGTTGTCCTGACGATAATGGGGTGCCCCCGGGCTCTCGTTAGAATTCTACCGGTGTGCACCTCGTCGTCCGTCTTCCTGTCCAGGTGTTAAAGGGAGGCTTCCCGCGTTGGGCAGCCGGGGGGGCCACGCCCCCCTGGCGCCGCGTTACCTGTTGTTGCGGCGAGTGCCTAAGTCAGCGGCGGCGGCAGTGGTGGTGGTGGCGGCTGTGCCACCGCCGCGACTCGGCCGCTTGCGTTTCTCCGTCTGTGCATCGTCCTGGCCGGATCTCTCGCTCTCTCCCTGTTCCTCTCCGCCAGCTCCTTCACTAGCATCACTTGCTCGCAGAACGAGCGGACGGCGCTGTACTCCCGGGGCGATGCGAGCATGGCTCCGACGATGGTTTCGGGGGACAGGCTGTCTCCGATCTCGAGTTGCAGGACGCGTCGGTACCCCGCTCAGCACTCGGCAAGACTCCAGGGTGTGCTGCGCCGTGTCCTCCTCTTCCTGGCAGTGGTGACAGATGGAGGTCACCTACCGCCGAATCCTCTGCAGGTACGCGCCAAAGACTCCGTGCCCGGTGAGCAGCTGCGTCATCCTAAAGGTCAGCGCGACTCCGCCTCGGTCCCTCCAGGCTTCCCAGTTGGGGAGCACGGCGCGAACGGCTCGGTGTGGCCGTCTCGTATCCTCCGCGATGAGTCCGGAGCTCCCACGTCTCCAGTCTTGCCTCGGCGCGGACGCTCGGGGCCGACTTGCTGTCGGTCGGCGTGGGTGTCCTCGTCTTCGTCTCGGTGCGCTCGTCCGAGCGCAGGCCCCTCAGGTGTTCGTAGACTCGTCGGAGCTCGAGGTTTCGCAGCTCGAACGGAGGGGAGGCTGCCAGCACGGTCGCCGCCTCGTAGGAGATGGTTCTGTAGCCCCGCGCTATCCTGATGGCCGCTGTCCTCTGCAGTCTTCGCACCAGGGTCAGGCTGCGGCGGCTGATCGACAGGTCCACGGCCCAGACGGGAGCCCCGTAGAGGACTCGGGACCGAATCACTCCCTCGTACAATCGGCGAACTCCCGATCCTGCTCCGCCGATGTTGGGTAGCAAGCCGCACAGGGCGTTCGCCGCGGCTGTCACCCTCGGGACCAGGAGCTCGAAGTGCGGCTCGAACGTCCAGTGGCTGTCGATGACGAGACCAAGGTACCTCATTTGGCCTCTCACCTGCACGTCTCCCCCGTTCACGGATACCCACAGTCCGGGAGGAGGGGGTCCTCTTCGGCGCTGGTCGTAGAATCCCAGGGACTCGGACTTGACCGGCGACACGTTCAGTCCGATCTTCCATATCGCGCGTACCGCGCTCTACACCGCCGTCTCCGCGAGGCTCGCCGTCTCGTGTCAGAAACGTCCCCCGGCCACGACCAGAGTGTCGTCGGCGTAGCACACTACTCCCGTGCCCGGCGATATGGGGCAATGAAGGACCGAGTCGTACGCCGTTATCCATTGGATCGCTCCCAGTACCTATCCCTGCGGGACGCCTCGTTCCACCGGTCTTCTCACCTCCTCTCCTTTGCTGCCGATGTACTGGATCCACCTGTCGTCGAGGTAGGCCCGGATGGCCCGGACGAGGTACGCCGGTACCTCGAAGCGACGCAGTGCCTCCACGATCCTGTCCCAGGGTATGGCGTTGAAGGCGTTGGTGATGTCCAGTGATACGGCCAACGCCACCCCTCTCCGGGCGACCATGTACTCCGCCATTGATCTCACCGTTCTCACCTAGTCCACCGTCGAGCGGCCTCGGCGAAATCCGAACTGGCTGTCGTACCATCCGGGTGTTCGTCCCGTCATGTGCGCCTCCAGGCGAGCGGCGATCACCCGCTCGAACAGCTTGCCCGCCTCGTCGAGGAGGCACACCGGCCTGTACGCGGACGGCGAGTCCAGCGGACGATCCTCCTTCCGCAGCAGGACCAGTCTCGCCGTCCGCCACGTCCGTGGGTAGACGCCCTCCCTCAGGCATCTGGTGAAGAGCCGCCGCAGGCGGGGAGCCACGATGTCCATCGACTCCGCCCATGCTCGGCCTGGGATTCCGTCCGGACCCGGTGCCACGTCGCGGGATGCCATCCTCTTTGTCGCCTCGAAGAGCTCCTATTCGGTGACTCGGAGCTCTTCGCTCCACTCTGTCTCGTCGTCGAGGGGAGGGGGCGGCTCGGTTCGTCCCGCGTCGTTGTCGTCGTTGCTGTTGTTGTCCCGCCCGGGGAACAGAGTCCCGACGACGTTGGCCAGCACCACCGGATCCATGTCCGCGGTCAGCGGGGTGGCCGAGGGTCTGATCTTCTTCATCACGATCTTGTACGGCCGCCCCCACGGATCGGATTCGACCGCCTCGATCAGCTCCGCCCAGCACCGAGCCTTCGCGATCTTGATCTGCCGCTTGAGAGCGCGCCTCGCCTCTCCGTAGGCCTGGTAGCTGCGGGAGATCTCCTCTTCGTCTCGCGTCCGCCCGCGTCGACGACGGGCCCTTAGGAATCTTCTTCGGGCCCGCACGCAGCTCCCTCGTAGCTCCACGACCTCCAGCGTCCACCAGTGCACGCACCTGGCGCGTCCGCCACACGGACCGGCGCGCGGCATCGAAGCGTCGCACGCCGCGCTCATGCACTTTCAGAGGTCCTCGGCGTCCTCGTCGATGCTCCTCGCGCTCGCAGTCGTCGTCGTCTCGTCTCGGGCGTCCCAGCTCCAGGCAGAAACGATGGCCGCCGCCCGTAGCATCTCTCGATCCCTCTCCTTCCAGCACCATCTCGGTGACGGTCCGGTTCCTCCTCTTCTTCCGCGGGTGACGCTGCTGTCTCCGAGGGCCACCTCCATCAGTATGTGAAGGTGGTCGGACAGGGTCTCGAGACCCACGGCCACTCTCCAGTCCCGGATCCTCCAGAACAGGCGGGATGTCGCGCACGTGATGTCGACCACGGAGGATCCTCTCCACACCACGCAGGTGTTCGCCGAGCCCCTGTTCGCCAGGAGGAGCGCCCCTCGACGCCGTCGACTTCAGGGACGAACGCGACGCGAATGAGGCGACCGACTCTTCGTCGCGCGTGCGAAGGCGAGCTATCGGTAGAGGTGTGCCAACCTCTACCGTGGCCGGGGCGAGAAACACACCGTCCGACCTGTCCAATTGCTTGTGTGATCTGGTCCTGATCACCCTCCTAGCGGATTCCTCCGCGACTCCTTCTGTCTCACCAGACGCGTAAAAGTATCCGGGGGCCTGGCTGTCCACCCCCGAACGGCCGTGGTCGAAAGATAACGACGCAGAGCGGCCCACTTTACTACCGCAAGCTGCGCCGGTACTGGGGTATCCCTCCCCTGCACCGTAAACTATTGCCTCTTTCTTTTGTCTCTCCATCTTTGTTTGTTTAGTTTAATTGTTTATTTAATCTCACACACAGCCCTCATTGATAAGGCTGGTTTGGCTTTTCACCCTTGTCAGAAAATGACTTCCTCGCTGCACTGGTCGTCACAGCGTAACACCTTGCTTATTATTATTGTAATTTATAACTACCACGAGTATTAATGTCAGTTACTAATATCATCGCGAACTCTATAGACGTTCACACTCCGCGAAAAATTGTGCGTCACCTTCCGCAAGTGTTTATAGTCCGCGCTAGGGTGGCCCGTACGGTGGCGCCCCCGAGCGTCGCGGTACGATAATAGCCGCACAGAGCACGTGTAGCCCGCGCTTAATACACTATTATTATCGTAATTTACCGCTACCACGAATATTAATTTCGATTATTAATATTACTACGAACTTTATAGACGTTCACACTCCACGGAAAATTGCGTGTCACCTTACGCAAATGTTTCTGGTCCGCCCGTTTATGTTTACCTGGGTGACCTCTAACCCTTTACATACATTGCGTATACATTGCGATATGTCTTTTTTATGTCTAGGTGACTCTACTGTTATTATTGTGTTTAGAACTTTTTTAATTTTGAATATTTCCTTGTTATTATTTTTAGGTTCAAGTTCTGTTAGGAATAGCGGTCATGGTTGTTTAGCGTCAAATTTGATTATGTTATTTATGGTTCTTACCTGGTGTCCGATTTTTGATAGTTCCTCGCATATGCTACTTGTATTTGTTCTCGGATGTAATCCTCGGATTACTACGTTGTAACTTTTATCAGTTTTGAGCTGGTAAGTGTGATACCCGGCGTTTTTCTCTTTTAGTGCTTTTGTTACTTTTCTAAAGGTTTCTGAATTGTTAGTATGAACTTTTACTTGATCCAGTTTTATTTGTTTAATACTGTAATTTTCTTTTCCTACTGTTTCACTTAGTAGTTCAATTAGGGGGTATATTATTTGGACATCGAAAGATTGGTGGCGGTTTGGCGATGCGGGTTTTTGGTTTTTTGGCTGGGTCAGTTTCTCTCTCTTCTGGCCGTGCGCTGAAGGAGTTACGGAGGGTAATTTCCTGCAGCCATAGTTGTTTTTCTGCTTCTGCAGCCATCCTAGCATTTGTGTTTAATGAAATTTTGCGCTTTTTGTTGGAAGTTACCACCTTCCAGCTTCCATCCTGGTGTGACAGTTCGTTGATTCCCATTTCTATTTCATTTGTATTTGGGCAGTCATGCTCTTCGTTTGTTGGTTGATTTTGATTTGCTATATCTACAGTTTTGTTTATATAGTATGTTTCACCTTTATTTGTAATCTTTATTGGTGGTATTTGTTGCATCTTGGGCCTTCCACCACCTGGCGATGGGCGCCGTCGTTTGTCACTTTGTTTTCCCACTTGTCGCACTCGCGGAAGCACTGATTTATCATTGCCGACTATATTGCTCAATAATTCGATAAGCGGATCTATTATTTGGGCCTCCGCGAATATTGATGGTGGTTTAGTTATTTTCATTGTTTGCGTTGCGTTTTTACATGACGAGTCGTCATCTATTTCCTCCGTTAAAGAGCTGAAGGAGTTTCTTAGAGGTACTTTTTGCAGCCATTGCTGATTTTTTGTGTTTGGGTTTTCTACAGTCCTTGTGCTTGGAATTATTTTGCGTTTTTTGCTGTTTATTGCTATTTTCCAGTTTTCGTCCTGGTAATATCTGTCATCATCTTGACTGCACTCCTCTTGTCTCCCCTGCTCTTCTATTATTTCTGTATCCATATCGTTATGCTTGTCGTTTATATAGTGTCTTTCTCCTTTTTTTTAGTATTTTTTTCGTTGGAATCTGCTGCATTATAACTGTTACGTCGCGTGAAACGGTCAGCGCAACGTCTCTAATTACCTGTCCGCCAAGGGTCTATACCGTTGTGCAGACCCCCAATAAACCTAAGGACCCACTATAAACCTAGGCTTTCAGTTTACCTTTTGTTTCGATATTCCTATCTAACTTCTATTAACCTTGAAGGATTCGTTGCTCTCGTAAGTATTATTGGTTTATGGAAGGTCCCTGGAACAGTCCTTAGGTTTATTATGCGTTCGTACAAATTACGGAAAAGGCGAATATTTCCCTAATGGAAAAGTCGGTTTTTCCCGTGAATAATGTTACTCCCGAGTCACGTCGGTCGGAGATCCTCTTCGCCAATCGTCATTTATTAACACCGACTATAACCAATGGACATCGTGGATCGCAACCCTCACGTTCTAGCGAAAATTGTAAACAACGAATCCACGTCCTTAGTGCAAAAGACACACCCACACCGAGCCTTCTTCCGTAGTGCTACAAGAACGCAGTGTTACTGTTCTTAAAATCCTCTTACAGTCAACACCTGACTTGTGCTCCTATCCTCCGAGCAGTCACCTCTGGATATCGTGTTAAGTTCGCAGCGTGTTACTTGTTGAAAAATATAAAATCTATAACCCTGTAAATCGCAGTGTTAAACTCACTCAACTACCCCTATTCTCCTAACCGAAATCAGGGGATCGATCTATCTCGTGGTGTCGATTCTTGCAATCGTAACGGGAATTTACGCCTCCCGTTGACGCGTATTCTCGCGTCCGCGTCTCCCTGCGAGTGGTCGAAAAAACAATAACTTTCCTACACTTTCACTGTTCTCAACACTTGAACGCCCGACTGCGGCACACGACCGCTCGCACACGTCTGTTCACCTCGGCCGCCCGAGGAGGAATCATTTTGGATACATGTATCACATTTTAATTGTACTTGCTCAAATTTTTCTAGCATTCCCTCAACTAATTTTTTCTTACACATTGCATCTAAATAATTAAAGTCTACATGTCCTAAGATCCTGAAATTTTTCCTTGTATGTCATTTTTTTCTACATTTTTAGCGTGAGATTCTTGCCTTTCAATGTAACTACTTATTTTATATAATCCATGATCTGTGAATGCGATCCCTATCAACTTTCTGTATTTATTATATATATGTAGTAATCACTGCCCCAAGTTGCTCTGGAGGAACCGTATAAATCTATTTTACCAAGTCCATATCCATAGCCTCCCCCCAGCCATCTGCCTCACTCGTGATCCTTTCTTCTTCTTGTGGTAGATCTCTCGCGTTGCCACCCTGTCTACTGTCCGTAGCAGGCTCCCGAATCCGTTTGGTCCCTTTAGTTTTCGGCGGAACGCATGCCACCCCTTCCATTCTGTGGGTGGCGGGCGCACCAAGCGACTCACAGAGAGGGCACCTGGGCACGGAGGTAGAGCAGCTCTTGGTCTGATGACCGATGCCTCCGCACCTGTAGCATAGCTGCCCTCGGTCTACCGTAGATCCGCAGGTCACTCTCACGTGTCCCAGATCTAAAGGGTGTCCCGAAGTTTCTCCTTGCCGACCGAGATGTCGATCTTAGTTACCCTCAGCTCCGCCGTTCTTGTGGTCTCCTGCACCGGCCCTCCTGTTGGGGTTCGTTGTGAGGTGCCAGGCGCCTTGGTAGCACCTCGCCTCTTCGCATCCTCCTTCTTTCTCTTGTGCGCGACCACCTCCCATTCACCACCCGCTTACCACTTCGAGGACGACGATATTTGGGTGGCATTACTCTCAACCGTGGTTGTCTTTCTCTGCCTTGTTTGCGGACTATGACGCCACACACCCGGCCTTTCTTGATTGCTCTTTTCGTAGGGCCTCGATCACCTTCTCTAGTATCTCCACCCGCATCTCCGCTATCCAGGCAGCTCCAGTGCCGTAGGCGGGTCTCGTTCTCCTTGTCAGTTCCACCATGCCCGCGGCAATAGTGCTTGTTACCTCCTTTAATGCCTTAATGTAGGTGTCTTTTAAGTTCGACGATATTGTCGCCACTTTCAATACCCCCTCTACTTGCTGAATTAGTTCGGCTCCTATGTCTTCTCATGGAGGGTGTTCTCATCTGCAAGGTCAGTTCCATAGGTATGTCTGGAGTTGTGGGTGTCACAACTTTTTCTTCCCCTGGACGTCTCTGATGAGAATGGGGTCCCATAGGCCATTAGCCCTTCAACGTCCGAACTCGTACTTCCATGCGAGTTTCCTGCCGTGGTGTTTCTTGCATCTGATTCGGTGCTTGGAGCCATGACAAGATCCATACCTGAACTCTCTGGTTTATCCATCCTACTTGCAACCCACATGGATTTTCTAGTTACCTCTGATGCAGGTTCCATTCCTTCCTCCATATCCTGTTTTCTCCTAGTAGTATTCTCCTCGTCGGATGCGGGCGCCCGTCTAGTGGTCTTCAGCATAGAGGGGCCATGCGGCTGTGCTGTCGCGCGTCGCAGAATGTCTGCGTCTGTTCACGCGTGTCTCGAGACGTACCCGTGGGGTGGCGCTGTCAGCGTGCGTGCTAACCTGTCTTCATTACTTCTTCGTCGACAGGGCTGAGTGCTTTCTCTGGCTTTCCTGTCCCATCCAGTTCTTTCCTCACCAATTTTCTTGCGCACTTTGCACACGCGCACTTGTACAACACTCTGGTCCACTTTTCTTATCGCCTTTCCTTGCTTTCACTATAATTTAGTCTGCAGAGTACGGAACAATGTAAACGCGTCCTCTTTGCATGCCAACACTTTCCGACCCCCGTGTTTATTTCATCTGCTTGGCAAGTACTAGAATGGCTGTGTTACTTTCTCGCGCGCTTCGCGTCAGCTTACCGAGGCGTGCTTGTTGCCAGTCTGAATTAATTTCGCGCATAAATTGTTGTCGAATTCCCCAGAGACCGGACGAAAAGAGCGCTGTACAGAAAGTAATATCGTTACTTGAAGCACCGGCGGAAGTAACGGTACGAAGTGTGACGGCAAGATGGCGACAAAGGAGAAGCAAAAAGGAAAAATGTGAAGTGATGGGCGGGATAGGGCTGAGAAAAACTGGAATATATATAATAACAAAAATATTTATTTAACAATATAATCGTAAAGTACACTTGGCATAGAACTCGCGGTTATCAGTTTAGGTTAGAGGTGCGCGATTACAAGAACAAACTCGGGTAGGTGCGATTCGATATGTGATACGAGTTCAGACGATGATTGCCGGATGTGTCGAGTAACTTGGATCAATGATTGATGCCCACTATCAATTCGTACTGGCATCTCGTGACTCGCCTCACGGCTCTCTAACAACTTACGACTAAAGACTGACTACTGACGACTCTAGGTAACGACCGGAGGGTAACGAATCTATGTAAAGACTGACTTTCCATCACGATGATGCTGCGGGTGTGTCTAAGGATACGAGATCATCGGATTCGCTGAGGTAAGCTTTGGTTTGGAAAGTGAGGGAAATGGGCGTCGTTGTTTATTGGCTAATTTTTGTGTTGGTCGTTGGAACAGGATGCTAACTGCCCTTGAGAGGAAGTTGCTAGCCTGAAGCGTCGTACGTGGGAGAAAGCAGATTTCTCGTGTGTTCCCGTAGTAAGTGGTAGGCTTAGAGACTGATGAAACAGAGACTATTTGTCCCTTTGGAGGACCTTAGCTAAATAAATCCTAAGATTTATAGCGGATCCTTATGCTAGCTGAAAATGTTCTGTAGGAATGCATCGACATCTGGCACTCATCTTGACCGAAGGATAGGATCTTTGTGTAGCGAGCCACGGAACAGAAACCGTTGGAAGGTTTGTTGTTGAATGCCGCTACAAATGGACAAAGCGAGTCATTAGCCGAAGGACGAAGAAGGAACGAGCGTCGAAAACGTTTCGAATGAGATACTTGGTCCCTGAGAATATCCTGGAAAATGGGAAAACGGATGCTGGAAGAACGAAGATGAAGAGGAATCGCAAAGAGCAAAGGCAAGAGCGACAAAAATGGCAAGAATGAGAGGATCAAGGAAAATAGAGGATGCTTCTTCATTTTCATTAATAAAACATCTTGTTGGGTAAGAAGTTCCATAGAAAAAGAGATGGCAGGGATAGAGAAAAAGCGAGAAACCAGAAAAGATTGTAGGAAGACAACAGGTTCGCTAGACGGCGCGGTTTGCGACTGTTTCTGAATAACAACGAAATACAAAATAGTTGATAGCGATTGGAGATCTGGTAAGAGCGAGTTGTACACCGGCTATTCCTCAACCACACTGCTCTTCTCTACCAAACCGCCACCATCTTTAGCTCCTCAAAACCGCAAGTTCTTCTTACGTGTTTCTACCAATGGTAAGAGTCTCTTCCTTAAGATTCTCTCTTCGTCTTTCTCCCGTCCCTCGTGGTTCTCTACCACGCTGACGCTTCTCCATGGACTATTCCTTGTCCGTGAGGGGTTAATCCCTCTCCGGGGAAAATTAGCCTCCTGTTCGCAGCTTGTCTCGTCTACCCCTTTCGGAGTTGTGTCTCTCGAATTTCGCCGATTTTTCAGTCTGCCGAGACTAAATTGATATTGTTCATTGCACAATCATGAGATTGTACGAAATTCATTTGATTACTTCGAAGATGAGTGGAGAGCGGTTCTGAAAATCGAGTGGAAAACCTCGTCTCTATTTCCCTTAGCTTTCTTTCGCTTCGTCTCTTGTTGCGGTATAAATGACACAAGGGGCTAAGAGAGTAATGTGAATGTTGTTCAGAAAATTGAAAGGAGTTAGGAAAGATGTTTACGTAACATATTCGCTGCTATCGATGAAAGCAAGTTATGAAACAACTATATTTTAGTAACAGTGAATGCATTAGGTTACTATAATATATCGAGCAAATTCTTGAAATTTATTCTCATAATCGCAACTGAATAGAGTCGGTACAGTGTACATTGCAAAGACAGAACAAAATTACAAATGAAACGTTGCCTTATAACGTAACTATCCTCCGTAAAAACATTCAGTCAGTCTACATCAGATCGAGTAACAACACGGTTCAAGGAACGTCTACGACTCGTCTATCGGGTATATTAATTACCATTCGTCTATCGAATAATTACCAATGTCTATAAAACAGTTAGTTATCATTTTGTCAACCGAAGAATTTTATATGTGTTAGTCTGTCAATCAATTGTCAATATCGAAATCGAGTAAGATTTGAATAAATCATTACATATTGTAAGTTTACTTTCGAACAACTTTAATCCTTTCCTGTGCCAGTATTCCCGCACATAGCAGGTTAGCCGAAAGTGGAGCTTATTGCCAGTTGCATTAAACGTCAGTTAACGTTACCTTCTCATCGGCAACTAAATAGAACGTAACAATATATACAAATATAAAGTTTTTGGTGACAGCGGTAGAATACGCTCCACGGAGGATTAAAGTTCTTACGGACACGCTCTTGACGTAGTTAGAAAAAGTGAAAGCGTGAGATGAAAATTTTCGCGTATTAACCGACATAAGCCTAAGGGTTGCTAAATTAGAGGAAAACGCGCAGATAAGTAGAGTAACAAACGAAACTGAGATACCTACACCATCACCGATAACACCGCGAGAGACCAGAGCGATCGAGCGTAATTCCCAACCGACTAAGTTAAAAGACGCGATCGATTCGGTATCAGTGTTCGACGGCCACCAACCGTCTGTATTTCAGTTTTTAAGGGTATGTGAGCGCCCACGAAATATGGTTCCAAGGCATCAAGATCCTCAATTGGTAAAATGACTAATGAATAAGCTTCGCGGACACACATTTCTCGCCGTAGAAGACTGACAGATAATAAGTTTGAACGATTTTGGGAACGAATTGAAAGATATGTTCGGTCCAGGAAATGCCGTTAACGAATATAGGGGAGAATTGGGAACAGTATTCCAACGATCAAGAGAAGATATATTAGATTATATGGACCGCGTTAGAAATCTCAGACTGGCAATAATGGATGGGGAAAGATGCGAGTATGGCACCACATCCCACGATTTCTCCGAATTGTTTCGATAAAGATAAACGAAACCCCGAACACTCCAACCGCAGGAATAGAGTCCCCAGACTTGAGGAATAAAACTAAATTGCTATTAGACTCCGGGTCAGAAACAAATATCATTAAAAAACTTACTTTACCCGATTCAGCGATCATCGACGAGCAAGAATCAATCGAAGTTCGAGGAATGACGGCAACAAGCCTGGTCACCCTAGGGCAGACAGTAATACAGGTTGCGGGCCATCCAGTTATTTTCCATGTAGTTGATGACTCATTGCTGATCGATTAAGACGGAATCTTAGGATCCGAATTTTTCGCAGGATGCAAGGCTCGCTTTGGTTGCGAGCGAAAGCATATCAAGTGGGGAAGTATTTATATTCCATTCGATACAAGAGAAAAGGTAATCGTGCCAAAACGAAGTTCGGTACCGTGTACTATCAACATTGCAAATCCGGAGATGAACGAGGGATATATTTCAAAAATCGAGCCAATTAAGGGAGTCCATCTTGCTGAACCATAAGGGACGAGGTTATATGATAATAATAAATACCACAACGAGAGATTACGAATTTACTACACTTACAATGGTAATTAAAGAATTTGAAAATCTCACCTTGCTCCCTAACATGACGTGCAATGCTATTTCAAAATCAAAAGAAAGTAAAGTTGACAAAATAATTGAATTATCACGACTCGAACACTTGAACAAAGAGGAGAGAAGAATCAAGATAGATTTCATATTCCAGGAGATACGCTGGAAGGAACTGAAGTTCTAGAGAATCGAGTAATTACGATGGATGATATACCAATTCATATTAAACAGTATCTCCGTATAATTCTCCGTTATGGATTGTACCGAAGAAACCAGACTCGCAAGGAAACAAACGTTGGAGATTAGTTATTGATTATAGAAAGTTTAATGATAAAACGATCGGCGATGCTTATCCGCTCCCCAACATCACAGAAATATAGAATCAATTAGGAAGTGCAAAATATTTTTCCACGTTTAACTTGGCATTCGGCTCCCACCAAATCCAAATGGCCCAGAAGGATGCCGACAAAACTGCATTTTCAACATCGTACAGATGCTTTCAATTCAAAAGAATGCCCTTTGGATTAAAAAACGCCCCAACAACATTTCAACGCTTGATGAACTCAGTGCTATCAGGATTGCAAGAAGTAAAACTATTCGTCTATCTGGACGACATAAATCAAGAAAATGCATTCAACAATTTATAAACAACATTAATGACAACACCTATTCTACAATATCCGGATTTTTCTAAACCCTTCAACCTCACAACAGGCGCACCACGACACGCAATAGGCGGAGTATTGAATCAGAAACTGATTGGAAAGGATTCGCCAATCGCGTACGCCTCTAGACTACTAAACCCCGCAGAACAAAATTATTCTATCATAGAAAAGGAATGTCTGGCAATCGTCTACCTGTATGGTAGGAAATTTACTATAGTAACTGACCACAAACCGTTAGTATGATGAATTCCATTAAGGATCCCACGTCGAGAATTTGGAAATGGAAACTGAAATTATCAGACTTTGAGTTTGATATTCAATATAAGGAAGGACGAACAAATGCAAACGCAGATGCATTGTCTCGAAACCCGCCAGAGGTATGACTGCCGATTAGAAAGAAAAAACGAGATTACCCAGATCGATATCCGCATCTAAAAAGATTTCAATCGGATGCCTCGACCGAGCACTCTGAAACAACTCGGCAACGGGGAGAAGACGCGAGACTTACGGTACTTGCGGAATTAAAAAATTCCATGAACGCAAGACTCAGTTACGAGAGTTAATGATCATAAAGTGATATTGGTCGATATACAGGGCGCTCCGATAGATAAAGGAGCCTTGGAGACAAAGGAAATAGGAAGGCTACCACATTACGAAAGACTCATGTTGGAAAGAGCAAGGTTGAATCAAGAAAATACATCGTATCCTTACCCGCAAAGGAAGACCGAAATATTCCTATAGCGCCAGAAAATCTACTAAACTCGTTGAGATCCTTACTGGACGTAGTAAACGAAAAACAGTTAACGTCCTTTAGCATTAGCAAAGGAAATTTCGAAGAGATAACCTGGCGACACACAATTAGGAAATTGAAGGAAGTATTTATGGAGAAAACTATAACTATCACCATCTGCACTGGGGAAGTAATCACACCATTAGAGTTGAAATGCGAAATAATATAATGCGAGAAAAACATGAGTCGTCCGTAGCCGGACACAAAGGAGTAACGAAGACTTATCAGAGAGCAGCATTAGACTTATCAGATGACTTATCAGAAGACAGCATTATTACTGGGAAAACATGAAGAAGGAAATTCAAGAATATGTAAAGACCTGCAGAGAATGCCAGTTAAAAATAAATAGAACGTAACAGCAAGCATCGCATCGAACTTTGAGATTCTGTTTAATCACGGCGGGATCGCGAACGAAACTCTGGTTCGCGAAAGAAATCGCTCGGAAAGTTGCCAGCGTTCTGCATTGCCAAACGAGCAGAGGAGAATTTAGTAAAGCTGACGACCTAGAAGTATGATCTCTCGAAGATCATTAAGCGAACAGCTGCCTAGGATAATAGACTGTGAAAATACCAGTAAAGGAGAGATTTTTGTTCCATTGGAATCTTTATCTTTAGTCGCGAACATTGGTCGATTATTTATCGTAAAAATGATCAGCAACTATATTAATGATATTTTTTAACTTAGTTCTAATATAATCCATCTATGTTTGCAATATCTATCTTATTTTCTAATTAAACTTGGAGAAATTTTATTCGAAATAAAAATAAACAGTAACATCTTGAAATAATAAATTATGTGTTAATTAATCTTAAACTTCATTTTCATTTCAGTTAGTTTAATTAAATTTTTAGGTTTAGTGGTAATTGTAATACTGGACATGAAATTGTATAAATGTAATATATTCATAAAAAAGTGTTTACAAGTGTTCGAACATTTTCGTGAATCCGTGTACTAATAGTTATGAAAAGCAAAATTCGCGGAATCTCACAAATTCCAGTCATAATTCATTGTATATCACAATAAAAGCCTGTGCTTATATTCCTAATAAAATATCTTCGCTACTGTAATAAGCCGAGACAAAGGTGGATGTTACGTCGCGCAAGACCTCTGCGTGCCATCCCGCGCCGCTTGACTACCGACGGTCTGCGTACCGTCATTACGACCCTTAATAAAGCCAAGGACTCATCATAAAACGTTAACATTTTAACGTCATTGTTTCAACATATGTCTTCAATTCACGTGTTTGGCCTGAAGGAATTACTCATCCTATAAATATTTTCGATATATGGCTGGTCCTTAGAATGGTCCTTGGGTTTATTACACGTTTGTACAAATTACGGAGAAAAGCGGGTAATCACCTAACGGAAAACGTGGATAAGTGTTAACGGAAAATTCGGTTTTTCCCATGAACAAGGTCAACCCCGAGCCACGTCGGTCGGAGGCCCCCTCCTTCGATCGTCATTTATTAACGCTGACTATAACCAATGGACATCGTGGATCGTTACCCTCACTTTCTAACGTAAATTGTAATCAACGAATCCACGTCCTTAGTTCAAAAGACACACCCACACCGAGCTTTCCTCCGTAATCACACAAGAACAAACTTTACTTGTTCTCGTATCCACCGAGCAGTCACTTCATCTCTAGATATCATGTTTTCGTATATAATCTATGTCCTTCATATTGTATATAACGGTATAGCTCGCTGTGTATTAATTGTTGAAGAATATAAAGTTTATAACCCTGTAAATCACAGTGTTATACTCCCTTAATTACCTCTATTCTCCTAACCGAAATAAGGGGATCGATCTATTTCGTTGTTCCGATTCTTGCAATCATAACGGGAATTTACGACTCCCGTTGACGCGTATTCTCGCGACCGCGTCTCCCCGCGAGTGGTCGAAAATACAGCGGATGATACATGGTGAACGAGTAATTTGAAGTTGCTTAGTTAAAGGGAAACAATTACAGGAATTTATCTTCGTAAAGCTGCATATTAGAATACCATCGCTAACGAAACGTTATTAAAAACTCAAATAAGCTATTGCTTAACACGTTGGCGTCGTCAAGACCCACCGGTAGGTCTCACGTGTATGTTCCGTGAGGCGGCGCGACTCACCGATGGGTCTCTCGTGTCTGTTCCGAGGGGCGGAGATGAATATCGGCACCGGCGTCAACGTGTTAAGCAACCCCTTGCTGAAAGGCTTTAGCGTTGCGTTACAACCTGTCGTATTTTTTAATTCACTAGGATGACATGATAAAACGAAAGACGTAGGATAGAGAGGTATTAGGTTTTAAAGCGTGTTTGATATTTGATAAAGTATTGTATTACTGGCGCAGTGGTAGGTCATTTTCAAAAAGCTATTTCATGATGTTTGTAATTTCAGTTTCCGCTTAATATCGTACTCGAAACATTTAAATACTACGGATGTTTTCAATGCTGTCACAGAAATATCGTGAAATGATAATTAAATAACGGAAGATTAAGCTGCAGTTCTTTTTTAAAATCGTAAGTAGGTATATGAGCAAGTCAATATATACATATTACATAGCAAGTCGATTATAATCTTTTATGTTGACTTATTTCTTCTGTGTTTCACGTTTTTATGATTTTTACTTTGATTACGATTCTTATGAAATTGAGGTACTTTGGTAAATAATTAGAAGCATAAAATCATCAGAGCATAGAAGTATCAGAGTATACGATATCCATGATATTTGTTTGAATCTACAACGGATATGTATATCAACGAATCTATGTAATAATTTGCGGATATAATTTATAAGGGGCAACAGTTTACATAACAGTTAAAATATTACAGGCTACAACTCTTCTTTACATATCCATTGTAAGAACAACAATCAATCGTGCCCTTAAATTAAAACCGGTATCGATCATTCGAGAAAAATACTTTTGACGATAAATAATCTTCCTCGCTCATGACCTGGTCGCTCGGACGCACATACCGTCATTCAGACCCCAATAAACCTAAGGACCCACCATAAACTTAAGCTGGTAGTTTAGCTTTATATTTATTTATAATCCTGCACATGTACCGGTTTATGGCTAGTCCTTAAAGCAGTCCTTAGGTTTATTATACGCTTTCAAAGTTCACGAAGAAAGGCGACTAAATTGCTTTACGGAAAAGCTGGGTTTTTCCAGTAACGTCATCCACAATCCACATTGTTAGGAGGCTTTCTCCTCCTATTTTTCATTAACATGAGCTATAACTAATGAGCAACGTGGATCGTTACTCTCTCTTTTCCTAATGAAAAGCAGGATCAACGAATCCGCTTTCTGCGTTTGAAGCAATGTAACGAGACCGAATTTTCCTCCGTCATGACATGAGAACGGAGAGCTAGTTGAAGTCCAGTCAACAATCCGATACACATCTTAGAATCACATCTCAGTCATATACTGCAGATACATCACTTAGATATACATCAGAGTTCCATATCAGTTCGAAAACGGTCAAATCGCGACAACTTGTAGCAAATATAAATTGTGAACACATATTATAACCTGTTAGATCAGAGTTATACAAGATCAACCAGCCGTATTGTCTTAACCCAAATAGGGGATCGAACTGTTCGTGAGGTCGATTATTCTAATCGTAGGGGGAATTTACGACTCCCATTGACGCGCTTATTCAAGATCGCGTATCCCCGCGAACGGGTGAAACACCTCCCGTTAGCTATTTTTATCCACGATGAGTACATTATGCTACTTGAGAACCATTTTCCAGAGTAGCTATATATTATAATATAGTACATAGTAGAATATAAAGCATGTATATAGCATTTTTAACATCTCTTAGATCTTAGCTATCGTATTACATCGTATATCGATACAGTACTTCTAAACTCTGGCTATAATTTTACAGGTTTAATTTACCATCAAACGCAAAATAAACACGAAAATGGAATAATAAAGTTTATCAAAGCATCGTTCTTACGAATAAAAATCTCGTGTATTCGAGTTACAGTTCAATTATCATTCCAAAAAAACATATTTCGAGATCATAGGTGAATAAGAAAAGATACTTGCAGGCCAAACCATGTACAGTACACAGGCATTCGTCATTTCAAGGAGAAGCATTGAGCTTGCAGAAACATGTTCTGCTTCTTTCAATGTTCTGAAAATAATACGAGGTTACGTCATACGAATTACGTCCGTGAAATGTTTAACTTCAAACAAAATTTCAAATTTCCTTTTTAGTTGAAAATACGAATGTGTGTAAGAACCCGTATAGGAAAAGATGGTCAATATTTTAGGGATCCTGAAAGAAAGTTAGGCTAATCTGCACAAGTTTTTTTTATTTATTTAAATCTTTACATTCTCAATTTGTCCAATTTGAACATTTGGTAGAATCTTTTAACTGTTTGATTATCATGTGGGCTACCCCCAGCGGGGTACCATCTTCGTGTTTGCTAGGTTATATCCTCTGTGAGGTTTGCGGGGTGTTTCCTTTTCAGTCTTCTTTCCATAGTTGAGGTATTGATCGTTTCCGCAGCCAGCCTGTTCGGGTGTGTTGCTATTCTTTCCTTGTATTTTGCGAAGTATCTGCTAATATCTTCTTTGACCGTTGGCATTCCCAGGTCCTTTCGTATATCCTCGTTTCTAACGTACTATGGGGGATTTACTATTGTTTTTAGCATTTTTGCTTGAATTGTTTCTATTTTGTTTATATGGCTCATTGCTGCTGTCCCCCATAATGGTATTCCGTATGTCCATATTGGTTTTAAGATTGTTTTCTATATTTTTACTTTGTTTTCTAGACTTAGTTTGGATTTTCGGCTTGTTAGCCAGTACATTTGTCTCTTTGTAGCCTGAATTTTGTCTATTATTGATTTAATATGCTGTTTCCATGTGAGTTGTGTATCTATGTGGAGTCCTAGGTATTTAACTTTCCTTGTTTGTGTTATGTGCGTGCCGTTCAGTAGGATGCTTGGTGAATTCTGTTTTCGCAGTGTGAATGTAATGTGGTTGCACTTGTTGGGGTTTGCTTTAATTTGTTTATCTTGGAGCCATTTTTCTATTTTTGTGGTATGTTCTTGTAATAATGTGCCTGCTGTTTCCAGGTTAGAGTGCCTAACTAGTACAGCCGTGTCGTCTACGAACGTTAATATTTTACTGTGAACAGCTGTTGGTATGTCTGCCGTGTATATTGTGTATAGTATTGGTCCTAAGACGCTTCCTTGCGGAACCCCTAACTTGATGTCTTTAACTTCAGAGTATGTGTCCTTGATTTTTATTACGAAGGTTCTGCTGCTTAAGTAAGATCTTATTAATTGGTATATTTGCTCCGGAAATGGTTTTCTGATTATTTGCAGTAGGCTTTCATGGTTTATTTTGTCAAATGCTTTCTCGATGTCCATAAAGAGGGCTGTACAATATTGTTTGTTTTCTAATGTTAGTATTATTTCGTTAATGAGCCTGTGCATTTGCTCTATCGTAGAGTGTTTGTTTCTGAATCCAAATTGGCGATCTGGTATTAATTTTTCCTTCTCTATTATTGATTTTAGGCAGTCGTATATTATTTTATCTATTATTTTGGAAAACACAGGAAGTAGTGATATTGGTCTGTAAGATGCAGTTTGGTGTAAGTTTTCTCCTGGTTTAGGTAACATTACGATCTGTGCTAGTTTCCATAGTTTAGGAAAGTATTCGATTCTTAATATTGCATTATATATTATTGTCATTAGTCGTATCGCTTTTGGAGGAAGGTTTTCCAAGATTTTAGCATTGACTAGGTCGATTTCTGGTGCTTTATTGTTCTTTTGTTTTCTCCATTATGTTTCTAATTTCTTGTGCTGTAGTTTCAGGTATGGTGTAGTCAGTTAAGGTACCAGTGGTTTGCGCATCCTCGTCCGTATGACATTTGAGGTTACTGTTGATATTATGTGGTGTAAATGTGTTGCAAAGATAGTTGGAAAATTCTTCAGCTTGCTCTTCGTTGCTACTTGCTCATGTGATATCTGCTTTTCTGATTACTGGGACTAGTTTTATTCGCTTCTTTATTTTTTTCCTGGCTTTCCATAGGGAGTAGTTGACGTTCTCGTGTGCAGATAGTGTCTGTATGAACTTTGTGAACTCGTTACTAATGTGTTCTTTTATTTCGTTTTTTATTTCCTTTGCAAGTTTGTTTAGGTGTTTTTTGTTTTCTCGTGATCTATGTTCTTTCCATTTTGCTTCCGCTTTTCTTTTTTCTCTAATTTTTTCAAGAATATCTGGCGGAATTATTTTTGTTTATATATTGGTTGATTCAGGTATAGTTGTTGCCCATGGTGTCTCTTGAATAGTTTCTGTCAATATTGTTACTGCCTGCTCGATATGTTCGGGTGTTTTCAATGGGATGTTGCAGTTGATTTTGCTCTCGATTATTTCTTTAAATGTTTGCCAATTGGTGGTTTTATTGCACAGTGTCTCCGGATTGTTATAGAGTATTGGTTTGTTTCTATATGCAATTATTATGGGTGTATGATCGGTGCTAAGCTCGAGGCTGGGTGTTATTTTTAGTTTATTTGTGTTTAGTTCCTTTGTAACTGCAAAATCGAGTAGGTCAGGTATTTTGCTCAGGTCTGGCGGCCAGTATGTCGGTCTTCTTGTGGATAATATATTGAGGTTATTGTTTCTAATGTATTTTTCCAGGTTTCTACTTCGAGGTGTAGTAATTCTTGATCCCCATAGCGTGTGCTCTGCATTGTAGCCTCCCGCTGCGATATACTTGTCACCTAAGTGTTGAAAGTACTCTTCTCACATTTTTGATGTCATTTTGTGTCGCGGTGGTACATATACTGCCTATAACTGGAAGTGGTTGCTGCTAGTTTGTACTCCAACGGTGGTTGCTTGGGTATATTCCTTTCTAACTTGGCTGTGTAAGTAGTGTTTGATGTCGTTTCTTCTTATTACTGCGGTCTCTCCGTGTGCTTTTCCTGAGGGGTGTTTGGTATCACATATGATGTAATATGGTATTTTCATGTAGCTTTTTGAAGTGAAGCATGTTTCTGAAGCAAGTAGTATGTCGATATTATTGTTATACAGGAATGTTTCAGTTTCTAGGGCCCGTTGTTGTAGGCCATTTGAGTTCCATGCTGCTATTTTCAGTGTGTCCGTTTTTATTTTTTGCTTAGCATGTTTGTATATAGTTGTAACATGACTCTGATTAGTTGCGTTTGCTGTCTGAGAACTGCGCTTTATTCGCTTATCATTTTTGTTAGCATTTCGGTGTTTTTGATGGATTGCTTTAGCAGTTCCTTGATTTCTGTAGTGTCGTTGTTGTTATTGTTCTGATTTTGGTTGACTAAGTGTGGTGATTGGTTGATTATTTGCGCGTAGCTTCGGCTACCAAAGGTGTTGGTGTTACTGTGCTTAATGTTCATTACGTGCTGTACGTTTGGTGTTGTCTCAGTTTCTGTGCTATCCTGTTGTGCGTGAAAGTTATTGTATGTCCTATTTCGAAACGGCGGTAACAGTTTACGTTGCATTTGTTTTCTGACTATACAGCCTTTGTAGCTAGCTGGGTGGTTTCCATTACAATTGTAGCATTTTACATCATTTATTTTGATGACTTGGCTTTCCCAAACTTTTTGTTAATAAATCAGCTGGCATCTCATTTGTGGGCATATGACAAATTTCAGTGATCCCCTTTTGGAAAATCTCACGAACATAGTGATGTCGGATATCTATATGTTTCGTGCGACCATGGAATACTGGATTTTGAACCAGCTTAGCTGCACTCTGGTTGTCGCAATATATTTCGATTGCTCTATCTTCAGCTACTATATCGAACCTGCTTAGGAATCGTCGTAAATATACGGCTTCTCTAGTGGCTTCTGTTAGCGCCATATATTCGGCCTCGGTGCTGGAAATCACCACACTTTTTTCTCTTCTTGATTCACATTATATAGCACCATTCAATAATTTGAATATGAAGCCCGTTCTGGATTTTTTGTCATCAATGTCATCTCCCCAGTCGGAGTCAACGTACCCGGTTAGACTATCAACCATATCTCTGAAACATAAAACAATATTTGCTGTTCCTTTAAGATAACGTAAAAACGCTCACAGCATACATTATATCGGGTCTGGTAGCTATGACAGCGTACATTAGTGATCCAATCAATGATTGATAGGTGTTCGAGTCAATTTCAGGTGAGTCGTCATTTTTACTTAAATTTGTTTTTGCTTCTAATGGAGTAATTGCGATCTTAGCATCTTCAAGACGGAATTTCTTCACCATATCAGTAATGTATTTTTCCTGACTTATTTTTACCTCTTTGGTTACTTCATTTTGATAGAATTGCAAGCCCAAATAAAAATTCAACTTTCCAAGATCTCTCATTTCGAACTTTTTTTACTAAGTTTTCTTTTAAATAATCAAACAACTTATGGTTGTTAGTTGCTACTATTAAGTCATCTACATAAACTGCCAGTATGAGGATTTTATCTCCATCTCTTATTGAGTAAACACAAGGATTTTCTTTCATTTGTTTAAGGTTGAGTTCTTTCAAGAAGGCATTTAATTTATCAAACTATTGTTTACCGGATTGCTTCAATCCATAAAAGTAATATTTCTTTAAGTAATATACATAATCTTCCTTGCCCGGTACCTCGAAATACTTGGCTTGATGCATGTAAATACCTTCTTTCAGATCACCATAAGTATATGCCATGGTTATATCCAATTGATATAAATCCAATTTCAATTTAGCAGCTAAGGCCATTATGACTCTAATAGAAGTTAATCGAGCCACGGGAGCGAAGATTTCATTGTATTCGATACCTGGTTTTTGAGCAAAACCTCTCGCTACTAATCTAACCTTTCTGCGCCCAACCTCTCCATTTTCCTTGTATTTGGTCTTTAAAACCCATTTTGATCCAATTGGAGATCTATTCACTGGACATTTTACCAATTCCCAAACGTTATTCTTGATTAAGCCGTCATATTTCGTTTTCATGGCTTCCTTCCATTCTTCAGCATGAGATCCAGATAATAATTCATCTATTGATTCAGTCAAATTATCATTAACTAATTGCACCGTTTCTTGATCAATTGGGACAGTTTTATAAACTTTCTTTGGTCTGCCCACATTTCCTGTTCGTATTATATTTGGCCTTCCTCGCTTAATTAGTGCATTCAATACCAGTGCTTATACAGTACCAAAAATTTTTAGATGATTCACATTCGGTTTCCTTTTGTACCAAATTTCATATGGTGTTTTACCATGAACCGTTGGGCATCTATTTCTAATATATGATGCTATATCAACAGCTCCCGCCCAAAACTGAATAGGTAACTTTGACTGGATCAACATATATCGTGCCATCTCCACGAGTGTTCTATTCATTCGCTCAGCTACTCCATTTTGCTGAGGTGTATGAGGAGTTGTCAATTCCCTGCGAATACCACAATTTTCCAATTCATTTGTGAAATCCTTTCCTAGATATTCTAAACCATTGTCAGTCCTGAGGGTTTTTATCTTTTTACCTGTTTGTGTTTCAAATAGAGCTTTAAATTTCAAAAAGGCGCTCTTAACTTCATTCTTTGTCTTGAGGAAGTGCACATATACGAACCTTGATATGTCATCAATAAAGGTGGCAAAATAGATCCGCCCACAGATTCTTGTCTTATAGGGCCACATATGTCAGAATGTATCAGTTCCAGTATGTCCAATTTTCTTGATTCGAACCTCTTTGGTATTGGAATTGCTGCCTGTTTGCCTTTCAAACATACTTCACAAGTATTCATCTTACTCGATCATACATTAGGCAGACCATTTACCATATTTTTATTTATTAATTTCCAAAGATCAGATTCATTTAGGTGTCCATATCGATAGCGCCAATCCACTCTGTTTTCATACACCATACCAACATATTCAAATTTTTTATTTATAAAATCCCTAAATCCCTTTTGCGATTAGCGGTAATAACGATTTCATGCTTCTCTCCAAGTATTGTGGCCATTTTATTTGTGAACACGATTCTTTTTCCATTTGCTGTAACTTTTGATACTGAGATCAAATTTGCCTTTAATTCTGGTACGTACAATGTGTTTTCCAATCGGAGTTTCTCAAATTTGTTTTTTCTATAACTAAATAATATTGCAGTACCTTTACCTTTGATTTCTGCTAATTTGTCATTTGCTAATTTTACCTTTTGGTTTTTAATTGGCTCTGTGGATTCAAAACAGTTTATGTCACAGCACATATGTGACGTCGTACCGCTGTCAATGCACCATTCCTTCGGTAATTTCATGTTTGTATTCAGTGAAATATCTGGAATAATGCTATTACCCTGATTATTTTCATCCTGAATATTGGAAATATGTAAGCATTGTTCAGTTTTCGGTATTTCAGGAACTTGTGCTAATTGAGCTTTATGTTCATCGTTTTTCTTTTTTAAAGATTTGCCATATGTCCACGTTTGTGACAATAAAAGCATTCAACGTGTTTTACTTTATTAGCTTTATTAACTTTAATTGATCCATTTTTATTTAAGGAATTTTTATTTTTGTCATACCTTTTGTGTTTGTTAGCTAGAAGTCGTACCAACTTAGCTTGTAGTAACCAGCGATCATACCAACTTAACATTTCTTCACACTCCCCTTTGATCGCAGTTTCTACAAGCCCCATAGCTTTGGTAAAATTTTGCGTCTTAATTCTATGTAAACCCTTGGTGAGAATGTCATCAACATTCTCGGAACTAGGTATATATGTGTAATTCAATACTCCTTTCGACACGCAGTTCTTAACATAAAAATATCGCACCTGGCCATGCTTAGAGCTTTCAGCAACCACTTCATCTTTGCACCATGAAATAGCCCCGATGTTATCACAAAAGATCTTACATGGGCGAGGGCAGTATGACAATTGGCCCAACTCCCTTAACAGTAAGGAAATCCACACAGTTTCCCTTGCTGCTTTTTGCATTGCCACAAACTCCGCTTCGCATGTCGATTGAGCTATGATTGGTTGTTTCTTGAACAACCAGGATATTGCACCACCAGCGAGTATGAAGACATACCCGCTCCCAGATTTCCTATCTATCGAACAGCCCGCAAAGTCTGAATCACAAAACACCCTCAAGGGTTGTCCTGTCCTTTGGTACACTAACCTCAAGTCTTTGGTTTTTAATAGGTACTTCAAAATTCGCTTCACCGCTTTCCAATCGGATACGGTCGGGTTTGCGCATCTTTGGCTTAATTTACCTGTTGCACACGCAATATCAGGACGACTTACAGTTGCTACATACATAACGTGCCCTACGGCTTGTTTATACATCTTGTTATCGAATGGCTCATCGCACTCGATGTCAAAACCGGCCTCACACTCCTTTGAGAACGGTGTTGATACTCCGACCTCGTGAGTAATGTCAAACAGATACAGCATTTGACCTATCTGTACGGATTGATCAAATACAACA